>VZQC01009916.1:298426-422794 GCA_009823505.1 Rhizomys pruinosus
CCTACTCAAAAGATGGAGTAAAGAGCTGAACAGGGTTTTCACCAGTGAGGAATTAAAGATGGCTGAGAAACATCTTAAAAAGTGTTCATCATCATTAATAATTAAGGAAATGCAAATTAAAACCACTCTCAGATATCTCACTCCAGTACAGCTAGCTAAGATCAAGAAAACAAAAGACAACAGATGCTGGAGGGGTTGTGGGGAAAGGGGAACACTCATCCACTGCTGGTGGGAATGTAAACTTGTACAACCACTATGGAAAGCAGTGTGGAGAACCCTTAAAAAACTCAGAATGAGCTTAACACCTGACCCAATCATACCACTCCTAGGTATATACCCCAAAGACTCATCCTACTGCAAAGATATATGCACATCCATGTTTATTGCAGCTCTCTTCACAATAGCAAAGAGCTGGAACCAACCCATATGCCCCTCAACAGATGAGTGGATGACAAAAATGTGGTACATCTACACAATGGAGTACTATTCAGTGGTAAAGGATGGCATTACGAACTTTGCAGGTAAATAGATGGAGCTCGAAGCCATTATGCTGAGTGAGGTGACACAGTCCCAGAAAGACAAACGGAGAATGGTTTCCCTCATTTGTGGATGCTAACACCAAATCCCCCAGATGAAAGGCAAGCTGAACGACAGTATGGTTATATTTTTGGTTTATCTGAAAGCAACTGTGTTGTCATAATGTGAATCCCTCAATGGGCTCTAGCATCCACCCATCAATTATTTTCAGACTCCGTAAGTACTGTATATGGGTGGAGAGTATGTATCCATATTTTAGAACAATATGAAATTAAGAGAGGAAAATGTGAATTCCTAAGCATAAAAAAAGACTGAGAGAAAGATGCAGGACAGTTATGATAGAGTACATGATCTGGGATGGATTGGGGTGGGTGGGGGGAAGGGATAGGGGAATATGCCTGAACAGAAATGAAAAATGATGTATGAAATATATAAAACATCAATAAAAATAAAAATAAAAAGATCACTCTAGGTTCTCAAGAACTTGGTGTACTTATTAAACAACCCCAGGGTGCCTTGAAGATCTTGCTCAGTACAGCTTCTAAAAGTTTCTCATTGTGTTTGGTCATTATATTATATGTAATACTTCTTTCCATTTGTAGCTATTTTCAGTTTTGGCCCAGTTATATCACAGGAAACCCAAGCAGGAGAAGTAAGTTATAGAACACCTAACAGGAGAGAGAATCAATTTGGGAAAATGAAAAATTATTTTGTACTCTCTTGTCTTATGTCAAAAAGTCAATACTCTTTTCTTTATGTTCTGTCCCAAGAAGCATTTTCTCTAAGGTTTAGCTTAAAAGTCCAGTGACCATCTGTCAAGGGTAGTCCGAGAATGAGACTGACCCGGAGACTTGATACCAACCTGTATTTTATAAAGATGTTTGTGTTTGCCCAGGGCACCCACCACTCTCCTTTTCAGTTCTGGCCTCTCACTGTTTCCAGTCAGGGTCCTAAATGTCATGCTAACCCGCAATTTATATTGTACTATATAAACAACAGTAGCCCCTGTTCTATTGAAGCAGGAAAAATGAAGCCTTCAGCCTGAGGCTTAGTGAACAGTCACACATGAGGCATCCTACATCAAGCCATAGTGTCCACATCGTAAACTTGGAAATGAAATTATCTCTTAAGGACTTGTGAGGGTCCAAAGACATGCTCTATGAAAACATGTTATGGACTATTCTAGTTCAGCTTTTCATAAATTCTGTGGAAGAAAGAAACTCCTAAAACAGTAGGTCTAGTAAATACAACCTCATAAAAATGTTTTAAGAAGAACTGAATCTATCTTCAAAGTGGAACAAAAACAAAATATTTTGTTTCATCACCAGCCTGGCCATCCAGAGTCTAATAAGCATATATACACAGACACAGACACACAGACACACACACACACACACACACACACACACACACCTTTGAATGTTCTACAGTCTATAACACTACATTTTATATAAGTTACATCTTTTCACAAAAAACATTTTATTTATTATTTTTATTTTGTGTATCTGAGTGTATTGCCTGCATATATGTAAGTGTATCCATGTCATGCAATGCCTGTAGATGTCAGAAGAAGGCATGGGATCCCCTGGAACTGGTGCTATAGTTAGTTATTAGCTATCATATGAGTGCTGGGAACTGAACCTGTGTCCTCTGGGAGAGCAGCCAGTGCTCTTAACCACTGACCCATCTCTCCAGCCTGGCTTTTATTTTTTCAAAAAATCTGCACTCCATTTTGTGAGAGATGGCAAGACTACTTGATAAGCTGACTGAGAGCAACTTGAACACAAGTACAGGAGTCCAAGAACATATTTAGTGGCCTTCTTTTATCAGTGTTGTGTTGACAAGTGTCAAAAAAAAAAAAACACAAAAGACACACAAACAATAGGTCCTGGACTGCAAAAAGAACTATCTTTCAGGGGATATTCAGAGACTGGTTTCCCCACAAGTACTGCTCACGTGACCTACCAAATGCGGCCTTCCCCATTCCTCCCTGCACCCCTCAGGCCCCTTAGAAACCAATGCAGCAGATTCCAAGTGGTTTACAAAACACTGGTTTCTCCAGTCTCTAATCCCTTGTTTTCCAACTAGTTTTAACTCTGGATATTCTTCATTAACCTAAATTTTTATATGAGTAAGCAATATGGGAACAAAGAAACACACAAAAAAGGAACTGTTTTGTTTATTAAGTTCAAGAGAAGCTGGAACAAAAAGTAGTTAGAAATTCAAAGCTCTACTCCATTTGGAAATCTTAGCATGTATCAAGGATCACCCCAGGTCAGCCCGGCACATAGCTGAGGGTAGAGTCTATGTGTGGGATGTGTGAAGCCCTGAATTCAATTCCCAGTATCAGAAAAAAAAATCACCTGAGGATCATATAATATGCTTAATTTGCTGCTGCCAAAGAATGGGGCTAGGATTACATTCAAGAAGCTCCATTTTAAACAAATTCGTTCTGGTTTAAATCCATTTTTGAGAAAGATTGCCAGTTCTATCCAATTCCTACATCTCTACTTAGAGAATCTCACTGACTTTCCAAATACTAACTGGTGTGTGTAGCTAGATTAGATAATCATCCTCTCTTCTTTTGGTCGTGCCTTCAGCAGCAGACTCTTCATTCTTCCTGAGTACAGCCTACCTTTTCATACCCTGGCTCCTTACCTGGTCACTGTCTCTACATTAAGTTATTTCCTACCTGGGAAACTCCACTTTCACTTGTAAGCTCCAGAGTAAATACTGCCCTCTCTATAAACCTTCCTTGGATCTCTCAACTTCCAGCGATAATTAATCACTTCCTCTTCTGTGATATTCAATATCGTAGCTCTTATCAATTTCAATCTTTAAAAAAACCAATTACCTGTAAATGTATCTCCTTTACTAGACTACAGGACCCTTGAAGTCAAAGATATCATCTTAACCATTTTCATTTCCATAGCATAGCAAAGTCTGTGGTGGATGGTAGGAGAATAACAAATATTTGTAAAATTCATTAGTCATGATTTCTATCGTATGCTAGCATAGTAGATAAAGACTGGTCATGAGGTCAGAAGGATTGCTTTGCCTTATTTTGGCACGTTCCAGCACTGTGTTCACAAGAAAAGTCTTTATGTCAATAAATTTGGCAACCTATGTTAGACTTAACTTATTTTCCTTATGAATCACAATAATATTCTAAAACTGCAGGAAAAAGAAAGAAGTAATTTATTTTAAATATCACGAAGAAAGCTCCAAGTTGTGGTTCTATCATGTGGGCTATAGCAAATATCTTAGGAAGAAATAATATCTATCAGAAAGTAATTATTTGGAAGACTTCCTGACTCTAATTATTGTCTGTAACATTAAGATGACACCAAATCCCAAATATAATATTCCAATGTTCAAGTCTCTTGGACCTGCACAGAATTTGTAGTCTTAGGATGGTAACCCAGTGGTGTACAAGAAAGCTAGCATATAAATGCAAGTGAAGTCTGTTTCAGGAACATAAGATTAGTTTAATACTCAACATTCAATGGATATAATACATAATATTAACAGACTAAAGGAATATTAGCTATGTTATCATTTGATAGATATACTAAAAGCATTTTTACATAATTCAACTCCTGTTCAAGACAAAAGCTCTCAGAAACCTAAGAAAGGAGTTTCATAAATCAGAAAAGGGCACCTACAAAGCCCACAGCTAGAATCGCTCATGAGAAAATGTTGAACAATTTCCCTCTTAGTTTGACAAAAAGGCTAGAAAGATTCCTCCACCAAATTCCATTCACCTTGTACTAGCTGTATTGCCTAGCATAACAAGGGAGGGAAATTTTTGGAAGAGATTTGGCAAGAAAGGATTTAAAAATTCTCTAGTTCATGGTGGGCATTAGTTTATACAATTGAGGATTAAGAGCTACAATTCCAGGGTATTTTATGTGTAATAAACTATGTGTAACAAATCTGTTTTGTTGTTAAATTCAGAAGGAAGTCATTAAATATTCCATATTAAGACATAATCATTTTTCAACATTTTCTCTGACCAAGTTTCTCTGTAATATAGCCAATATGCTGAGAATTACGCATGCGCAGAGTTTGTCCCTCATCAACCTAACCTGCCCTAGGCAGGCGAGACCATACATGCAGCGTTGCAGACCTGGGCCAATCATAAGGCAACAAGAGGAGAGCGGGAATGCGAACAGTACATAACCCCTAACCCTGCCCCCAATAAACGAGTCCGAGACAGCTTGCCCTCTGTCTGCGTTCACTTAACCCCCAGGGTCTGTGTGTGACTCTGTGCCTCTTACCCCCATTCCTCTGGTCGGACCCCAAAATTCCCCAGCAGGCCTGGGGGATTGTCAACATTTCTCCATTGAGAATTTGCTCTTCCGGGCTGGACATTCTGCAGGGGAGAGGATACAGTGAAGATAAGAAAAGTTGTAAGTGAAGTAAACATACAGATCTAGTATGGAGTGGACCAGACACATCCACGTGCCCTTCCACATTAGGAGTGAATTTCAGTCACTCCTAATAATTACATTCAATCATACACTGTTACATATGTCTTCCCATCAAATTCTCCAGTGTGCTTTTTAACTCATATTTTCTCCATGCAAATTTTGGGATCATTTCCATATGTCCATTTATGCTTCTATTTACATTAATATCAATATTGAGGTAGAATATATTTTTAAAGGTAAGGAAGCAGTTTTACTTTAAAATAAATACCAAATAAAATCAACTTTTCAAAAATTTAATCAATGTAAATTGTTTTTAATGGAGGAAAGACAGTATCTTCAGCAAATGGTGTTGGCAAAACTGGATCACTACTTGTAGAAGAATAAAATTAAACCCCTACCCCTTGCCCTGTACAAAAATCAACTCCAAATGGATCAAAGACCTCAATGTGAAACCTGAAACTCTGAAGATGATAGAAGAAAACGTTGGCAGCAACCTACAAGACAGGCATAGAAGACTTTCTAAATCAGACAGCAGCTGCACAGGAAATAAGGTTAACAACTGACAAGTGGGACCTCATTAAACTCATTAAGCTTCTGTACAGTGAAAGAAACAATCAGTGAAGAGAAAACCAACAGAGTAGGAGAAAACCTTCATCAGTGATACATCTGATAGAACATTAACTTCCAGAATATATAAACGACTCAAAAAACAAAGAAGAAAACAAATGACTTACTCTTAAGATGGAGTAAAGAGGTGAACAGACACTTCACAAATGAGGATATAAAGATGACTGAGAAACATCTTAAAAATGTTCAACATAGCTACTAATTAACAAAATGCAAATTAAAGCCACTTTAAGATATTGTCTCACTTCGATAAGACTGGCTAGGATCAAGAAAACAAATGATACCAAATGCTGGAGGGGTTGCCTGCCGGTGGGAATGTAAACTAGTACAACCACCATGTAAAGCAGTGTGGAAAACCCTTAAAAGATTCACAATGAGCCTATCACCTGACCCAGTCATACCACTCTTTGGTAGATAGATAGATAGATAGATGATAGTACGATGCGAGAAGAGATGTACCCACAAGACTCAATCCACCTGCACGAGAACATGCACATACATGTTTAGGGCAGCTCTCTTCACCATATGGAAGAGCGGCAAACCAACCCCATATGCCCGCCAACTGGTGCATGATCTGGAACAAAAAATGGTGGCTAGCAATCATACTAATGGAGTTCTATGCGCAGGTAAAGAAAGATGCCATCTCTGAACTTTGCAGGTAAAATGAAAGTAACCTTGACAGCCAATGCAAGGCAACGCAGTAGTTACGACACGTCCCCAAAAATCTTAAACAAACAAGTGGTTTCCCTCTATTTATGGATGTTAAACCAAATCCCAGTTGGTCAGGGCAACTGAGCCAACTTTGATTATATATTCTTTGTATCATGAAAGCAACTGTGCTCTTTTATTGAATTTGATATATCCTTTCTTAACAGGCCACTAGAATAACCTACCACTTTATTTTTCAGAACTTTGTAATCTTGGTATATGGGTAGAGGTATGTAGGCATATTTTAGAGTAATATAAATTTAAAATGGATAAATGTGAATCCCAAAATATTGATTTGAAATCAATGTACAGTTTATTTTCAGGTGACCTAATGTTAGTATAGGTGTGACATATTATTTATATATTTTATATATTATTATATATATATATTATATATATGCATATGTTGAAGCAATACAAATTGGAGAGAATAAAAACAACAACAAAAGAACTGGGACAAAGATCTGACTGAAACAGTAAAGTTATCCCCAAAACAATAATCTCCTGCTTTGAAAAATGTTTTAAAGACTCAGGAAAAGATACAAGGCAGTTATGGCAGAATGCATGAACTCGGGTGGGGTGGGGGGACATGGAAAGGGAAATGAGTCTAAATTGGACTGAGAAATGATATATGAAATGCACAAAACTTCAATTAAGGTCGTAAAAATAGTAAAAATAAATATTTTTAAAACGTTTTAAATAATTAAAAAAATAGTTTTTAATTAAAGAGAAACTGAACATGCAGACATCAAATTATACTTTCATTCACTGGCATAAACTCTAATATGAATGAAAATGCTAACAGCCAAATAACAAGCCACATATCACCCATCATTTTCAAAGACCATAATTGTAACATAAATATATTGGTAAACATCCAAGCACACATGTACATACACACACATGCAAAACCAGAGTCCACAGTGGCACATAAACATAACACTGGTATAAAAGCAATAAAACAGTGGGGTCTGAAATGGTGATCTGGGAAACACATCCTTGTGAGTGTATCACCAGTGGTAAGCATAGAAATTACAATTAATGAATGTTCATGCTCTAAATAATGGAAAGAAAGAAACCAGACCATAAAGCCACCCATCCGTGTAAAGATAACTTCAAAGACTTAATAGCACAGGCACGTTGGTAACGCCCACTCAGAATAAAAACTGTATGAGTAAAAATGTAATCACTGCAGGCAGACAAACATTCTGTACAGATAAAATGACTTAAGTTCTTTCTACTTTGAAGGCCCTGTTACAGACCTGCTACAGCTCTAACTCCTGCCTTTTTTGAGTGGTAAAATTAACAAAACTGTTGCAGGGTTCAAGTGCTATGAGAAAACCCACAAAAAAATGGTCTCTGAACTGAAAAAACATCTGCATCCTCACCATTCCAATTTCAAACTTGTCCAAAAGAAGCTTGGAGTTGTTCCCTAATGGAAAGCCAAAGACACCAGACTGTGGAATCATTGCTAGTTCAAGCATATTTTCTTGGGTAGTATTAGTAATACTTCATAGCCTAAGGCTATCACATAGGCCTTGGAGCCTTTGATACTGGCAATTGTACTCCATACGCTTTTCAGAGATATCACTAAACTTTTTTCTGGTTTTCTTCTAGCACTTTCTTCCTGGAGGTAACCTCCCCTTTCATAGAGGTCAAGTCTACATCCTTGTGCCGTATTTGCTACCATACCTATCTTCTTCTGCTTTAGACTGTTTTCAGCCTTGTTGATATTATAATCCTTTTTTTTTCAGACATGCAGATACGGTTTAATATAAATAATTCAATAAACAAAATAAATCATATAAATGAACTTAAACACAGTATAATTATTAAAATTACAAAATATATTGTTTATTAATGTTTCAATATATGGATTTATAACAAAATATATCCTAGGTATTATTCACTATGAATAACAGTGGAAATCTAAATAGAATTGTGAATTTAGGCACTTGGTCCTGAATAAGATGAAGAAAGTAATTATCAATCATAATACATAAACATTCAATAAATGAATAGACCTGTTTCAAAATGCACATTAAGTTGATAATTTTGTAAAACAATTATATGCATATAGCTAATTAAACCATATGAACAAAATGATAAAGATGTTCCTGGTGCATCTGGTATGTCCAAAAGGTTGGTGCCTGGGAGCTAATGTCAACACAACCTCGGATCACAGCCCTGCCTGCCAGTACCATACTTTATACTCCTCTAGTAGAATGGGTTCTATATGGACTATATTTGGCTTTTGAGAAAGATATTGTTGCAGGCAAGGTAGACATCTAGTAGCAACTGAACTCACCACTGCCTGCTGTGACCACAGAAGCAAAATATGACCCTAGCATAACCAGAGAGCTTGATGGGACACTTCCAATAATTGCAAAATAGCATGTCTTTACACAAAGACATAATAAAAATAATAAATAATAAATAAAAATAAAATAATAAAAAGAGAAAAGTCTATGAAAGAAGAATGCAGATTACATCTACTGTACAACCAGGATTTACAACAAGAAGGGAAATAGGAGACTCAAGACTAGTTCTGTTCTCTCTGGTGTCAAATGAATCCAGCTTCAATTTAGGAGTCAAGTTGAACTACAAGTTCAACTATATAGCATCTCTTCAGATTCCCATCAGCCTTCAAACTTTCCTCTTCTGAATGTCCACTTGACTTTCAAGGGGCCTATAAATATGGGGTTTTCACAGGATCTCCCCTGGGTGAGCACAGAGGGTGTAGCAGACCCAGGACATCCCTCAATGCAAGTCATCTTCAACCAGCCTACCAGAAGCCAAAGGAAGAGTTAGAACAAACTTTTAGACCCTTACAAAAATCTAAAGGAGTAAGACTTTGAAAGTTAGAGTCATTGTATTGAAGAGGAAAGAACTAAGTAACATATAATAAACAAATATTATGCATGGTTAAGAGAGTTAACATCTGTTCATGTTTCTGTTGTGTGCTAAAATATTTGTTAGTACATGGATCATCTCATTTGTGGATCACGGGAGTACTCCATGGAATGAATACATATTTCTATCATCATCACTATCATTTTGCACAAGAAATAAGGATTCAGAAAGACATTTCCCACAGTCATACTACTAACAATGGGGACAATTACAATTTTAATGCACAATTCTTTAAAAAATAGTTTATTTCTTTGAAAATTCCATTCAGTATATTTTGATCATATACACTCCTCCCCTAACTTCTCCCAGATCCACTTCCAACTCCCACCCAATTTTGTGTTCTTACCCCCTCCCCATCGAGTCCAATATGTGTTGCCCAAATATTTGGGGTATGGTAACTCTCTTGAATTGTGCTCAACTTACCAGGGTCATACACTTTAAAAAACTGATTATTCTCCCAGAAGCTATTAAATCCCAAAGGCTCCTCAGCTAGGAGTGGAATTTCATGCCTCCAATGTCTATTCTCCAGTGAGAGGTGCCCCACTCATTCTTCTTGGAAGTGATTGTTTACTTGCACTTTGGTAGCCAAGGAGAACCACATATACTTGAAGACCAATTACACATGCCTTCCATGTTCCAAATTCAGTTCTGAATGGATGCTTGCCACCCACCAGCAATCAGTACTTTTATTTTCTCTGTAAAATGTATTATTCAGTCACTGCTGTATACCTGCTAAAAGCAAAGCTGCTCTTAATACAATTTTATGACTAGTCTGTGTTGACTTGGTTCAGAGTTAAGTCTTGCCTTCGGCATGTTATATGGAAGCACCATTTTATTCAACCAAGGTCTGAAAACAGGGCATTCCAGAGCATTGTCTTTTCTACCAAAAGAAGTTTTTAAGTCAAAGAAGCATTGACTTGTGTGATGTACATTGCATGTGCTCCATACCTCTCGAATTTGTAGGTCATTCCTTTATTGAAGGCCTTTGATGAAGAGGCCTTTTCTTTGAGCTACTATGTTTCAAATTCCTTCCATGCCATTCAACTCTTTCTCTTCCCTTCCCTCCTCCAGTAATACTACAAGAAACTAATTACCAAGCTCACGTGGTTTAGTAACACACAAAGTGGCTACTAACTAGTCAGTTAGACTAACAGGGGTATTGAACAACAAAGCAAGTTTATAAAGATGAAGAGAGAGAAGAAATGAAGACAAGAGAATGGAATGGCTAAAGAATCCTTTGAAAGTGAAAGTATATATGAAAGAATTATATGAGCCCTTTAGATGAAAATCCTATCAGGTCTCAGGATACTGCATGGAGACCATTAAAATAGTTGTTGTTTTAGTCCAGTAGAAGTTGAGCTCCATCTCCAAATCACCCTCCTGAACAAGGTTCTGGTCATCTTTTATGTCTATCTAGGGGCAAACTTCAAACTACAGCTTTAATACTGTCTGGCTTTGAAGAGCACTTAAGCTTATAAAAGAAATAAATTGGTACATTGCAGTGTCAGGCTAAATAGATGATTTATTGACACTTTTTCAAACCTTCTTGAGATTATTTTTTGTGGCATGTATCCAAATGGAATAACACCGAGGTATTTATATAGGCTCCAATTTCTACACCACTCTAATATCTGGCATGAAGTATTTTTATGGAATATAACCTTTCCCTGTGAACTAGTGTCTGGTCATCATTTAAGTTAAAACTGGACCAGCCTGAGCATTTGAAGATACATACTTGTACCAAGCAATTTACATGCCGCAGGCAAGTGACCTGACAATGACTTTGCACTGTGCTACTTTAGGCAAATGTAGGAGTTCAACTAGCTGCCATGCATAGGTAAGAATAGAAAGGAACTATGCTATGTTACTCAGAGTTCTATGAGAAACTACTAATAAGATATATATATATATATATATATATATATATATATATATACATATATATATATATATATTGTGTGTGTGTACACAAAGTGGTTCATTACAAGAAATTGCTCATGTATTTACGGAGACTAAGAAGTGTGTACTATATTATCAGTAAACAGGGAGTCTCTCCATTCTAGTGGTGTGATTCCAGTACAGACATGAAGGTCTCAGAGTCGTAGTGTCCTTACATAATAAGGATATCCAAGTTCAAGAAAGCACAGAAAAAAATTATCCTCTCTCTTCCCCTAATGGATAGTGCAGTGCCTGCATACATTGGTGAGGGTACATTTTCTTTACTTAGTCTATAAATCCAATGACAGTCTCTTTCAGAAAGATCCTCTCAAATGTACTCAAAAGCAGTGTTACTAGTTACCTGAGAGTCTCTTAGCTACTTATGTAGACTTACAACATTAACCTATGCACTTGCTAAATCTATGTGTTCAAAGACTCACTTACAAAACTCCCTGCATCTCTCCTTTCAAGGTTACTGCATTCCTCTACACAGGCTCTTTGCTCAAAAGTACCAGAATAGAGGCAAGAGGAGGAAGTCTAGACTGCCTTTGTCTTGCCACGTTATGCACCTATTGGGCCGCGTGTGCCCAAGTTAGTCAATTAGTCTACATTTTCATAAAGGTATTATACAAATGAAGAGAAGCCCAGATCCTCCCATGCATTCACTTATCAATCAATCAATTCAAGTTGACTGGATACCTAGTGAATGGTAGATACTCCTGAAGCTACTGTAGTAGGTAAGATGCAATAACGATATAACCTAGGAAAATTAAGCATGCACGTGAATGCAGATTTTAAAAGGAAAAGAGCAAAGATGAACCATTAGAAGCAGCTACAATTCTGGGCCACACCAGATTCTCCTACAGGCCTTCTTTCCACTACTGTTCAATTTCTTTTTTTTTTTTTTTTTTTTTTTTTCCTGGCTTGGGCAGAATCTAATTCCTTTCTCTGAATCTTATCATTGTCTCCTCTTCTCTCACAATTAATGATACTGAAGATCAGAAGATTGGTCATATCTCGCCCTTTTTGCCTCTTTTCCATATCAAACTTGTTTTTCATACTTTTGTCCCACCAAAAAGATTTTCCCTATTTTATGTCCTAGACTTTCCCTGCAAAGGAGCAGACTATCGTTACCTCGCTTTTTGATTACAGGTAAAAGCGACCATACACACTGCATAAACAGCTGAGCTTACAAACAAAACAGCCACCTCAACAACAAAGTTATAGCTATAAAAATTCATGTTTCAAGTCATTTTATCATGTCATGGAAAATTATTCCTTTGACTTTTCAATTTTTATTGTTTGTATTGATGTGTGTGTGTGTGTGTGTGTGTGTGTGTGTGTGTGTATGACTGTGACACACATGCTATGGCACATGTATGGGGGTCAGAAGGCAAGTTTGTGGAGTTAATTCCCTTTCTTCCGCCAAATCTTAGCATGCCCTAATTCCAAGTTTACAGGATGTTTATGCATAGAACTTACACTGTTGAATAAACAGATTTCCTGTGAAGCCTGGTAACTTTGCTCATATACTTGGTTCTAAGGTTGTACGTGAAGGAATGATAGCCATTAATCAAAGCTGTTTTCATTTGTTCTTTCTCAAGCAAGCAGAACACTTCCCAACTTCCATTGAGTAAGTTGGGAGCACATTGTCACAATACCCACATAATGTAAGTCACTTTTTTTTTTTTAAGTTTAACTTTTAACTTTATTTGCTTTTAACTGAGTGACTTTGCTTCACTTAAAAATGTTTTCAGGATTTCGTGAATACATTTATTAATAAATTATAACTTGGGGGACTGCAGAGTGGCTCAGTGCTTAAGAGCACTGGCTGCTTTTTCTGAGGACCAAAGCTCAGTTCCCAGCACCCACATGACATTCTTTATTTTTTTAACATTTTTTTTATTGATGCTTTGTGCATTTCATACATCATGTTCCAATTCAGTTCAGGCATATTTCCTTTTCCCTTCTCCCCCACCCCCACCCCATCCCAGATCATGCATTCTGCCATAACTGTCCTGCATCTTTCAGTTTTTTTTTTTTTTCATTTTTGTAGATATAAGTAATGATCCATGAGTACAAGCAATCCTTCATAAAACCAATTTGCAGGCTGTTATGCCAAACCCCCACAGCCCCCCATCCAGCGGGGGGGGGGGGGTGGATGTTCAATCAAGTTGAAATAATGGGTGTCCAGACTACAGTTGCTGTAGTTTACATCCTCACCCTCATTCACCCCAATAGCAGCCTTACATTCTACCACCCCCCCCTTCCACAGATTGTGTCCCCTAGGCTAGAAAGGGGGCACAGGTGGATGAGAAGCCAACATCCACTCTCTCTGGAGCTGTTTGTCTTGGACTCTGGTCAATTCTGGCTTTTCCTTTCATGGGCTGACAGTTTGTCCTGGATAACCTTTGATCCTACTAATGAAGCCACAAGCAATTAAACATAGGTATTTAAACAGCACTAATAGTTTTATGGCGGTTACTTTTGGTATACTACAGATGTTTGGGATGATATGTAATCCATGAATTACATTTTTCTGTTAAATAGAAGGTGTCTTCTGTGGCTTATAAATACTCATAACTGTAGAGGATGTAGCTTGTGGCATCACCATGGGTTATTCCTCCAGGAGAGAGCCAAATGCCATTGATTTGGGTATACAGGCATATGGCTGCCCTCGTGCTGCACAGTACTTCCAGGCAGGTGAGGTGTAGCTGGTTGCTGACGGTGGAGTCTTGCTTGGACTCAGGGAGACCGTATTTTGCTTTATTGGTTTAGTGGCTTTGGTAACACTCTCTGGTATTCCAGACATTCTTTTTTTTTTTTTTTAATTTATTTATTGATGCTTTGTGCATTTCAACATTTTTTCCAATTTCATCAGATATTCCCTTCCTCCCCCCCTTCCTTCCCTTCGCGCCCCCCACCCCCCCCCCACCCCACCCCATCCCAGATCATGTTTCTATGTGTTTTTTCTTTCAGGTTTTTTTTTTTTCCATTTTTTAGCTATAAGTGATAACCAGAGTACAGCATCCTTCTAAAACCAATTTGCAGAATGTTGTGCCCAAATCCCCACAGTCCCACCATCCAGTGGGGGGGGAAAGGTTGTTTGTTCATCAAGTTGATCAAATGAGTGTCCAGACTACATGCTGTAGTTTTATCCAGCCATCACCCACCCCAATCGCAGCCTTTACATCTAACCACCCCCCCTTCCACAGATTGTTCCCTAGGCTTAGAGAAGGGGCACAGGTGGATGAGAAGTAAAACAGTCCACTCTCTCTGGAGCTGTTTGCTTGGACTCTGGTCAATTCTGGCTGTTTCCTTTCATGGGCTGACAGTTTGTTCAGGAGTAACCTTTCGATCCTACTAATGAAGCACAAGCAATATAGATATTAGGTATTTAAGCAAGCACTAATAGTTTATGGTCGGTTATTTGGAATAGCACACTATGTTTGGGATGATGTTAATCATGAATTACATTTTTCCCCCCTGTTAGATATGACAGGGGCTTACTGTGGTTATAACATCCCTAACTGTAGAAGATGTAAGCTTGTGCATCAGCCATGGGTTATTCCTCTCAAGGAGAGAGCCAAAGACCAATTAGATTTTGGGATATACAGACACATGGTGCTGCCTCTGCTGCACAGTATTGTCAGCAGGTTGATGTGTAGCTGGTGCTGAAGGTAGCAGTCTTTGCTGACTCAAGGAGACCTATTTGCCTTATGATTGGTTTTAGTGGCCTTTGGTAACACTCTCGGATTCCAGAGCCATCTGTACATTGCTGTGCAGTCTCGATACATCCCTCCACATGTTAAGTCGGTCTTCGAGCAGCAGGTGTCTGTATTGTCCATCTCCTCCTGCAGGTATCCAACTTAGGGGCAAGAGCACCCTTACCTTTTGTGGGCCTTGGATCCCCTGGCCAAATCCCCTGGTAGAACAATCCATTGCGTGATGCGGAGCTATCCGCTGTAGTTAATAGACTTTACGTTGCCCTAAGTCAGGTAGCCCAACAGGACTTTAGAGTATTGATATTTGGTCTGAACAGAGTATAAAATTCTTCCCACGTGTTCTTATACCTCTATTAGTCAATTAAAAAAGGAATTTAATTTAAAAAGATTTTACCAGTTTTGTGAGATTACCTCTATAATAGTGTCTCCAATTTACAGTTGGAGAACGACCTCAGCTCGTCATATTTCTTCTCCTGTTCTATGGGGGGAGGAAGAAGAGAGTCAATACAAACCTCTGTGCACCTAGAAGTATAATTTCATTGAGACCGATTATAACAGTTGTACATGTAGGATCCACCGGAAGTTTCGATGCTTTATGGCAAATCTGAGGCTTTTCTTTTTCTTTTTCTTTTTTCTTTCAATGTTGTTCAGAAGCGGTGTTCAACCGTTCAGTTGCCAACTTTGTTGGTACATCCTACTCAGCATGACTTTTAGAGGAGAATCTTTTCGTTTCTTCAGCCGTTAAAGTTGGGATGAAAGTTTTCCTGTGTGGAACTAAGACAGCAGAATACGTTTCCACGTAGATTAGTTTTTTTTCAAAGATTTGAACGGCAAGTTCTTGAGGAAAGGTTTCATGTTCTTCTGTATCCCCACCCCCCTGTAGTCCCATCTTTCCCCCCTTTTTTTTTTACCCATGAGTCTCAAAAGGACAGTTGTATTATACATACTTAATTATAGGGTGGAATCAATGCACAGATTTCATCCAAATCACCCGAGTGTTCAGGTTTTGGGTGACTATATATATTAACTTGGAAGCAACTTAAGTTTTGCGTTAAATCAATCTTAAAGGATGCTACAGCAGGGTGATACTTCAAGCAGAGAAATTATAGAGATATTTGTATGTGCGCATTGCCACGCAAAGTTATTGCTTTAACAAACAATTTTGTTGTAAACAAATGATACAACGAATTATATTCTACAGCTTTAACTCAGATGCAATTACCACGTTTATTTAATCAGGAGGTCTTGTAACACAATGGTTTGTTTAATTAACTATTTACTTTTACTAAGCAATAAAAAAAAAAACACCATGTATCCTGTAGACAGTGTCTGACAAACTTGAGTAGCGGTTGGCTGAACTCAAAGTCAATTAAATGCCTTAATCGAATATACAACAACCGTTCCCTCTCCACCACTCCCCGCCCCCACTCCCATTCACCTTTCGGTCCGATTTCTGGATGCAGCTCTGTGTTTTCTTACTATGATGCCTCATCCATGTAGAAATATTATATCTGGGGTTTTGTGGTCTAGGCATCGGCACGATATAGGGGAAAAGTACGCATTTGTGCGTTTGGTTTTTTTCTGGGACTGTGTTATAACTCGTCGACTTAACATAATGTCTCTCAGCTCCATCCATTTACCCTGGCAAAGTTCCATGGATGTTGTCCCTTCTTTACCTGCATAGACTCCATTGTGTACATGTACCAACTTTTCGCTCTTCCACTTACTCCAGTTGAGATACGGGGCACCCTGGGTCTGTTGCTAGGTTTTTGGCTATTGTGACAGAGGGCTGCAATAAACAACAGGTGTGCATGTATCTTTGCAGTACTTGTTTCTGTGGTATATACCCAGGAGTGTATAACTGGGTCAAATGAAGCTCATTTGAGATCTTTTAAGGGTCTCCACACTCGCTTTCCATGTGGCTGTACAAGTTTACATTCCCACCAGAATCACAATGGATGAGTGTTTGCCTTTCCCGACATCCGTCGCCGCATATGAGCATGTGGTATCATTCTTGTTCCGTGAGTCCTAGTCCAGTCTTATTGGAGTAAGGTTGATATCATCAAAGTCGTGTTTAATATTGCATATTTCATTTTCCTAATTAATCAGAGATGTTGGAACACATCTTAAGATGTCTCAGCCATCTCTAATTCCTCACTCTGAAAGTCTCTATTCAGATCTTTGCTCCATGCATTTGAGTGATTTCATTTGTTTTCTCTTTCTTCTTTGTTTTTTGAGTAGCTGTATACTATGGAAATTAATGACTTTGTCAGATGTCCTGCGGTGAAGGTGTTCCGCCACTCTGTCTTCCCCCACGTCTGTTTGCTTGTGTACAATTATTAGTACCATGTCAATTGTCATGACCTTATCTAGTGCGCTG
This sequence comes from Rhizomys pruinosus, assembly GCA_009823505.1. Classification (NCBI taxonomy): domain Eukaryota; kingdom Metazoa; phylum Chordata; class Mammalia; order Rodentia; family Spalacidae; genus Rhizomys; species Rhizomys pruinosus. The sequence continues at coordinate 315,688 of VZQC01009916.1, forward strand.
TGCTCTGATAGTTCACAATTTACATACGTAAACATGCACGTACCAATTTCACACTTCATTTTTGTCTATTTCTGTGATGCTGCTTGGGAAGTCTTCTCTTCGTATCACACTGATGTCTCTGCAAAGCTTTCGATACCTCAGAGTTTTGGGGCTTCACGTTGAATGGTGACTGTTGGTCCATCTGTCGAGTTGAAACCTTGTGTACCAAGGAGAGGTAGGGGTTTAATTTCAATTCTTCTACAAGTGGTGATCCAGTTGCCAACACCACTTGCTGAAGATGCTGCTTTCTTCCATGTGTGTCTTCTTGGCGCTTTCCAAATTATGATGTGGCTGAAATTGTATGAATGCTCAGGTTTGGATCTTAAGTTTTATGTCCTTGGTCAAAGCTGGTCTGTTTTTGGTGCCTACCAGCTTTTTATATGACTCATTGCACGTAGTATTGTTGGTGATGTCTGGTATAGGATCCCCCTGTGTGCTCTTTTCTCCTAGGGTTGCTTCTTGGCTATTGGGGGTCTTTGTTTTTCCAAATGAATGAGGATTTTTTTTCCAAGCCTGTGAAGAAACTCTTGGGTATTTTAGATTGGGTATCGGCATAAATCCTGTTACACGTGAGGTTTGGAGGCGTAGGATGGACAATTTTTACTTATTTATTTTCGCGAATCCATGAGCATGGGAGGTTTGTCGGCATCTTGTGAGGTCTTCCTCAATTTCCTTTTTTTTTTTTGGTTTAAATTTTTGTTAGTAGAGAGTCCTTTGGTGTTGGTCTTGGTTTAGGTTGTTCTAGGTACTTTATTTTTATTGTTTGAGGTATTGGTGAGTGTGAGTAGGTCTCGTTGCTTAGTCCTTCTTAGTTCTTGTTGGTGGTTAAAGAAAGGCTACTGGATTTTTCATAGATTTTGATTTTTGGTATCCGCCACTTTACCCAAACTTCGTAAATCTTAATAACTCGGTTTCTAGTTTTCTTGGTGGTGAGTTCTTGTCAATCCCTTGATGTAGACAATCAATCATCAGCCAAAAAGGAGGTAGCTTTGATTTCCTCTTTTCTTTTCCAATTGAAACTCCTTTAATTTCCTTTTCGTTGCCTTATGTGACCTGCAAGGGTCTATCAAGCAGACATATTGAAGAGAGTGGTGACAGGGGGCAAGTGGGCCCTTGCCATGCCTACCTTTCAAGGGAATGACTTCTGTCATTTCCCATTTAGCATGATATTGCTGGGGTTCTGTAATATGGCTTTGATTACATGAGGAATGTTCCCTCCAGACCAATTCCATCCAGGACTTTAAACATGAAAGGGTGCTGGATTTGTCAAAGGCTTTTCTCCACAGCTCAATTGAGATGATGGTGGTTTTATTGTCTTTCAGCTCCATTCGATATGTTTGATGATTGTTTATTGATTTTTTGTATGTTGAAACCATCCTTGCATCTGTGGTATGAATCCACCTTGGTTATGATGGTGCGGATGATTTTCTTTATGTGAGTGATATGACGATTTGCCAGAATCTGCTTTAGATTTTGCATCTGTGTTTCATTAGGGAGATGGTCTATCGTTTCCCAATTTGTTGTATCTTTCCCTTGTTTTGTTAGTAGTGTAATGCTGGCCTGCTAGAAGGATTCTGGGAGAATGTCCCTCCATTTGTACTCCTTGCTAAACATTAAGTAGAATGGTTGTAAGTCTTTTCGAAATAATTTATTGAATTCGGCCGTGAAACCATGCGGACTGGGATTTTTTTGGTTGGGAGGTACTTTTATATTCTTCGATTTCTTCCTGTACTATTGGGCTATTTAGGCTGTCAATCTCTCTTTGGTTGAGCTTTGTTTGTTCCCATGATTTCAGATATATATCCATTTCTTCTAGGTTTTTCAAACTTAGTAGATTATAAGTTTTTGAAGTGGTCCTGTATGATTGTGGATCTTTTCATTGTTCTGTATGTTGATGTTTTCCCATATTCCTATGATTTGGAATGTTTCCTCTTGTCTTTTTGGATAAGGCTAGAGTCTGTCTATCTTGTTTATTCTCTCAAAGAACAACCTTTGGATTCATTGATTTTCTTGTTATGGTTTTCTTTGTTTCTATCTTATTGATCTACTCTGATTTTTATTTATTCTCTTGTTGTCTTCTCTGTTTAGGGTTCATTTGTTGTTTGTTTCTCGGTTTTTTTTTATCTGCAGTGTTAGAACATTCACTTGTGTGTTTTCTTGTTTTTTAATGTAGGCACTTAGACTTAAACTTCCTCTTAGGACTGCTTTAACGTATCCTAGACTTTTGCTGTGTTGTTATCATTGTGCATTCAGTTCCAGGAATGTTTCTTAGTTTCTTTCCTTTTAGTTTCCTCCCTTGACCCACTATATTCAGGAGGTTGTTGTTTCTCCATTGTGTTCTTGTAGATTGTAGTGTTTATTCTGGAGTTGTCATTGAGTTTTATTGCACTGATGTCTGATAGAATGGCCATGAGATTATTTCAATTTTTGTTTATATTTGTTGATTTTTCCCTGTGTACCAGTATATAGTCAATTTTTGACAGTGTTCCAGATGGTTGCCAACATGTCAGAAGAGTGTTTTTCTTTGGTGTTTGGGTGAATTATTTGATAGATGTCTGTTGTCGGGACCATTTTGGTTCTGTGTGGTCTATTTAGTTCAGATGTCATCTTGTTGTTTTCCTTGTCCTGTGACCTGTCTGGGACTTAATGGAGGATGAATCACTAGTTATTAGCTAGGGTTAATCTGTGCTGGATCCTGAAGATTGTTCTTTTTATAAGTTTGGTGGCTAGGTGTTTGGTGATTATATATTCATGATTATGTGATATTCATCTTCAATTGTTCCTTTATCAAAGATGTATGGCCCTCTTTGTCTCTTCTTGATTCTTCTTGCTCTGAAGTCTATTTGTCTGATTTAGAATAGCCACACCTGCTATCTTTTTTGTTACCATTCTCTTGGAATACTTTCTTCATCCTATCTTAAGTTGGTGCTTATCCTTGAATTGAGATGGGTTTCTTGTACACAGCATATAGATGGGTTTTGTTCTAATCCATTCTCCCAGTCTATGCTTTTTGATTGGGGAGATTAGAGCATCACTAATTTAAGGTTCATAATTTGAAGCTGGATGTCGCTCTTTCACTTATTATGTTCCTTTCATTATGGAGTCTTCTAGGCTCTTTCTGATTGTGCGTCACTGGTGGTTATGTTTCTTTGATGTGTTGCCTCTTTTTCCTAGGTGTTTGAGGATTTGTTGCTCCTCTCTTCTGCGCTCCCTTTGAATTGCTTCAAGCATTTTGTAGAGAGTTGGTTTTCCAGACATGTTTTCCTCTCTGTTTTATGTCATGGAAGAATTTTTCTCTCCTTCCACTAAAATTGACATTTTTGCTGGGTAGTTTTCTGGGTTGGTATCCATAGTTCTTTAACACTTGAATGCTTTGCTCCATGTTTCTTCTTGCTTCATGGTTTGGGTGAGGAAGTCATTGTATTCTGATGGGTTTCCTTTGAGTTGATATGATGTTGTTTTTTTTTGTAGCCCTCGATTATTTGTCCTTTTTGTTGGTGTGTAGTCATATTTAGCCAATTCTTTTACCTATAACTCATGGCATGGAGGGTGTCTTTTCTTGATCTTGTCTATTTGGAGACCTATGTGCTTCTGTATTGTGTTGGTTTGTCTTTTTTTAGTTTGGAGGATGCCTTCTCCGCTTCTCTCTGGTCTGAAGATTTGATCAAGACTTTCTCTTGAGATTCGTTCTGTCCTTCCTCTTCCCACTGATTAGTGGAGCCCGATGACTTCATTTGAGCATGTCCAGCATTTTCTGACTGCTGATTGTTCCACGTTTGTGTATTTTTTAGCATTTTTCATTAGTCTTTATTTGAGCTTTTTATTGCTCTGTGTTATCTTTCAGATCTGATATTCTTTGGTTCTGTTCTCCAGTTCTACCTCTGAGGCTTTTTCCTTTTCCTTCTTCTTGATTGAATTGTGTGGTTATTTCCTTTTCATTTTATCCTGTGTTTTCTCTAGTACTTCCATTTCCTTTTTGAGCTCTCAATCTCTTCTTGGTGCTTCTCATAATCTTCTTGGTACTCCTTACTCCATTGGTTGGCTTCCTTTTTCAATGTTTATACTTCCTTCTGCAGTTTTTTTTTCTCTTTTTAGTTCTTTCCGGAGTTTGTTGATCTGTTCCTTTAGTTCTTTTCTGAAGTTTGTTAGTTGTATCCCTCTAGGTCCTCTAGGTCCTTTTTGAGTTTCATTCTCTCTCCTTAGTTATTCTCTATATTCTTGTATTTTTTCTTCCCTGTCTAGTCTTTCTGGAGTTTGTCAAACTGTTCCTTTAGTTCTTTCTGATGTTTGTCATTGTTTCCCTCTAATTCCTTCTTTTTTTGGTTTTGCAATTCTCTCTCTTTACGTTCTCTGAATTCCTTCTTTTGTCTTATTGATTTCTCCTCATAGGTCTGCAATTATTCCTCTTAGATCTGTTCCTTGGGTCTCTCCAAGGGGTTCCCATTTGTAGCTGTCCTTCTAGCAGGTTTTTGTGTATTGGCTTGTTGCAGGATTATCCTGTGTCCTTTCCCATGTTGTCTCTTCGTCTGTGTCGCACCTGGCATGTGGGTCCCTTTGTGGTTTTAGATCACAATGCGGTTCGTTTTGCTTATCTCTTCAGATGCCTTTTTTTTTTTTTTTTGGTTCCCTTTCCTCCTCCTTGGTTATGGATTATTGACTTGTCTGTTTTTCAACTTTTGTTGCTATATGGAATGTTGGAAGCAAAGCATCTTCTTAGTGCTTCTGATTCCTCTTTATGTCTTTAATTCTCTCGCATGGTCTGCCAATTTTCTCTAAGATCTTTCCCTTGGTGTCTCTCCAAGGGTTCCGTTGTAGCTATCTCCTACTGATTTGGTAGCGCTTGGGGCAGGTTATTCCTGTGCCTTTCCCATGTAGTCCCTTCATCGTGTTCCCTGGCATGTGGGCTTCCCTTTGTGGTTTAGATCACAAATAGCAGACAGTTTTGCTTCCTCCTTCAGGCTTTTTTTTTTTTTTTTTGTCCCTTTCCTCCTTCCTTGTTTATGGAGTAATGGGACTGTCGCTTTTGCAATTTTGTTGCTAATTGGATAGTTGGAGCCATAGCACTCTTCTTTTCTTGTTTTGAAGATTCTCCAAAAAAAGGAGTCCACTTGGATTCTCGCCGTGGGGGAGGTTTATGCCTGATCTAGCCAGCGCCCCAGCAGTGCTCCAAGGCGCAAGCCACATTGCTGGCCGCGGACTCCTTCCCATCCCCTCTCGCTCAAGGCGCTCAAGCGCGCTGCGTTCTCCCACTCAAGTGCTCTGTCCAAGCTGGTTTGCACATGGTTTTAGTATGTTATGTTCCTAGTATATCCTGCCCAAAGGCGCAGCCGCACTGGCCACCGGACTCTCTGGACCCTCTGGCCCAGCGCCTGGGTCCCTCCCTCAAGGCCCCGGCTCCCAAGCTACTTGCCCAGGTGGCTTCTGGGTATCCTGCCCAAAGGCGCAGCCGCACTGGCCGCCGGACTCTCTGGACCCTCTGGCCCAGCGCCTGGGTCCCGCCCTCAAGGCCCCAGCTCCCAAGCTATTTGCCCAGGTGGCTTCTGGGTATCCTGCCCAAAGGCGCAGCCACACTGGCTGCCGGACTCTCAGGACCCTCTGGCCCAGCGCCTAAGTCACTTTCAAGAAGGGCACGGGCTTCCTCCTGCTTTCTTCCCCTTCCACCAGCTCAACATAATTGATGATGGAGTCTCAATAGATTGTGGAACTACAGACTAAATAGCTGTTCAGTGACAAAGGACATTTACCTTAGACTATAGAATGGTATATATACTTCCCTTGCATTTGAAGAACGCTGTATTTTAGCTAGCTTTCTGTATTCACATGCTCAACCAAAAGCAAATCAAGAATACCTGAAAACCAAAACTGTGTCTGTCCTGAACAAGTAAAGATTCTTTTTCACACATCATTATTCCTAAACATGACCATTTGCCTAGTATTAATACTTTGGTAAATCTATGAAGTAACCTAGAGATGATGTGAAGGTCATGGGCAGGCTTCCACAGATGATATGCAAATACCATGTTCTGGAAAGGAAGTCAAGCAGTCATGGATTTTGGTAATCACATGGACTTTGGAGTGAAGTCCCTGGGGAGATGAAGGGATAACTATATATGTGTATATAAAATGACAAAATAAATACATTTATATGGTGTCGTTATTATAGAAGCCAGTGCTGCCATAGTTAATACAGTCATCGAGAGCCTGGTCATATCTTATTAATATTTGGGCTTCTACCATTGTCAGCACTTGGCCCATCATTCTAAAGTACTGAGCAACTGAAAGAATCATTGCTGTTTGGCATTCTCCCATCCACCACTGAGTTTCCTCTCTTCCTCTAAGTGGTCACCCCTGCCCTCACGATACCGTTAACTGTCTAACTTCATCACATTATACATACACCTCAATCTTATGGAAATAATATTTTATTCCTTTTCCTCTAGATTTCAGCTAAAAGTCTATCTTACTCATCTGAACAAGTCAGTTACTTTGAATTATGCCAAAGCGTAAATGTCTGAGAAATATTTATTGTATGACTATTATTCAGTAAGTATAAAATATTAATTTAAAAAGTTAAAGATGTATACATTATGAAAAATTATCACAGATGTTTTCCCATTAATGAAAACTTCAAAGAGCTCTGAGTTAGAAGACAGAGGACAGATGACAGCCACATACACAGGCTGGATTCAGTCACATGAAGAAGGAAAGATCCGTAATGATATCAAAGCATCAAGAAGCACCACAACAACTGTCATGTTTGGCTGGTCTTAAGTCCTTGTGATTCTGAAAGGTCTAGTCTAATTCAAAGTCTTCATTCTTCATTTTCCCAGTCATGTGAAACTTTAGATTTTGAGAGGACTTAGATGTTGACATGTCCAATTTTTCCCCTTTAGAGAAAAGTGCATTGCTACAATCAGTAATCTAATCTCTGACACAGTCAAAGTTACATTTCCCAGTCTCCTCTTCACCAATCTAAGTGGTTCCAATTCTTACAGGAATTTTTTTGCAAATGTATTTTAATCCATTAATCTTTTGCATTTTTTCTTCAGTGGTTCACTCTTTCTCAAGTTTCAAGGTTCAGAAAGGGACATGAGATTCTAAATAAAGACATAACCACCAAGGCCAGAAGCCCTATGTATAGACAGAGTTGAAAGCTGCCAGGCTAGTCTGATTTGAGACGCAGAATCACTCCAGCTCTCCTCTTCAGCAGCCCTGCTCACTTGGCCAAAAATAGCTGCCCTATCTTGCCTGCCAACCTGATTTTCCCATCCCCTCACTGCAGGGCCTCTGGGAAAGGGGCAGATGAAACATAACTTAAGAAAGTCCAGTTGGCTAATGATGTGAGCTACATCATTATTTCATTTAAATTCTTCAGTATCTTAGGAAGATCCTCATATGCATGGCATTAAGAGGGCAATCAATACTCAGTAAAGGAATATAGCTCTTTAATCAGAATAGATGTAGGTTTAAATTTCAGCCCCAAACCAGGTGTATTGGCACATGCCTGTAATTTCAGTACTTGGGAGGTAAAGGCAAAAGGATCAAAAGTTCAAGGTCACCCTTGACTACAGAGGGACCCATCTCCAAATAAGATTCCAGTTCAAGCATTTACTAGTTGCAAGACCTCAGCTTATTTGTTATCCTCTTAAAGATCTAGGATCTTTAAGCTATAGATCCAGCCTGCCTGTCTCTTGTCAAAGCAGTGCTCAGAACCTTTGGACTATTATTGGTATCATCCCTCTTTTCCTAATAAGACAACAGAGAACTTCAACCATTTGACTCAGAGCACAGACCTAGGATAGGGCAGCACCTTCAGAGCTTGTGTGTTTTATAGTGCTGTTTGCAGAAGTGTTTGTGTGAGTTTATGTGAACTCCGTGGAAGCAGTATAAAAGTTCTTCCACCACAATTTGAGAGTACCCAGTTTGGGAGCATATAAGTTACTAAGTGGTTAAATCTTCAGCAAAGAGAGAATGGAACTAAGAACAAGTCTCAAAAAAGGTGGAACTAGAAAGGAAGGTGGGGGCAGAAAGACTTCTAGGAAGCTAGACCACCCAGGACTGCTGGCCATTGACATTATGAGTTAAGAGCAGAATATGACAATTTTGAAAGCAGATGTCACCCAAGAACCACAGCATAAACAGCACCTCACACTGTGGCCAAGCATCCCTCTGGAAGCACCTCAATTATTCAAACAGATACAGAAAAGAAAGATCCAAAAATTCAGGAGTAAAAAGAGGAGAGATGTTTGATGATGAGCCTCTTTTGTCACTTTTCTGGAGTTAGTCCAGAGTCTGTACCTGGACTTAAAATTTGTTTTATGCTTTGAATAGTCAAGCAAAATGTAGTGACAAATTTCCAGACTCCCAAATTGGGCATGAAGAAGTCAGATCCTGCTTCTTTCACATGTAGCTCCGTGATTGTGGGTAACTTCATTCTGTGTGCTCGGTTTGTCATCTATATAATAGTCATAACCAATTTGTCCCAGATCTAGGCCTGGGGAGGGAACTCAGTTTGAGTGTTTATTCAGCATATAGGAAGCATTGTGTTTGATCTGAAGCACCAAATAAAACCAGGTTGCATAGCACACACCTCTAATCCCAGTACTTGGGAGATGAAGACAGGAGGATGAGAAGGTCAAAGTCATTCTTGGCTAGTCTAAGAGACTTATAGGGTTGAGAAAAAATTGACTGCATTGAAACCTCTAAGCAGGAGTCACAGGTAGAGCTTACCTGCTGGTCTTCTCATTTAATCTTCACAACCAGTAATAAAGTAGCACTAAGGGGCTTGTTCTAGCATCCCCATAATAGTAAATGGAGGGATCATAACCCAGACAGAGAACCCATGGCTCCACGTCTGCTCATCTCACCATACTGTTTCCATTATATGAAAGATAAGATAGATAAAGAAAAGCTCAGTAAACTATCAAATGTGCCTTCCAAACAACTTGGCCTCTCTTTATGCTGCTTCATAGACATGGCAGACTGCTGGATAGTTCTATGGACATGTACATGAATCCAAATGTCATTAGTGACCAAAGGGACAAAAAGGCAAAATGTCAACCTACTAGCTCACTCTACAGAAGAGGCCAGATGAAATAAATGAGGAGGGCACATGCGCAGCACCCAAGTTTTTCTTCCAGAGATGTACTGGACAAATTACTTGTTGAACTGCAACTGCTAAAAACGTTTACTCATACTGAATTAATGAAGACATTACCAGGCACCCTTTTTATATTCACCGAAGTGATAGATGGGCCCTAAGAGTCCCCTTCAGATGCATCAGTTTTAATGTTTGGCTGGGTCACTGTGTAGCTAAGGAAATGGCAATGAAAGCAAAGAGATGAATAAAAGGAGCTAGCAGAAATCTGCATAAGGACATCACATACAAACTTATCTGTGAAAGAATCTGCCTTTCAAATTATAAGGCACTTAGAAGAAATGTTTCCTTCAACCCTTGCTCCTTATTGCTAACTGACTTAGTACTTGCTGGTGTGTGTGTGTGTGTGTGTGTGTGTGCATGTGTGTGTGGGTGTGTGTGTGTGTGTGTGTAGTTGTATTTTTGCATGCACATATGTTTATAGACATCTACATCTTTTGGGTGGAACTAATTACAGAAAGAAGCATGTCTGTAGCCCACACTGTTGGGGAGACCTCGAACATGTCTGTTTGAAGAACCTGAAGTCAACAAGTCCCATGGAGTTCCTCTAGCCCAGACTCAATTCTCCTATGCAACATCTGGAACTTTTCTCTAGAAACTTAGAACAGAGTTCAGGAAATGCCAACTTTAATCATGACACATTGCCATTTTCATGGATCAAAGCCTAGAGTCACCTGCTGTTTCTTGTGATTCAGTTGCATATGCTACTGAGATTATTGAGATGAATCTTGGTGAAAGATCAATTCACTGAAAGAATGTTCCTAGGTTTCCCAAATGATAAAGTCAAGTATTTTATAAAAGCATTTGTGTTGTAGAGAAACGTGGACCTGTAAATGCAAAACCTGCAGGAAATAGAACTAGAGAATAGCCCTGTGAAGCCTTCAGGGAAAATGCTTCCTAACTGGAGAACTGAAAAGCATATTCAGTATCATTTTTAAATTAACTACTTAATTTTTATTTTCATGCGTATGAGTGTTTTGCCTACATATGTGTAAGTGCACCAGTGCATGCCAGAAGAAGATATCAGATTCCCTGGAACTGGAGTTAAGAATGGTTACCATGTGGATTCAGGGAATGAAACTCCAGTCCTCTCTAAGAGTAGCCAGTGCTTTAACTGTTAAGCCATCTCTCCAGCCCTGTTTAGTATAATTTTGAATGCTTCCTTATACATTAAATTTTTTTCACTAAAGTATTCATCATAGACTTTATCTACCTCAAAATGAAGGATTTTAGAGTCAATGTGGAAAGATGTAAATAGAAATGGTTCATCCTTAACATGAGATCCTAGCTTTCCCAAGCACAGGCATTCACTCTCTAATAGAGAAGAAAAATAGGGGCATGCAATTCAAAGTACATCCCTATAGACCAAAAGACATAGTTTATTTGTTCTTTCTCTAGAGCCTAAATATTCCTATGGGATCAGACTATTCCTTGACCATCTCAGAACATGTACATAACATGAGTGTACCTGGTCATAACATGTACATAATGTGAGTGTACCTGGTCAGAAGCCAGCCTTTGGGCTGAAGGAGCCAATGATGGTTCTCCCTGTGCAGTGAGTTAGCTCACTTGGAGATATCTCAGTTCTTCATGGATGCTGCTTTGCTCTAAAACACGAAAAGGAAACTCAGTCCTTGAGTCAACACATTTATAAAATCTCAGCCTAGTTCTAGAGGATTCTCCATGAGAGGTTCTTACTTAGAGGAGAAAGCAGTATCCAGATAAGAAGGCTGCCAAGCTCTGGGCCAAAGATTCTTCCTCAGTGATTAGAGGTGCAAAAATCAATGTTGTGGTTATCATTCCAAGTAAACAGGCACTTCCAGCCCCCAGTGTCCTCTAAAATGACAGGCCATCACCTTTGTGATTATCTCAGACACAGGAGATAATTAATGCCACCAAGGTGGGGTTGCCTTCCAGCCAGTGTCAACATGAGACAGGTCTTAGGACATTCTCTGTCCAGCAAGCATCAGACTCCACGAGCCTAAGGACCACACCTCCAAATCTGTCTGGCCTTCACTGAGTCTTGAAATAATAAACTGAAAAGATCATAAACAATCTTCCCCAAACTAGAGGTTGCACAGGGTAGTTCTTAGATGAAACTTTGCACAGAAACTCACAGTAAAATAAATGCACAGAAATATATTATCTTAAGAAAATTTGTTTACCCATTTGGATATATACTGCATTGCATTCCATTGTTTTCAAAGAAATGCTTAAAAACAAAAGTAATGTCTTGTTTTTCACCATACCTGTGACAGTGCCAGACACAATAGAAATCCAGTACCTGTGGAGACCAGCACTTGGGAGAGGCCAGCAGCAGCAGGCCTTTTGGGAAGCCATCCCTCAGTGACCCAGGTTCAACCTCCCAGGTGAAACCACACCCCGCCTGCATCTGTGTGATTAGCATGGGCAGGGTCTCCCAGCCAGCACAGCAGAAGGGACAAAGAGGAGAGACCAGTGTGCACCCCACTTATGCTGAGGTGCGGTGTCCCAGGGAGATTAGAAGTAGTCAGTCCAAGGTGCAAGGAAGTAGAAGAGACAGGAACCTTACACAACTCCAATCCTGAACAGTAGGATTCACAGCCAACCAAGAGGAACTGGCCAGAGGGAAACAGAGTGTGCATAGCCCTCAGTGGTGAACTGACCTGGTTATTACCTATCCAATCTCCAGAAAACCTTCAGAACAGAAAGGGAAGAGTTAGCCTGACCTTCCAATATATAACCAAAAGTGAAAACCAGAAACTCAAACCAGCCAGCCCTCCATAAACAAGGAGAAGGCAAAGAAAGCACCTGAAGAAAACAAGCAAAGCAAGCCTCCAAAGCAACAAAGGAAAAGTTGAAATTCATATCAGACTACAAACAGTAAAATAAACCCACATGCCAAAAACACAACGAAAAAACAAAATGGGAAAAAGACAGAATAAATCCACACGAAGCTCTATCAGTCTTGTAAAAGGAGAAGACTTTCTAAATCAGACAGCAGCCACACAGGTACACAATGAGATTTCCCTAGAAACAACCCAAGACACAGATATTAGAAGAACAATCTTAGACATACTCAAAGAAATCAAGGAATATAAAGAACAAATCAAAGAACGAAAGGGAGAGAATGACAAACTCAGGAAGGACCTAGAGGGAAAGAATGACAAACTCAGAAAGGAACTTGAGGGAGAGAATGACAAACTCAGGAAGGAAACAGAAACACGAAAGAGATTCCAGGCTGAAATGAAAAAGGGAAACAGACCAGAGAAGCAAGGAGTTACAAGAAAAGAATGACAAGCTCCAAAAGGAAATGGAAATACTAAAGAAATCATAGGATCAAATGAAAAAAGAAATTGAACACTCACCCAATCAATAGGAAAGAATGGGAGAAAGTCTCAGGAACACATTGGAGGAAGCAGAAAATATAATATCAACACTGAAAGATAAAGTGGAAGAACTAGAATGCACAAGAAAAGAATATGAAATTTAAAAAAAAAATGCAAGAGTAGAACAATTGGGAAATGAGAGGCACTATGAAAAGACCAAACCTCTGCATCATAGGGATAGGGGAAAGAGAAGAATCCCAAGACAACATTATTGATCAAAATCTTCAACAGAATAAAGGAAATTTCCCCAAATGGCAAAAAGACAAACCCATACAAATACAAGAAGCACATAGAACACCAAATAGATAAGATCAGAAAAGAAACGTCCTACGTCATATCATAGTTAAAACTCTAGATGCCCAAAACAAAGATAAAATACTGAAAGCAATGAAAGAAAAACAACAAATTACATACAAGGGGAAACCCATCAGAATTACAGCAGACTTTTCAATGCAAACTATGGAAGGCCAGAAGAATGTGGACCAAAGTATTCCCAGTATTAAACGACTATAGATGCCAACTCAGATTTCTATAATACCCAGCAAAAAATGTCAATAATAGTTGAAGGAGAAAGAAAAATCTTCCATGACATAAACAAGATGAAAGAATACATGTCCAGGAAACCAATCCTCCAGAAAATACTCAAAGCAATTCAAAGGACAGAAGAAAGGATCAACTATCCCCAAAGAGTGACAGAGAGAGAAACAAATAAAAGTATAACTATGAAAATACAAACCTAGACCAAAAATGCAAACAGAAAATAGGATGAAAAGAAGCAACACACATCTCTCAATAATAACCTTAAATATTATGGGGTTAAATTCCCCAATCAAAAGACATAGACTGAAAGAATTGATTAGAAAGCAGAATCCATCTATTTGCTGTCTACAGGAAACACATTCACCCTCAAGGATAGGTACCAACTTAAAGTGAAAGGATAGAAAAAATTATTCCAAGCAAATGGAACCAAAAAGCAAGCAGGAGTTGCCATTTTAATATAAGACAAAAGAGACCTCAAAGTAAAACTAATCAGAAGAGACAAACAGGGCAATTACATCCTTATCAAAGGAACAATTAACCATGAATATTTCACATTTGTAAATATATATGCACCAAATTCTGGTGCAACCAACTTTATAAACACAATCTTATAGGACCTTAAAGCACAGATTAATCCCAACACACTAATAATGAGGGACTTCAATACTCCACTGAGCCCTTTGGATAGGTCAACTGGACAAAGAATAAAAAGAGAGACATCTGAACTGAACTATACAATACACCAAATGGGCCTCACAGTCATCCACCAAATATTCCACCCAAACACCAGCACCACACAGAACCTTCTCCAAAATTGATCACATACTGGGACACAGAACAAACCTCAATGAATACATAAGGATTGAAGTAATTTCACGCATTCTATCAGACCACAGTGCAATAAAGCTAAATAGCAATATTAGGATAAGCCCTACACCTACAAGAACACATGGAGACTAAACAACATACTCCTGAATAATGAACGGGTCAAGGAAGAAATTAAGAAAGAAATAAAAGCATTAATGGAAATAAACAAAAATTACAATACAATACAATACAATAAAACCTTTGGGATACTTTAAAAGCAGTCCTAAAAGGGAAATTTATAGCCCTGGGTGCCTACATTTAAAAAATAAAACATCAACAGAAAGAGTACAAATAAACAATCTAACACTGCAGCTAGAAACACTTGAAAGACAATAACAAATGAACCCTAAGCCCAACAGACAGGAAGAAATAACAAAAATCAGAGCAGAAATCAATGAAATAGAAACAAAGAAAACAATACAAAGAATCAATGAATCCAAAAGCTGGTTCTTTGAAAGGGTAAACAAGACAAACAGACCTCTAGTCCAGTTAACCAAAAGAAAGAAAGAGCAACTCCAAATCAATAGAATTTGTGATGAAAAGGGAAACATCACAACAATGAAAAAAATCCAGACAATCATATGGGAATACTTAAAAAAAAACCTATACTCTACTAAACTTGAAAACCTAGGAGAAATGGGTGAATATTTGAAATTCTGGGAAGCAACAAATCTTAACCAAGGAGAGATTGACAGTTTAAACAGACCCACAATATCTGAGGAAGTTGAAGATGTAATAAAACACCTCCCAAATTAAAAAAGGCCAGGTCCAGATGGGTACACAGCAGAATTCTATAAAACATTTAAAGACTTACAACCATTACTTCTCAAACTGTTCAGAAGAATACAAACAGAGGGAAATCTCCCAAATTCCTTCTATGAAGCCAGAATCACTCTAATATCAAAACCAGGCAAAGATACAACCAAAAAAGAAAACTATAGACCCATTTCATTAATGAACACAGACACAAAAATTCTCAACAAAATACTTGCAAACCACATACAGATCATCATGATAAACTTGGATTCATATAAGAGATGCAGGGATGGTTCAACATAGGTAAAAGCAATAAATATCATAAAATACATAAATAGACTGAAAAACAAAAACCACATGATCATCTCAATCAATGCAGAAAAAGCCTTTGACAAAATCCAGAATCCCTTCATGCTTAAAATCCTAGGGGGAATTGGACTGGAGGGATCATTCCTCAACATAATCAAACCCATATACAAGAAACCCACAGCCAACATCATCCTAAATGGAGAAAGGTTAGAAGCATTCCCCTTAAAGGCAGGAACATGGCAAGACTGCCTACTATCGCCACTTCTCTTCAATGTAGTGCTTGAAACACTTGCTAGGGCAATAAGACAAGAAAGGGAAATTAAAGGAGTACTAATTGGAAAAGAGGGAGTCAAGATATCCCTTTTGCAGATGATATGATAGTTTACCTAAGGGATGCTAAAAACTCCATCAGAAAACTCTTAGAAATGATCAAGACTTTCAGTAAAGTATCAGGATACAAAATTAACTTACAAAAATCAGTAGCCTTTCTTTACACCAGCAACAAGCAACTGAAGAAGGAATATAAGGAGACCTTCCCACTCGCAATAGCACCAAAAACAATAAAATACCTGGGACAAGCCTAACCAAAGACACCAAAGATCTCTACAACAAAAATTTTAAATCCCTGAAGAAGATTGAAGAAGACATCAGAAGATGGAAAGACCTCCCATGCTCATGGATTGGAAAAATTAATGTAGTAAAAATGTCCATTCTACCCAAATTAACATACAGATTCAATTCAATCCCAATTAAAATCCCCATGAGTTTCTTCACAGACTTGGAAAAAAACCCTTAAATTCATATGGATGCCAGGTGCATGCCTTTAATCCTAGCACTTGGGAGGCAGAGGCAGGTGGATCTTTGTGAGTTCAAGGCCAGCCTGGTCTACAGAGTGAGTTCCAGGAAAGATGGGGCTACAGATGTGGTACAAGGAGACCCTGTCTCGAAAAGACAAAAAGAAAATTCATATGGAAAAACAAAAGACCCTGAATAGCCAAAGAAACCCTGAGTGAAAAGAGCAATACAGGGGGGATTGCTTTACCAGACTTCAAGCTATATTACAGGGTTATAGTCATAAAAACAACCTGGTACTGGCACAAAAACAGACCTGTATACAAATGGAACAAAACTGAGGATCTAAAACATGAGCACACACAATTTCAGTCACCTCATATTTGACAAAGGGACCAAGACGACTCAATGGAGGAAAGACAGCATCTTCAGCAAATGGTGTTGGCAAAACTGGATCACCACTTGTAGAAGAAGGAAACTAAACTCCTACCTCTTACCCAATACAAAAATCAACTCCAAGTGGATCAAAGACCTCAACATGAAACCTAAAACCCTGAAGATGATAGAATAAAAGGTTGGCAGCAACCCATAAGACATAGGCATAGGAGAAGACTTCCTAAATCAGACAGCTGCTGCACAGGAAGTGAGGTCAACAATTGACAAGTGCGACCTCATTAAACTCAAAAGCTTCTGTAGCTCAAAAGAAACAATCAGGGAAGTGAAGAGAAAACCCACAGAATGGGAAAAAACCTTCAACCAAGTGATATGGCCAACAGAGCATTGACTTCCAGAATATATAAACTACTTAGAAAGCAAATAAGAAAACAAATGACTCACTCAAAGATGGAATAAAGAGGTGAACAGAGACTTCACAAATGAGGATATAAAGAGAAACATCTTAAAGATGGTTGAGAAACATCTTAAAAATGTTCAATATAGTTAATACTTAAGGAAATCCAAATTAAAAGCACAACTTTAAGATATTATTTCACTCCAATAAGACTGGCTAGGATCAAGAAAACAAATGATACCAAATGCTGGAAAGGTTGTGGGGAAAGGGGAACACTCATCCACTGCTGGTGGGAATGTAAACTAGTACAACTACTATGGAAAGCAGTATGGAGAACTCTGAAGAAACTCAAGATGAGCTTACCATCTGACCCAGTCATAGTAATCCTGGGTATACACCCACAAGACTCATCCTCCCACAGAGATACATGCACAGCCATGTTCATAGCAGCTCTCGTCACATAGCAAAGAGCTGGAATCAACCCAAATGCCCATCCACCAATGAGTATATAGAGAAAACATGATTCATCTACACAATGGAGTTCTATGAAGCGGTAAAGAAAGATGACATCATGAACTTTGCAGGTAATTGATTGGAACTAGAAGATATTATGCTAAGTGAAGTAACACAGTCCCAGAAAAACAAATGACAAATGGTATCCTTCATTTGTGGATGCTAGAGCACCAAGCACCAAGTTGTAAGGCAAACTGAACAACATCAATTTTATATACCCCTTTCCTGAAAGCAACTGTGCTCTGATAATGTAAATCCCTTAACAGGCTCTAGAAGTAACCCACCATTTATTTTTAGATTTTGTAATCTTGGTATATGGGTGGAAAATACGTAGGCATATTTTAGAGAAGTATAAATTTAAAAAGGAAAAATGTGAATCCTGAAATATGATATGGAAATGACAGTTTGTGTACAGATGATATAATTTTAGTATGGGGTGATGTATATATATGCATATGTTGAGGCAGTACAGATTGGAGGGAACAACAGCAGAGGAACAGGGACAGGGAACTGACTGAAACAGTAAAGTTCCCACAGGACAATAATCCTCTGCTTTGAAAAAAACTTTGAAAAGAATCCGAAAAAGATACAAAGCAGGGATGGCTGGGTGCATGTACTCGGGTCAGATGGGAGGCATGGAGGACAAGATGAGTCTGGCTTGAGTTGAGAAACAATGTATGAAATGCACATAACTTCAATAAAAATGTTTAAAAAAAACAAAATCTCATTTCACAATAAATTCTAGGTATGAAAAAAAAAGAAATCCATTACATATTCACTAAATGATAGATGAATAAATGTTCAGCTTCACAGCAGTTATGAAAAGTTGTCATATCTTGAAAGTAGAAACAACATATTCCCTTTCCACAGTTACAGCGAGCTCTGACTCTAAAGAGATGTGAGGTAGACTTATTACAGTCCAGCCTAAGATGCACATTTGGTACCAAGTGTATTGAGAGAGAAAATGATGCAAAGAATAAAAAAATCCTTGCTAAGATACCATCCATCACCAAAGTGCCATCCACGCCCATCCACTGCAGTTGTTCCTGTGCACTATGTAGCTTTTTGCTTAAAGACATGTGTAATAAATGACCTGAGGCTAAGCGAGGTCCCAAAGAATCTGAAGCAGCTCTGAGTCATACAAGCCTCACAGGGTCTTGAGGAGCCATACAAAGGGAAACAGTAGATTGGCCCCTGCTCTCCATCACTCTAAGCTTAGACTCAGCTCTTTCTAGATGCCATGAACACTGGTACCACAGGAAGCCTAAGAATATGATAAGAACCCTGCAGCAAGGGGTGGGAGAGATACCAAGAGTGTGAACCTGAAGAAAACCAGAAGGCGGGAAGGATGAGTTATGCTAAGGTGAGAGAAGGCATAGTAAGTTCAGAGAAAAACTTTAAAAATCACCAAAGTGAAGACTTCTGAGCATGAGTAAGCAGTTTGGAGATTAGGATTTATAGTTAAGAAAATTCAGGCATGCTAGTCAAGATAAGAGACTGCCAATGAAAAATAATATCCCATAAGCGCAAGGAGGAAAATTTTTATTATTTCTTTGTCTCTGCATCTGAGACTTTTGGAGAATTTTAAGATGCATAGTGGTGGAAATTTGCTTTTTCATTTCTTAATTGTATAATTTTGGAAAGCTGCAGCCACTGTCAGCAGAAACTAAAGGCACTAACATTAAAAAAAAATCCATGACAAAAAAAAATTTGAAGTCAAGTTTTTAGATGTCTGCTAAGTTTGGCTCTAGTTGCAACAGGAAAAGGCCATTTTAGCTCTGAAGCTGAAATATTTATCAAAAAGATAATGATGCCAACTATATATGTGGCAAGCACAGGGCAAGTAGATTAAGTAGCATGTTGACATGTCCACACAGGACCATGGCTGAATATTTTGGAAAAAGATAATTCTCAATTATTCTGATTCTTTCATAGTATTTCACAGAATCAAACCAGACAGTCCATAGTCTTGCCTTCCCAGATATGTAGCAATCTGAAATTATCTGTTTCTAAGTGAATTAGAAGATATGGTCTATGTCACTGGTAATGCCAAAATGTTAAACAGACATATTCCAAAAGTAGCACTATCCTGCACACAGCATCATACAAATCAGGCCTGACCATCTGAATCATAAGAAACATAAAATGAAAACATGCATTTATGTAAAGGAACTAAAGTTCGCTGTTTTCATCAATGGTACCAACAGATTATTACAAAAATTATTAGACTTATTTAGAATAGTTTACATTGTGAGAGAATAAAGAGAAATTTTGACATATCTATTATTAAATAAATGACAAGAATGATGGGAGGGAAAGGAAGGCTCATGCAGGCTGATGTGATCCCTTGTTATTAGCAAAACAGAACTTGAGTTATATAGCTCAGGCTAACTAATAACAGCAAGAATTTGGAAGGAGGAGTTGGAGAAATAGCAGCATTGGCTGCTCTTACACTCACACACATAAAATAAAGATAATTTTTTAAAAATAATCTGGAGGTGAAAACACACATAAAAAAATAAGAATACAAAAGCAGAAAAAGAAAACTGAGAACAAAGCAAAATAATCCCCAAAACTATGGTTTAGAAAAATGACACTTAGTCAATAGTAAAATAAGTTTGTACACCTGACTAGTTGTTTAATTGTGTTCTTAGCATCTTCTATTAGAACATCAAAAATAAAAATTACATTCATTAACTCGTAAGATAGCCCTTTGCTGAAGAAGGTCATTCTTCCTTCATAATAGAAAAAAAACATATAGTATCTGAAGTGTGATGTGAGGATATAATCCAGAGAGTATAAGTATAAAAAGATTGCATCAATGTTGACATCTTTTCAAACATAGCAGAGGAAACTTTTTACTGGCAGCATCAGGAAAGTGCCATCCACATCTTTTCTTTCATAACAATTCTTTCCTCTAAGAAGAAATCTTCCTGGTATTTGAAGCTACTGTGGTTAGTCATACCAAGCAATCTTCCTGGATTTTATGATTCTTTTTAGTATTCCCATATAAATATAACTGTCTATGTGTTGAGAAGGCTGATTCTGAATGGATATTACTAGTGTTTTATACAGTTAATATTTTCATGTGCATAATTAGTGTATTGCCTGCATGTGTGTAAGTGCACCCATGTCATGCAGTGTCCATGAAGGTCAGAAGAGAGAGTTGGATCCTCTGGAACTGGAGCTACAGAGGGCTGTTAGTTGCCATGTGGGTTCTGGGAATCAAACCTGGGACCTCTGCAAGAGGAGCCAATGCTTTTAACCTCTGAGCAACCTCTCTATCCCTAGCCAATATTTTCAAAAACATTTCACTCTGGTTCTACATGTTCATTTAAATAGCATTTATTCTCTAGACTTGCTCCAGCTAATGCTAACTCATTACCATCATGGAATAGAGTATCCTGCTTCTCTCAAATAGAATAAGCATGAATTTTTAAGACACAAGCAAAGCTCGGTATTGCTGGCTTATCAGAAATTATCTTATTTAAAGTAGCAATTAAGCTGATAAGCATCCTCAACCACACCATTCATTCACTCAAAATCACTGTGCTCTTTCCTTCTATAGTTCATATATGTAGTATCTTCAGCAGTAGATGTTACCATGAAGTTCTTGGGGGTGACCAAGAGCAGAAACAATGTCAAGTATTGTTTGAGGGTCTATGGGACCCCTGGTCAATAGCTGAGAAGAAGTCCATTCCTGGCACTCAGCTTTTACTTTGCAATCCTACAGTGTCTATTAGGGGCAAGTGGGTGTCTATACGGTGATGCTTGTAATCTCTTTTTCATGATGCATATATATGTTAATTAACTTCTATAGTTGTAGGTTTCCATATGGCTTTTTCTAAGGACCCCAATAGTTCTCCCTCCACATATGCCCTCCTCTGCCCTGCCCTTCTACTCCCTGCCCCTTTCAACCCTTCTCTCTCTGATGCTCCTCTACCTCCTTTTTATTTATTTCTTTTTCTCTCCCTCCTTCTATCACTGCATTCTCTATCTCCTCCCAGGAAACCTCCCTCCACCCACTCATGGCCATTTTTTTAGTTTCTTGATCTCTCTGAACTTTCAAATTACAAGCAGATCTAGCATTTCAAAGCTAGCACCCAGCTATGACTTGAACATGCCATGTTTGTTTTTCTGGGTCTTTTTAAACTACTTTTATTGATGTTTTATGTATTTCATACATCATTTTTCAGTTCAATTTAGACATATTCCCCTTTTTCTTCCCCCCACCCCACCCCAGTTCATATATTCTGCCATACATGTCTTGCATCTTTCTGGCAGTCTTTTTAAAGTTTTTCTTTGTAGAGGTTTATTGTTTGGGGCAGAATTTAACTGTATCAATTCATTCTTTGACCCAGTCCTTATGCTGTTGTTGTTCCCTCCCACTTTGTATTGTTCCAAAATATGCCCATTTAAACATCATATATGTACCAGAATTATGTCTACTTGGAATAAATTCTTATCTCACTCTGATAAGACTGGCTAAGATCAAGAAAACAAAAGACACCAAATGCTAGAGAGGTTGCGGAGAAAGGGGAACACTCATCCACTGCTGGTGGGAATGTAAACTTGTACAACCACTGTGGAAAGCAGTGTGAAGAACCCTCTGGGAATAAATTGTATGTTAACTCTGAAATATGTTTAGGAATTCACATTTTCCCTTTAATTTTATATTACTCTAAAATATGAATACATAACTTCCACACATATATATATATATATATGTTAATTACAATGTCTGAAAATAAGTGGTAAGTTAATTCTAGGGCTCATTAAGAGATTCACATTATAACATCACATTAGCTTTCAGATAGAAAGCAAACAATAATGTTGCTAAGCTTGCCTTTCAATTGGGGGATTTGGTGCTAGAATCCACAAATGAGGAAAACCATTCACCATTTTTTTTTTGGAGGGGGGACTGTGTTACTTCACTTAGCATAATGGCTTTGAGTTCCATCCATTTACCTACAAAGTTCATGATGTCATCTTTCTTTACTGCTGCATAGAACTCCATTGTGTAGATGTACCACTCATCTGTTGAGGGGCATTTGGGTTGGTTCCAGCTCTTCACTCTTGTGAAAAGAGCTACAATAAACATAGATGTGCATGTATCTTTGCAGTAGGATGAGTCTTTGGGGGCTATACACAGAAGTAGTATGGCTGGATCAGGTGGTAGGCTAATTTTGAGTCTTTTAAGTGTTCTTCACACTGCTTTCCACAGTGTTGTATGAGTTTACATTCCCACCAGCAGTTGATGAGGGTTCCCCTTTCCCCACAACCTCTCTAGCATTTGGTGTCTTTTGTTTTCTTGATCTTAGCCAGTCTTATAAGAGTGGGATAATATCTTAGAGTGATTTTAATTTGCATTTCCTTAATTATTAATAATGTTGAACACTTTTTAGGCTGTTTCTCAGCCATCTTTACTTCCTCACTGGTGAAGTCTCTGTTCAGCTCTTTACTCCATCTTTTGAGTAAGTCATTTGTTTTCTTACTTCTTTACCTCACTCAGGACGATCCTTTGAAATTCCTTCCATTTACTTGAGAATTTAATCACTGCATGTTTTTTTTTTAATTTTTTACTTGTTATATTTTATGTGTATGAGTGTACTGTCTGCATGTAGGTTGGTGCACCCATGTCATGCAATGCTGCAGAGGTCAGAAGAGGGCGTCAGATTCTCCTGGAAGTGGAGTAAAGATGGCTCTTAGCTGCCATGTGGGTGCTGGGAATTGAACCCAGTTCCTTTGCAAGAGCAATCAGCACTTTTAACCACTGAGCCATCTCTCCAGCCCCAATTCATGTTTTAAGAGCTGAATACTACTATTGTGTATGTGCACCACACTTCATATCCATTCATCAATTGATGGACTTGTGCTAACTTTCAAGGCTCATCTCTACTGTCTAGCTTTCATAACAGCACAATGAGAGAATTTATCATGAACCTTACCCAGCTGTGAATCCTGTGAGCTACAACAACTGACTTGGCAAATGTACCCAGCAGTGCAGTAGGGGCACAAAAAAAAAGAGGAGTAACCAACTACTTTCTAATTGGATTTAAGGTCCACTTCATAGGAAAGAGTCCATACCGAACATTGTTATTAGGCCAACGGAACTGAGGCTAGCTAGGTCACAGGGCATGGGAGAAAGCCTAATACAATGATATTACTAAATAGATGTAATATTAAATTGATGTCTAATTATTTATTGTCATTGCTATCCCCATAGATTAATACATCTCTTAGTTACCAGCATAAGAGCACCCTTATACAGCAGGTGGTGATTGACAAAGAGAATTATAACTGGACAGCATGCAGAGAGAAGAAGCTGCAGATCACTTATCCCTGGATGGGACACCTATATCAAATTTCTATGTCCCAAGTCTCAGAGGTCATTGTGGAAGAGGGGGTAGAAAGACTCTAAGAGCCAGAGAAGGCAGACCCACAAGACCTTTCCAGACAGCTGGTCAGCTACTCATACAAACTCACAGCAATGGTGATATTATGTACAACTCACACGTAAACTCAAGCCAGACAAAAATCCCAGCATGGGGAAGTAGGAAAGAAACCATTGTCAACCAATGACTACTAGGAAGTGGAAATTCACTTTTGTTTAAGGTGAGACTCTGAGTAGGTTGAGCAGATAAATATTGATCTCATATCAGGTAATATATATGCATATACACATATATATTTCCACATGTGTTATTTACAAGCTACATTTCTCCAATTTGATTTCATTATTTATATCTTAACAAATGAGGTGATACTGGAATTTCTCTTAAACTTTATATTGCAGGTACTCTGTGTTAAATACTACTAAAAAAGAATAATTGACAGCAGACCTATTTTATATTTATTTACTGATTTTTTGTGTTTGTATATATGCATGCTCACATGGCATGGCATATATACATGGAAGTCAGAAAAGAACTTGTGAGAGTCCATTTTTTCATACTATGTATGTCCTAGAGATTGAACTCAGTTTATTAGGCTTGGCAGCAAGCATCATTACTAGCTGAATGGTCTCATCAGCCTAAAGAATCTTTGAGAAAGAAGCTAATACATGTATTTTTATTTATTTATTATTTATTTATTTATTTATTTGGTCTTTTTGAGACAGGGTTTCCCTGTAGCTCCAGCTGTCCTGGAACTCACTCTGTAGACCAGGCTAGACTTGAACTCATAAAGATCCACCTGCCTCTGCCTCCCAAGTGCTAGGATCAAAGGCGTGCACCACCATGCCCAGCCAATGCATGTATTTTTAAAAAGAGACTGGATTTAGGCCCTGAGCCTGAAGTTGGAGCTCATTTAACCAGTAGACCATCCTGAGCCTCATTTGCTACATTTTTTACATGAGTGGATTGAACTCTGATATTCTCTCCTTTGCCAACATCCTGACATTTAAAACTTTCGAAGTGAAATATTTTTCTAGAAATTGGTGAGAGAAATATCTCCCTTTGGGCCCCCATTTTCAGAAAACTTTTTTTTTTTTTTTTTATTTTTGAGACAGGGTCTCCCTGTAGTCCCGGCTGGCCTGGAGCTCACTCTGTAGACCAGGCTAGCCTTGAACTCACAGAGATCTGCCTGCCTCCCAAGTGCTAGGATTAAAGGTGTGCACCACCATGCCCAGCTCAGATAACTTTGTTTCCCTTATATGGTTAATTCCTCTCATTTGTTGAAGGAACAAATGAATCTTAAATGTTGCTCAAAGGTCTATTTGCTAAAAGCTTCCTCCCTGAAGTGGTGCTGTTGGGAAGGGGCAGAACTTTAAGAAGATCTTCAGGTCCTTTAGGACAGGACTGTCTTTGAAGTACCCACTCTCCCACTTTCTCCTCAGTCTATTTCATTACCAGGAAGGAGGCAAACAGTTTTTCTTTGCTAAGCTCTTCAGTCATTGCGTACTGCCTTGCCACATGCTTCCAAACAACAGAGTCAATCAGCTATGGGCTAAAAAGCCCAAAACTTCGACTCAAAACCTTTTCTCTTTTAAGTTGATTTACTTGGCTAACAACAAAAACAAGACTATCACAAAGAGATTCAGTAGCAAAATTGGTTGAAATGGCAGTTGGATACAGCATTCAGGTACTAATCTGCCTGTAAAACCAACTACGCAATAGACTTTATAACACTGTTTATAAGCTGTGCTTCTTGTCTGTGGTTCTTTACTAGTAATACTAATCTATCTAGCCATCTAGCCAAATGCCTAGGTACATAAGAATCAATTCTAGGTGGATCATAGCCACATTTTCTCAAACTTGGGCTCACCCTACCTTTCTGATCATGTTCCTAATATGTTCTACAACTCAATGATAGAGTAACTGAATTTCCTGAAATTAGTGTAAATAAATTTTGACTGTAGGAAGAGGGAAGAAGATGAAGAAAGAAGAGAGAGTAAAACAATTTAAATAATTGCACTCTTGTACATTGTTGTTCAGAATATAAAATGGTGCAGACTGTGTGAAAAAAATGGTGATTTTGCTAAAATTTAAGCAATAATACAATTCAGTAACTCCATGTATGAGCATGTATACAAAAGAATTAAAAACAAGGACTCAAATGGACTTAAACAGACTTTGCATGAAAATGAGCATAGTGTTATTTATCACAGTCCAAAGTAGAAACCATCAAATGTTCATAGAAAAATTAATGCATAAACAAAATATGATGGATACACATAAATGAAATTCTTTTCTGCCTTCAAAAGAAATGGAATTTTGACACATGCTATATCATGCCTGAGCCTTGCAGATATGATGCTGAATGAAATTCAGTGGTGGAGAGATACAGTGTGTGATCCCATTTACATGAGGCTTCTAGATCAGATTCAAAGAGACAGAGAGAAGAACAGTGGTGCCAGGGGTTGGGAGGAGGGGGAAGTGAAGAGTTCCTGTTTAATGAGCACACAGTCTCCATGTGAAAAATGAAAAAGTTCTGGAAATGGATAGAGGTTGCATAGGAGGTTGATGCACTCAGTACCTAAAAATGGTTAAAACTACAAACTGGTTGCTAGGTATATTTTACCACAATAAAATGTATTCACAAGAATATCAAAGTATTCTTATTACTCATTTTAATTTCTCTCATCTGGGAAAGTTGAGTACACGTTCTTTTTTAATGTTGTCCATGCCAGAAACTGCCGGGAAATAAATTTCATGTTCCAAGCAATTCTCTCAGGGTTTTAAAAAGAGATGAAAGAAGAGCATCAGCTTATTAGACAGTCTCTGCGTCCTCCACATGAGACCACACGGACCCACAGGCCCGTGTGGAATGGGAACATTTATTTTTTTATTTTATTTTATTTTTATTTTATTTTTTTTTTTTTGGTCTTTTTGAGACAGGGTCTCCCTGTAGCTTCAGCTGGCCTGGAACTCACTCTGTAGACCAGGCTGGCCTTGAACTCACAAAGATCCGCCTGCCTCTGCCTCCCAAGTGCTAGGATTAAAGGCGCGCGCCACCATGCCCAGCTGGGAACATTCATTTTTATAGAGGCTGCCCATTGTTCATCAGCTCAGAATCCTTGTTAGACTTGCGAAGAAAGAGGCCTTCAGACCAGCACAAGCAAAGGAGCAGAAAGCAGAGGAACAGTATGGATTCCAGAATGTCAAATTCTGCTGTGAAATGGTCCTGGACCCAATTTAAGCAACTGTCCAGCTAAACTAAAAAAGGCAAGATATTCTACCATAGAGTTAAGAATAAAAGCAAGCTGGGCGTGGTGGCGCACGCCTTTAACCCTAGGACTTGGGAAGCAGAGGCAGGCGGATCTTTGTGAGTTCAAGGCCAGCCTGGTCTACAAGGGTGAGTTCCAGGACAGTTGGGGCTACAGGGAGACCCTGTCTCGAAAAGACCAAAAATAATAAATAAATAAATAAATAAATAAATAAATAAATAAATAAATAAATAAAAAAGCAATGTTGAGACAGAGTTTCCAGACTGTCTTTCTATTGACTAAATTAGCTTTCGTGTATAAAACTCAGCTCAGTTTGCCCATAGCCAAAAGCTAATAAAAACCAAAGGATGCCAGAAAAGAAGGAATTAGGTTGACCATCATATTCCATCCCACCATTCTGGAAATAAGACAGCTAGCTGAGAGTCAGAGTTTAGATGTAGAGAGAGATGTAGTCAGCCCATCTTTGAACCTCCTAGCTCATTCATTCCACATCATACAATATTGGTTGAATAATTGCTCAGAGGGAAGAAAGATTAATATTGAGAAAGTAGGAGTCATGTTGAAAAACAAACAGAGAATATAATTGCTTCATTAATTTAGTTAATTATTTGAAAACTTTGAGCTGGATAGATTTGATGCAAAGCATTTTAAGGTTTTAGAACATACACTATATGGACTGCATTCTGTAAATGCTGATATCTAATGTTTGGGTATTTTGTACTCTAGTATTTGGTTTGTATATTCATTAATATTTGATAGTTTCTGTTTAAAAGCAATTAAAAAGAAATTGTAAAGAAATAATTAATGTCTTAAATTCAAAATTTTATATTTTGGTAATATGTTTATTGTAAATAATTTAGTGTAAATAAATCCAAGCAAATCATCTGTTTTAAAACCTGTATCTTTAGAATAGCACTGAATCCTCAGACAATCAAAATGCCTGCTTATCACTCACTCTAATTAAAGTTCCAAATTTCCTTAAGACACCTAAACAGAGCACAGAGAAAGAACAAAAGGGGGAAAGTGTGTTACCTCAAACTTCCACTGCTTTTTCAGGTTTTTTGATAATTACTTGATAATCTAAATTCACTTAAAAAATGAAAATATGACTATTTAGAGAATAACTGCTATATCCAAATATTGCTTAAATAATAAAATCTCCCAGTTGCTCATGAAATATCAAAGAGAACAGAATGTACTAGCTGGCTGACTCCCAACAGAGGAATTCCTATCACATTTGTCAGTGGATCCTTACCTTGGTGGAGCAGATCCTCTGTATCAGGCCTGAGAGATTCTTCAACATCAGTGTCATCGCTCTGATTTACAACATTTGCACTTTCACACTTAATTAGAAACAGCCCATGGACTAAACATTCACCTGACCAGAAAGATAAGCTCAGTCTTTTCCCAATATATCTTTTTCTTTCTTAAAAAATGTACAAAGTCTTAGAAGCTGGGCAACATTTTTATACTATGGGTAAGAATTGTTGCTTTTAATTTTTATAGGATATCTAAAAACTCATATACAATTTCCATGTCATAGGAAAGATGAACACAAATATTGAGGGCTGCATGACTTCTGGCTTCCACTATCATGCTGGAGCCAGGCTAAGTCCTTCAGATAACATGCTTCTTGACGCTAATATGTGCTTTTAACTACAATTTAACTGTAGTCTAGACGGAGGAGTTCATGGAAGAAATTATTTTCAGCACTAAAACTTTCTCCTCAGATAATTCCAGGCCTTCCTTCCTCTCTCAGTGCTATTCTTCATTCATTCCACACCTTCCTCCCACAGTTCTAATGCTTCCCCTCTTATCCAGCTCCCCTTTTCTCCCTCTCCTTTTCTTTCAGCTCTATTGTTGCAAACAAGCTTACAAAGAATCTTTTCATCTTCCAACGCCTGTACAACAATCAAGTCTCCCTTTTCTGTGCGCTGCTGCCAAACCACTGCCAAATCTCACTGCTCATCTGGGTGTCTGCCCTCCTGTCTCCTCACAGTTTCTTCTGCAGACATGAGTTAGTGCTTTCCAAGCA
Source organism: Rhizomys pruinosus (assembly GCA_009823505.1). NCBI lineage: Eukaryota > Metazoa > Chordata > Mammalia > Rodentia > Spalacidae > Rhizomys > Rhizomys pruinosus. The sequence goes on from VZQC01009916.1 coordinate 344,521, forward strand.
TACTCTCTTCAGCAAGCAACAAGTGGCCCAACAAATACAAAAACATGTCTGTTTGCAGGAACAAGACGTCAGCCATTGAGGTCATTAAGTAAGGAAGGAAAGATCTAGGTTGACTTGCTCAGGGTGGAGAGAACTGTGTCTAAGTACCCAAGAAGTGCAAGATTCAGAATGATAAAAACTCTATCAATAGATATTTCTCCATGTAGAGTTGGGAAACCTAAGATTCAAAGGGCCTTAGAGTACATAATTTGGGTCAGTTTGTTTAAAATGGAGTTGGCACCCTACTAAAATTTGTGAAAGAGTTGCATAGAGTTACAGTTTAAATTTGAACTGCTCTACATAGGCTCCTCCTGAAGGCTTGGTCCCAAGTTTATGATGCTATTATGAAAGCTATGGAGTCTTCAGGAGGTGGGGGCCTGCCTGGTAGAAACAGAGCACAAAGATCAGGCCTTCAATGTAATAGCCTGGCAGTGGCTCCTCACTGCCCTTTCTGCTTCCTGGCCAACCTTGCTAGGAACCGCTACTCCACACTTCCATTCCTGTGCATTCCATGACATAATGATTGAAATCTCTAAAACTTTGAGAAAGAAGCTTTGCCTGCTTTCAGCTGTTTCTTTCTGATAGTTTGTCACAGTGATACAAGTATAACTAGTACACATTTCAGTTTGTCGGTAAGCACGTAGGACCATGGAGACACTTCCTCTTCCCCCTGATGATTCTCTGACTTCCATTTGGGCTTTGTTCTTACGCTGAGGATGCTCCCCATAGGCTATCTCCTCCGTCCTGGCTAGGATAGTTTAGACCTTCTCTCAGAACATGGTACTATTATTCATGACCTACCTTCAAAGATGTGCTAAGACATCATGAAACTGGCCTCCTTCCGAGAGAGTAAATGTGGGAACTGAAATTAAAACTTGCTGAAATCACTAGAGCACACAATCCAAATGCACAATTTCACAGTCTCACACATACCTCATGCAACAGTTACTAAGTTTAGTTCCTTTATATATAATAGCAGAAAATATTTGGGATTTCCATTCAAAAGAAATTGAAAGCTGTAGCAATTATTTGATTAAGAATGATAACAATGGGTCTGGAGAGAGGCTCAGCAGTTAAGAGCACGGCTTGCTCTTAACCCAGGTTCGATTCCCAGCACCCACATGGCAGTTAACAATTGTCTGTGACTCCAGTTCCAGGGGATCTGACACCCTCTTCTGACTTGCTCAGGCATTACATGATATGGCTCCACTTACATACACACAGGCAGTACACATAAAATAAAATATTCCTTAAAAAAGAATTATAATGATAGTTAACTTCCTATACATTGAGTATCAAGGTCTGAAGTACATGCTTTATAATTATCCCACTTAATTCTCCTAGAAATCAAGCAGGCATTATTACCTTCAGATTTCGAATGAGTGGTTTTTTACCTGGATTTTATGTTCTTAATTAACATTTATAACCTTATTATCAATTAAATGTAACTCTAATGGGATCCCTTTTAAAACCCATGGTTAATATCTCATAAGGCCACATAGAATCTTCAAAACATGATTATGTGTGTCTAAAACTTAAATAGATGAGATTAGATCAAGATTCATTTTAGACTGCACACATGAGGATGAAAGTTATTAGGGAATTTAAAGAAATTTATTCCAGGGGCTGAAGAGAAGACTCAGTAGTTAACTGGCTATTCTTGAAGAGGACCTTGGTTCAGTTCCCAGCACCCACATGGCAGTTAACAACCATTCTTAACTCCAGTTCCACAGGATCTGACATTGTGTTCTGGCCTCTGTGGGCATTGTACCCATGGGCACACATACCTGGATATGGCAAAATATTCGCACATAAAATAAAAATAAACAAAAATTAAGAGAAATTCATTTCATTTTATGACAATCCTTCTGAATAATTATGTACAATATTGTTTTCTTACTGCTATAACAATAAAATCATCAAATGTTAATGCACAAGGACAGTGGCCAAAGAAGCTGTCTTTACTATGCATTTATTTATTTATTTATTTATTTATTTATTTATTTGGTCTTTTTGAAACAGAGTCTCCCTTTAGTCTCAGCTGGCCTGGAGCTCACTATGTAGACCAAGCTGGCCTTGAACTCACAGAGATCTGCCTGCCTCTGCCTCCAGAGTGCTGGAATTAAAGGCATGCGCCACCACACTTGATACTATGCATTTATTACCAGATAAGTTCCAGTTATTTCTCTCCTCCATGAATCCTGGCTACTGACCACAAGTTTAAAAAGTAAAACAGGGAGCTAGAGAGATGGCCTAGCGGTTAAGAGCGCTGAGTGCTCTTGCAGAAGACCCGGGTTTGATCCCCAGCACCCACACGGCGGCTGAGAACCATCTTTAACTCCAGTTCCAGGGGAATCCGATGCCCTCTTCTGACCTCCGCGGCATTACACGACACGGGTGCACAAGCCTACATGCAGACAGTACATTCATACACATAAAAAGATAAATAAATAAAATTTTTTTAAAAAGTAAAACAGGCCAGGCATGGTGGCACACGCCTTTAATTCCAGCACTTTGGAGGCAGAGGCAGGTGGATCTCTGTGAGTTAAAGACCAGCCTGGTCTACAGAGCTAGCTCCAGGCTAGCTGGGATGAAAGGGAGACCCTGTCTCGAAAAGACCAAAAAAAAATTACTTTAAATAGAATCATATATGGATCTACACATACATCTCCAATCATAGCTTCTAAGTATTAGGTTGATCTCATAAATCTTCCATTTTAAAGATAAAAAATTATAAACTATAATACATATGTGAATAAATTAAAAACGAATGCAGGGGAAAGGAGGCCTTTCTTCAGGACCATGTCACTGAATGTCACTTGCTAACGCCACATAAAATGTTGGACATAAAAAAGTACCAAAGCCCAAAGGAAACTGGATGAGGACCTGAGATTTATATGGTTTCAAACATATCTCCATAAATTCCTTATTTATTACAAAGTAAAACATGGTAACACAGGGTAGAGAAATTTGATGCATACCGTCGTAACCAGTGATGGCAGTTTACAGCACCCATACAGAGAGAAAGTCAAGTGTAGTTACTCCTCATAGCAGGATCCGACGAGAAAGCGTCACTCATCAGCTCTGTGGTATTTCATCACTGTTGGAAGCCACAAAAACAAACAAGCTCAGACTGAGAGTCGCTCTACAAAGCAACCAGCCTGAACTCAAGAAAAGTCATGGTCAAGAAAACAAATCAGGATACGCCATTATTCTAATTTAAAAGAAACTACGGAGACATACATAAAGTATAACTATAGGTCGAAACTTGGCCAGGGAAAACAGTGCTATAAAGGATGTGGTTGAATTCACTGAAATAGATAAATTTAAACCATAACTTAAATAATGCCATTCTATCAATATTACATTTTCTGATTTAGTACTTAGAAGAGTTCACAAAATCCACAAAGAAATGTAAATACATGAAGAAAATAATATATAGATAAAATAAAACATGACACTATATAAAAATGAGTTGCAATTTTTTAAAGTTAACTACCCAGTATCACACTGTTCTGATTAGTACCTGCATATTTATTAATATATTTAATCAGCTAGAAGCCATATGCTAGGAACTACAAAGATCTTACTAAAGTAAAGCAATCAAAAGTATTAGGATCAAATACTTGAACCTGCATGAAATTCAAATCAGTCCATAGACATGCTGAATACACTGTCATTGGCTGACAGTCTCATAGCTGATATTACATTTTGAAATCACATCATTTCAATTGCTTTTTGGCCCAAGAAACAGCACAGGAAATTGTCTGAGCTGCTGAGTGGGACATCCTCAGATGAACAGTCACGTCGTTGTTGATATTACTTCTCACTTTTAAACTTGAGTTCATAGCATGGAAAAGTAATTCATATATTTCATAAGAAAAACAGAACTCTTCTTATTCTTTTCCAAGTAATCCTGAGGCAACATTAAATTCTGCATCCAAAACTGAAAAGAACATTTCTCCAACTTGAAATCTCACTGTCAAAGTAAATTCTTTACATAATACTAAAGATAAAACAAATAATGTCCCAAAACTATTTTGGCTCTGCTCCCACACTCACCAAATAATACTGAATTACTCAGCAGTGTCCACGTCAGTCTTTTAGTATATTAGATCTTCATATACTGTATCATACAGCATTAAGGATCCAGAATGGCAACACCATAATATCATTAAAGACTTTCTGAAATACTCATTTCGAGGATGAATATAATGCTAAAATGCATTGAGCCATAAAAGAGGGGCACTTTCACTTAAGTGTAGTAGTAATGCATTCCTTTCCTATAAACTTCAGGACAGAAAAGCAGCCAAACAACTATGTAAACATGGAGGACGTTTATTATGGATGTCCACCTATGAAAAAATGCAAAGCTGAAATTACATGTTAGGCCTGCATAAAAATGATGAAGTTCTCCCTCCTCCTCTTCCTCCTCCTCCTCCTCCTCTTCCTCCTCCTCCTCCTCCCTGTAGGGCAGCATGGAAAATCCACCCCTACTGCTGGAGAAAGCCCCAGAACTCTGTGTTGGGTTGTTCCCATTCTCATGTGTCTCCATTGACTCATCTCTCAATTACCTAGTAAGAGTATTTCATGGTCCATCTTTTTTTTCTCTCTCTATGTGCATGAATGTACTGTCTGCATGTAGTTTTGTGCACCTGTGTCGTGCAATGACACAGAGGTCAGAGAGGGTGTCGGATTCCCCTGGAAATGGAGTTCTCCTGGAATTGGAGTTTCAGACGGTTCTCAGCAGCCTTGTGGGTGCTGGGGATCGAACCCAGGTCCTCTGTAAGAGCGGTCAGCGCTCTTAACCGCTAAGCCATCTCTCCAGCCCCAAATGGTCCATCTTTTTTTTTTTAATTTTATTTATTTCCATATGTGTATGAATGTATTGTCTGCATGCAAGTCTGTGCACCCGTGACGTGCAATGCCTCGGAGGTCAGAAGAGGGCGTCGGACTCCCCTGGAACTGGAGTTCTCCTGGAATTGGAGTTTCAGACGGCTCTCGGCCGCCATGTGGGTGCTGGGGATCGAACCCGGGTCCTCTGCAAGAGCGGTCAGCGCTCTTAACCGCTAGGCCATCGCTTAAATACAAAGTTAATCAGTTGTCAGGAACGTTTTTCCTATGGCTGCACTTTCCACTTAAACCAACTGCCCACACCACAGCCTGGCTTCAGCTCCTTTCCTGTGAATCTCTCTCTGGCTATCCTCTGCCTTAGTCCCTGTTGCCTGAACATGATGTTCCCTCTCATCTCTATCTTCAAGTCATTCCTTCTTGCTGGAGTACCGTCACATCTGCTCAGTGTGGTGACACGCACAGACCTGCACCTGAAGCTCTGCTACATTCCCCCTGTCACCTCACCAATCAATCCTGCTTCGTCCTATTTCTGTTCCCCTAAAACATTTCACTGTGTCTCTAAGCATTCTTTCCTTACAAGTTGGTAGGACAGGGGCTTCGCTTTGGGGTTTTTTTTTTCTTTTTTATTGAGGTTTTGTGCATTTCATATAAGATATCTTAATCAAATCTACACCCATTCCCCTTCCATGCCCCCCACCCCACCAGAGCTCATGCATTCTGCCATGCATGCCTTTCATCTTTTTCTCAGTCTTTTTTTTTAATTTGGGGGTACAGAAGTTTACTGTTGGTGGCAGAAGTTTACTGCTGCAGTCAGTTCTTTGACCCAGTATTTTTGTTGTTTTTCCTTCTAATTTGTATCACTCCAAAATATGTATGCATATACAGGACAAATATACCAAAGTTATGATGTCTGGAAATAAACCATAGGTCAATTCCAAAACATGTTCAGGGATTCACATTTGGACAGTAGAGTTGCATGCAGGTAAAGAAAAAATATTACTTTACATGCCTATATCACATAGCAAGTTGATGAGTAACAAACATCAGGTGTTATATTTCCTTAAAAAAAGAAAGGAAAAAAGGAATTGTTCAGTTTGCTTTATAAAGAGAGATTTGGTGCTAGGATCCAGAAATGAGGGACACTATGTGCTGTTTATTTTTCTGGGACTGTGTTACTTCTCTTAAAATAATGGCTTCTAGTTCCATCCATTTACCTGCAAAGTTCATGATGTCATCTTTCTTTACTGCTCCACAGAATTCAATTGTGTAGATGCACCACATTTTCTTTATCCACTCATCAGTTGAGGGACACTTGGGTTGCCTCCAGCTCTTCGCTATTGTGAAGAGTGTCAATGGAGGAAAGACAGCATCTTCAGCAAGTGGTATTGGCATAACTGGATCACCACTTGTAGAAAAATAAAATTAAACCCCTGCTCTCACCCCATACAAAAATCAACTCCAAGTTGATAAAAGATCTCAGCATAAACCCAAAACTTGAAAACGTTGGCAGTAACCTATAAGACATAGGCATAGGAAAAGACTCTAAATCAGACAGCAGCTGCACAAGAAATAAGGTCAACAATTGACAAATGGGACCTTATTAAACTCAAGAGTTTCTATACACTGAAAGAAAGAATTAAAGAAGTGAAGAGAAAACTCACAGAGAGGAAACCTTCACCAGTGATATGTCTGATAGAGCATTAACATCCAGAGTATATAAACTTCTCAAAAAACAGAGGAGTAAGAAAACTGATGACCCACTCAAAAGATGGAGTAAAGAGCTGAACAGAGACTTCACAAATGAACAAGTAAATATGGATGAGAAACATCTTTAAAAGTATTCAACATTGCTAATAATTAAGGAAATGCAAATTAAAACCACTTTAAGATTTCATCTTACTCCAGTAAGACTGATTATGATCAAGAAAACAAATGATACCAAATGCTGGAGAGGTTGCGGGGCAAGGGGAACACTGCTGGTGAAAATGCAAAATCATACAACCCCTATGGAAAGCAGTGTGGAGAACTCTTAAAAGACTCAGAATAAGCCTACCACCTGACCCAGTCATACCACTCCTGGGTATACCCACAAGACTCATCCTATTGCAGGGGTTTTGCTTATGTAACTTAGATATATATCATTCCCCATAGAGAAACCTTCTTGATGGCATGCGCATGTTTTAGTCTCTGCTATTGATGTGCAATTAATTCTAAAACAGCATAATGATCACACTAAATGCTTTACCAATGAATGATCCAATGTACTGAAAGAGAACAATAGCAAAAGGCTTTAGACAAGGTAAACAAAGCAAATTAAGGGAACTCAGAGGTGCTAAGTTGCTGATTATGGTGGTAAGTTGATTATTCAGAACACCCAAAACAATGACTGAGATGCTTATGTAGTCTCAAGTATTCATTTTATTCTCAACTTCATTTCCCAAAATAATATTGACCCAGGCAACATCAAGCTGATATTGGTTCCATCTTCTATTGATACTCTTCAGTCTCTATATCCCAATATAGCAAGAGCTTGAAGTGCATAATGAAATTGAAACACTACGTGGAAAATTACAGAGGGCTTCAGGAGAATTACTCCTGTCCTAAACCAAACACAAAGTCCTTTTAAGTACAAGACTCTGTAAAACTACATGTCTTATGAAACCTACATCATCCATATAAAATGTTGTAGCTTCTAGTTCTTTTACTTAAGCTAAAACCTTAATATTTGACATAAAAACCAACAATGATTCCCTAATACACTCTCACAAGCAATGTAAAAAAGGGACTCATATTTTAAAATTCTTAGACCTACTGTTTAGGTTTCTTTCTTGTCATGTGCACAGAATTCTCTGGATTATATTTCATTTCAGGTAAACTTTTAAATAGTTTTTTTTTTCCAATTCCCAGTCTTCAAAAAAAAAAAAAAACCTGCATGCAATCATTTTCCAAAAAGAAAGCAGGAGCACTTTATTCTACTCCAGTCTGTTGATGCATGGTAGACGTGCTTGGCTATGGCTCCCTGTTCTTCTAAATATAACTAGATTTAAAGGGGGAGGGAACTCTTCTCAGAATATCTGTACGTCCAATACAAGAAAACTTCCTTTGCACAAAAGCCAAATGCACAGAATTGACTCCGGCCTTGGAAGACCCACTATTTTTAAGAGTATTTCATCTGCAAGTGTAGTCTGCAACTCGAGCCTTCAGTGGGGTACAACTGAGGGGGGAAATGGTGAGAAGGAAGGAAAGCAAGACCCTGGCCAATATGAGAGCCCCCGGAGATATGCTTGCTATAATTAATGGCATGAGGCTACAACTTGCAGCTGACATCCCTTACAGTAAAAGGTCAGCCTCCTGCTCAATTTGCATTTACTGATTTGGAAGGGAGTCTCTGCTGGCTTCTCCCTGGGGTTGGCTGTCTAACTGATCCCCTTTGCATTCCTTTCTTTATACCAGTGAAGATTGTTTTTCACCCTCTACACAAACACACACCCACGCCTCACCCACATACACTCACTCCCACTCCAACGGTTGCACAGGGATCCAAGTCAGGGGCACTCCCCCGCCTCTACATCAGGGGATTCATGTCTCTGCGATGCTGTTGCCAAAACCAACTGTGCTCTTCTGCCAAGTTCCCGCCCTTTCTCTGTGACATTTGAAAGGACAAAGGGGCAAGTTAGAATAGGCTTTATTTCCAGGTCATAGGACAGTCACTGCTGAGCACAGGGCAATTTTGGTGTCAAAATCATTTTATCTGAAGTATTGATTTTCAAGTATCCCTACCTCTAGTAGAAATAAGAAATGAGAAATGGTGATAGAGGAGCAGGGAAGACGGGGAAACAGCCAGCTGGATAAATCCTGGCCTGGTGCGATGGGGCCAGAACAGCCATCCTCCAGGGAGCTAAGGATTTAGGAGAGAAGAAGCCTTCCTTCTAGCCAGACCATAGCACCATGGGCATGTCCTCTCTCAAACAATTGTGACTCCAGAGAAGGGGACAAGCCTGCAGATGTCAGGCCTGTGGACTCCCTCAGACCCACACATACGGGTAGGTGTACTTCCTCCCTTCTCACACCCTGCACTTGTGATCCACTCTCCACCACAGCTTCTGTCTCCTTTATTCAGACCGCCACCATCCATGCCAATGATGACCTACAGTCAGTCATCTATGCCCTGCCCTGCATGACCTGACAGTCTCAGTACTATTGGTCTCCACATTTTCTTAATACTTTTCTTTTAATGATTCATTTCACTCATCCATCTTAAATGCAAGTTGAATATACTAATCCAAAACCCTGAAATGCTCCAAAGTATGATACGATTTTAGAGACAGTATACTGCCACAAATGAAAAATTCTTCTACAGCATGAAACTTTTACATGCACAAAACTACTAAAAATACTATATAAAACCACCTTCATTATATGTGTATAAGTCTCCCATGAGACATGGATGAATTTCATGTTTAGATTCGAATCCCATCTCTAAAATATCTAGTATATATCCAAATATTCCAAAATTTTATAAAGTAAAATCTGAAATATTTCTGTTGCAAGAACTTTAGATAAAGGATACTTGTTTAATTGGAACTTTTCTTTACTACTAAGTGACTACCAATACCATTTGCAAACAACAGAAAAGAACCTGCAAAACAATGGGAATTTAGGATAATTTAAAAAGCACGCATGGACCCCTGCCAAACATCTAGCTTAATATCATTGCTACCTGGACTCCTGATGTCTTCGACTACTTGGAACACTTAGGGATGCACTCAGTTTACTTGAGACAAGATGTATTCATCAGTTTATCTTTGAATGATGCAAAGTCAAAATTCCCACAATTAAGTCATTGAGCCTCTTTGATGAAAAACTCTCCCCTCCTTTCCCTGGGCTTTACTGTACAAGGAGAGAGAATGCAAATATGTATTTTGATTCTTCTCATACTCTGGCTAATCTACCTCTAAGGACTATCTTTGGGATTCTTTGCATATACGTTCATCTGCAGGCTCAGATCTGCAGTGGTACGTGAGGTGCCACTACAGATTTGGAGTGAGAACTCACTTCTCAGCTTAGCAGTGGAGAATTTAAGAATCTCAAACTCCTTGAGTTTGATCAAGTTTGTGACCACAATTCACACACAACCTTAAAGTTTGCAGTTTAAATCTCTGCCCAGTAACAGGCTTCCTGGGACAAGGGCACGGAACAGAGTGCTCCCGAGAACATTCCTGCCTGTTCTGAGCATCCAGACCCTGGCTGTCAGCAGCAGGCTAGCTGGCTGATAGATGGCTGTGTTGGAAAAGGTGGCCGCTCACATGGACAGGATACACAAGGTGGCTCGTAAAATTTATGAGCCATGTTCTGTGCTATGGCCTGGGTGAGAGATGGTTCAGCTTCAGTGGAGGGATAATTAAAACCAATTAAGTGTTGCTGGAGAGATGGCAGGATTCCACTAATCCTTCAGGGGTGTGTAAACTTGGTCTGGGAGAGGGCCAGGAGCCCAAGGCCCTCACCTTATTTATTTAAGGAAGAAGAAGAAAAAAATCCAACAGATTGTTGAGCCACGGGAAACCCTATACTGGCCAGTTGGTCTCACCAAGAAGACGGTCATCTAATGGAGTCTGAAAAGGAATTTTGGCTTCCTCGATTATCTCCTTATGAGAGGCATGCCCTTGCTCTGGTGACCCCAGGCAATCCTTTCCTATGTAGAAGAAAAAAAAGTCTCACCCTGATGAATGCACTTCTTTTATTAATTTCCAAGGAGTAGGGCTCAAGCAAATGAGATGTAGGACAGAAAAAATGATAATCTAGGGGGAAAAAAAGAAGGGAAAAGTACTTGAGAAGAGATGGTTCTATCTAGACACATGGGCCACATGGGTCTAGCAAGCACAGGAAAGAATGGTGACAGAAGAATCCTATGAAGCCAAATGGAGAGTGCTGCTGGAGGACCAAGCCTAAGACCTAATATTTTGCCTTGGTTTCTTAGGACACTGGAGATGATTAATAGCACTCCGGTATTGCAGGCATTTCATTATGTGGGAGCCTTTCCAATGGTCATCTATAATTTCCATCTTAGTGTTTTTACTGGATAAGATTACATCTGTCTTATAATTGTAGTTATATTCTTTTCCCTAAAGGAAAAATAAATCTTCAGAGAGAGATAAGTAAAGGGAAAGTTGGATTAGGGTTAAACACATTCAAATCATAGTAGAAAGCAAAGGACCCCAGGTTCTAGAGTCCTAAGCTCTTCCTTTTCTCATCCTCTGGGAACAGGAGAGCGAGGTGTGAGTTATACTCCATCGTCACCTGTTTAGTTGAAGGGATAGAAATAAAGCAGAAAGCCTGTGTATCACAGCCAGTAGAACACACTGCTTGCCGTTCCTTAGGAATACAGAGTACAAAGGTAAAGAATGTGTAGGCCCAGCCCAGACACTTCAGAAAACTTTAAACACTCTTACAAACTGTCAACAGGGAAGAATAGAGCCTTTGTCTTATACAAAAAAAAAAAAAATGAATTTCCTTCTGGAACAAATAAGAATAGTCTTAAAAGGAAAAGTTATATACAATAGAAGTTATATATAGATCTGTAAGAATACCCAGAGAGACTCGGATAAGGCTCAGAGAAGTCCGTGAGACAAGGTGGGCCTGTACACTCAAAGGAAAGCTAGAAAGTAAGTCACTGTTAAATTTCTCTTATTATCTGCAGGGAAATAATAAGGGAAAGTATAAGGCAATTCTGTCAGGACTCCTTCAACCCAGAGCCTTCCTGAATTCACTTACTATGTATTTCCCTAATCTGTCCACTTCTTACATTACATTCCCCAGATCCTACAAAAAAAGCTCTGATCATTCCTTTCTTCTTGTGCTGTAAATGCTTCCTTCCTGGTGTTTCCATATTTCTCCTGTGTCTCTTATTTTACTGCCGACTTAGCCTCCAAATATCTGTTGGAGTGGCCAGAGTGTGGTTGCATGCACCTTTAATTAACCTAGCACTTGGAAGGCAGAGGCAGGCAGATCTCTGTCCTCGGTCAGCCTCATCTACATAGCAAGTTCCAGGCCAGCCAGGGCTGCACAGTGAGACCCTCTCTCAAAATGAAATTTAAAAATGAAAACCCCTCAGCTCTGTTTCCTCCTTCCCTCAAAGTTTATACTGGAGGTCCTTGACCTCAGGAGCACGGAGCACCCAGCCCTGCCCTCTCCACTGGCTTCATCCCCCTCTCCCACAAACCAACTGCCACACGACTTAACTTACTAAGTTCAGACACAAATCTGGATGTCTCACCAACTCCCTTTTCCTCTCATAAAACTCACTTCTTCATGGAAGCCTCACTGGCCTCCCAACACCAGAAGGCCTTGCTACAAACACTAATCTGTCTCCCTCCATAGCATGCATCGCCATTTCAAGTTATTAATCTATAGCTAACTATTGAACATTTATTTTTCTCTTGATAAGATTTTAAAAGCCTATTTGGTCTGGAGTTTATTTGCTTCTCCATTTCCCCAAAGCCAAAAGCAGGATAAGATACCTTAGAATACTTTCACTGACTGCCGGGTGCATGCAAGGCACCCTTCTAAGAACTTACACGTATAGACTAACATAGCTCACATCAGAGCCCTTTGGGTTAGATGTTAGTGTCATGCAAAATAGATTTACCAAGAAATTATGATCAAGTATTGCCCTTTATATGAGGAGAGAACAACAAAAATAAGAGTCTGGAGAACCCACCTTTTTTTTTTTATTTTCTATCACTGACGATCATTTTAACCTTTATTTTGTATGCATATGCATGTTCACATGTGTGAGTATATGTAGGTATATATGTATATAGCATGGACATAGAAGCCAGAGGTTGATGTTGGTTGCCTTTTTCAACTGCTCTCCACCTTATACATTGAATCAAGGCCTCTCACTTGAGTCCCACATTTACTGATCCAACTGGCCCGGTTTTAGTCAGTTGGCTCTGGGGATACATTTTACCTCCTGGGTACTAGGATCACAGGCAGGCCCCCAAGCCTGCTCAGCATTTATATAGGTGCTAGCAATCTGAACACCAGTCTTCAAGTTTGCACAGCAAGAGCTCTCCTCATGAATCATCCCTCCGGCCCCACACCCCCAATCTTCCTGGCACAGTTCAACTGCTACCCCCTCCAGGAAATATTTGCTAACCTCTCACAGATCTGTTGAAGTTTTGCATTTAGGGAGTTTTCCAATTGACTGCTGTATTTAATACTAAGCTTTCTCAAAACTAAAAAAAAAAAAAAAAAATTCCACCAAGGAGGGATGAAAGCAAGTGAGACATAAAATAAGCAAGCTCCTTGTGTGACAGACATTTTATACAGCATATCGGGAACTGTTCTGTTTCCTGAAACTTTAATAAGTGACATTTGATATCTCTGTGGACAAACTTGAATAGCTATTTGTAGAAGATGTGAGAACAATTTAATTTTACTTATACTCAATAGAGCTGAGCAAATTCAACTCAATTTTAATTTTATGATAGCATTATATTGTCTGCATTTCTGAGCCAGCATGGTACCCAGAATAGTGTTTGGCCAATATAAAGAAATGGTTTTTACTCTTGTAATTTGCATTATTTTGAAATGCTAAAATTTTATGAAGCCTCTTGATCAAAAAATAAAAAGCAAAAGGAAAAAAGTATCTATGGGTATAAAACATATAGATGCACCCTCACCCAAGTTCAACTTTGCATTCAGTTTCAATGAACTAATAGTCTGTGACAGATTTGTGGTCCTACCAAGGATTCCCAAATTAAGAATTAGTTATCTAGAGGTGCAAGTGATAATGGAATTCACCATGTAATAGGCCTGTGAATCAAGGGACTGTTTCCACAACAAAGGAATTTTTTGATGCATCTTCTGATTCAGTAGGTCTGAACTGGAACTGACTACTGGGCATGTGGACAAGCTGCCAGTTCATGTCAATACTCACTAGTCCATATGCTACACAATGAGTTTCAGGGCCCAAGACAATCTCTCAAACATCAATTTTCTCTGCAGGGCTTTTAAACAGATTTGAGAGTGGTTGGTTCAAAACTGAACTTTCTGCCAGGTACCTCGGCTCCAAATTCTACTTCAAAACAGCTCATTTCCTCTGGTTACTAAGCTTAGAGGCCTGGCAATACTGACCAGTGATAGATCACTTGCCTAGATACTGGGCTAATGAGAAAAGCAGAAAACACAAGTTGATTTCTTGCTTTGCTGTGCAGAGAGGTGCCATGCAAGAGACCAGCACACAGCCAATGTTTTCCAGGAGATCACTGTCTCAGACCTGCTCACAACATGGGTGTATGACAGAGGTACAGGGATTTTTCTGTCCTAAGAGAGGGTTTTAGAGGCATTCTCAGGCAGCTACAGCTATTCTTTGTATAGAACCTTTAAAGGACACTACACCAATAAAACAGGGAGATTTTGTTTTACTTGTTGGTGGGGGAATGTAGAGAGACCCATAATCCACATTTCTGGAAAGATCTCTAAGTTATATTGGCCTCTGCTGCTGTGCAAGAAAAACTAGCCATTAAAGGTATGATAGCACATACCTTTAATACCAGCACTCGGGAGGCAGAGGCAATATGATCAACACCAGCCTGGTCTCCATAGCAAGTTCCAGGCAAAGGAGCTGGGGGAGGGAGGGGTGAGAAACAGAAAAAGAAAAGAAAAAAATGCTTTCTCAGGCTCATTGAGAGTGTCATGCAAACACAGCCTAAAGAACTCTACGATAGAACAAGGATGAATGACCTGAACATACGTTACTACCAACTCACCTCAAGTGCACAAGTCTCAGCATCTGAAAGTGTGGTTAGGGGCACCAAGGCCTCCACCCACCTCAGGGATCTGAGTTAGCTCTGGATCGAAAGGTCCTTCCTCCTGAGATTTGCACCTGCTCCTCTAAAAGCCTGTGACTCCATTATTTTTTAGCTTATCAAGCCTGGGGTTCTGTACATTGCCAAGCAGTCTGAGATGTGCCACCTCCCCTCCCAGGGTAAAGTCTGTGAGGGCCAGAAGTCACTTTGAATGCATCTCCACATTACTTTCTGCTGCTAAGAACTCAGACATGCTCATTTCCCCCCTTATTTTCAATTCCAGTATGTCATTTTTAAGACAATATTTTTCACTTGACAATACTTTTCACTTAACTGCTAGAAATTGCAGAGGTGGCTGACTACAATTCATAGTGGCAAAACAAAACAGAAAAGAAAAAGGGTGGGGTGGGGGGATAACAAGAAGGGGGAAGCTCACTGCTGAGATTTTATTTCAAGGGAAGCAGAAAAAAGATTTTGTATTTCATAACAGAGAGCATTAAAATGATATAGCCCAGCACAATGAAAACCTTGTGTTTTATTAAAGTGGAAAAAAAAAAAAAAGATTACTCAAGGCCCCCATTACTCATTTCCGGATGCAATGGCAAAACTTCAGGTTTGAAAAGACTCGAGTAGCTACAATCAAACTTTCCCTGGTAGCAGCTGATAACACAGCAGTTTCCAGAAATCCATTCTGTAGATTGTACAGATCAGCTATTTCCACGGCTCTGGAAGACGGCACCCTATACTGAGGTTGTGCACAGAAAGTCTGAGGCACTGGGGGCTGGATGCTTTTCTCGGTATTTGAAGGTGAAAACTAATGGAGATTCAGTGCGTAGGCAAAAAGGTCACTACCATGGAAATACCGCTGCTTCCGTACATACCAACACCCCTACCCCACAGGATCAGGGCATGTCACTCACAGGCCTACTCCCCCCTCAGCTTCCCCATAACCAGAGGACCCTGCTGGAGATGCCGGGTAGATGTCAGGTAGCAAACACCAAGCCTCACGGCAGTTCTCATTTAGATTAGAGAACAGGCACCTGGTCTTCATTAACATCCTTGCTGTAGTTAATGCATTGCAGGTGTGAAAGTGTGTGCCTGAAATCTGACGAAACACCTGTCTTTTGTGGCACCATTAGATCTGCCTAGAGTGGGACACGACCCCCTCGGGTGTGCTTTCTCCTGCCTTGAAAGCCACAGTAAGCATTGTCCTGTAATTACAAAATCAGAGTCATCATTGCTGGGAAGAATTCCTTAACAAATTATACCTAATTAGTCTGAAATTACCTTTAATTCATGGTGAAACCATAGGCTTAACTGTGTTCTATAACACCTTCCTTTTTATCTTTATGCAAATATGATTATACACTATCAAACTGGCACCACCAGGCATAAAAACAGCTGCAGCTAGCTCTTTGGTTACTAAATGGGAACTGGACTGGTGCCATTGATTATGTTTTCTGGAATGCTGCATCAAAAAATAATAATAATATCAGCCTGTTCCTTCCCCATGAATTCTATTTTCCTCCCACCCACAGCAGCTTAATTGGAAGCTGTGCTACAAGGCTCTCTCTCCCACCCCCTACCCCCATCCCCACCCCCTACCCCCACCACATTTTCTGCCGACACATTTGTACATCTTGCTACTGCCCAATCTTTGAAAATATCATTAAGTGTCAAAATAAGTCTTATTTTCTTTCTGATGACAGCATTCTGTGATATGGCTTCTCCAGTTGCCATTCTCATCTCAAATCTCCTGGCATCTTTGACTTTGATGCACTTGGGTTCATTACAATGGGCTCAAAGTTGCTTGTGTAGCATTGATCTAAGAGCTTGACGGAACCCCAAAATTATGCCTACAAACCAGATACTGTGTACTATTATCATCTCCCATTTGGCAGAGGGCAAACTTTACACAGAAGAAGCTATATGTCTTTCATGAGGTGAGACAGTAGACCCAGAGCCAAGGGTCCTCAGCCAAAACATGTGTCTAACGTGACCATCTACCCTAGAACACACTTTCACCACACAGCAGATTCTAGGGCTCTCATTGACCCCGTTTGTTTCCAGCTCTTCTGTTTTGCTTCTGAACAGGACAATGGAGGAAATTCTTTCCAGTTAGGTGGCATGTAAAGGTGAAAAGGATTGTTCTTATCACAGGAAGAAATCATGGCTAGCTCTTCCCTTGGGTCTATACAGTTTGTATAGTAATTGTATTTCCCCCTCCACCCCACATGAACACACCTACAGAACTGGTCATGTTTTTTGTTTCTTTTAAATCAAGGTAAATCATTGGTACTAAAAAAAATTTTTTTGAAGTAGATCATGCTTGGGTAATTTTTATTCAAATGTAAAACAATTGTGATCCTTTCTGAAATTAAAGCAGAAGTTAAGTCTTCAGAAAACAAGTAAAATATTAAGTGCTTCTTTAGAGTTTAAGGCCTCTCTTCTAACTTTTCTAGATGAGTCCCTTGAGAAAATCAGCACTAGCTTTACGACAGTCATTCTTATCTTAAAAAATACAGCCCAAACTAACCCAACTCCATGATCTGTGAAGGTTAACTTTCAAGAAAGAACCCCAGGACCCAGACCATATCTCCACATCTGTTACTTTTGAAAAGGCTAAGAGAGGGCGGGGGAGGGGGGCCTTGAATAATTTCAGGCTTGGTATGCATGCAAAGACAGACACATACTGTGTGCTGACATGGTACCAGGCACCTCCATAACACATCTGATCATCCTCTGGAATGCAGCAGTGAACCAGTTAAAACCCGGACCTGCCAGGCAGTTTTGGCTGAATTCTACTTTCGCAAAGTATCAATCAAGTAAAAGAGAAGCATTTTCTTGATGCTTGTTCATAACAGATATCCAGGTCCATCTGTGGCTATTTTATTTATGGCATTGCTATTTTATCACCAACAAGAGTTGGCTAAAAATCAGCTTCAAGAATCTTAATCAAAATCATAACAGTCTTCTCATTTAACGCCTCCATTCGGGTTCATGTGGCTGCTGTGTAGAGAGCAATGCTATCTTGTGGAGCCAGTCCTCACCCCTGCACCGTGTAATTCACCCAGCCGGTCCACAGCTGAGGATGAGCTGGGTTTCTGTGCAGTGTTTTTATTAGGTTGATTCCCACGAGTTTAAGAACATTGTAATTGGAGAACACGCGGGCTCACATTAGGCTGAGCCCAATAAAATAAGAGGAAATTGAACTCTCTTCAACCTCTTTCCATGAAGTTGAGAATTTTCTACTCATTTCAAAGTAGAGGATGTCCCTTTCCGCATCTTTCAAGCTTTGTAAACACTGAGAGTGCTACTGGCTTGCTTCTCATCACTAAAGGCCACCAGCTAATGTTTATTATTCCTAATTATTAGAACCTCTCAGGAAAACGTCACTGCAATTTGCATTAATGACTCCACCTGACTGGTCAGCATTGCTCTCCCTTCAAGCATTCACCATTGACAGTTATGCTCCTGTAAACCTTCATACTCTGGCAAACCATGATTTCCCGCCCTCCCCAAATAATTCTCCCTAATACTAATTAACAGTTTTTAATTAGGATAACCAGAGGTGGAGTCTACTTGAGAACAATCATCCAATTAGAAAAGTAGGAAATTTGGTCAAACATCTGGTTGTTTGAGCTCCATCAGGCCAAACATCTGGATGTTCCCAAATATTTTCTCAAAAGTTTGGAAACATCTACATATTCCCTCATGTAGACCAAGCATCCAGATGATTACATGAACACTTCTCTTTTCATCTCCATCTTTGGCCACTGAGGCTTCTTTGGAGTCCCTTATGTAGGAACATTCATCCAGCCGTATTACATAGCAATCACTACCCCAAATCAAGTGACCTAGAGAAACAAGAGTACCCCATTGCTCACAAGAAATTTTCAAAAATGAGACTTTCAGAAGGAAAATCTGTCATTAAAGATTTTTTCTTTTATGAAAAAAAAAATCAAGTGTCACGGGTGGGAGGAGTTTGCTAGGAGGGTTCACATGTGATGGTAGGCCTTCATGGTCCATTATAGTCGCTTGATACCCCAGACTCTTGTTCGCTATCCCTCCCACTACTAATGACCCAGAAATGGACAAAAGTGTACTGGGAAATGAGCTAAAATACCAAACAAACACGCTCATCAGAGGAAACTAACTCAGAACTGTGTGAATATACAAGCTGAAAAAATACAAATTTTTAAAGCAATAGCCAAAAATTTAGAAGTTGGTAGTCACATTAATTATGTGAACACTCCTTGTCATTCTCTATGAGCATTTACAGAAATGAGTTTTGTGAAGAGAAAGGAAAGAGCCTATCAATGTCCTGTGTCTCAGGGAATACCTTCTCCTTAATGGAACTTCTTCTAATACATTTGAAAATTACCTGTGAGTTGGGAAAATAGATGCTGTACAGGAGTACTTACAATAAATTCCAACAATATTTTATTCTCTCTATTGTACTGAATTATAAAACAACATGAAAAGGATTCCAAGAGTTCAAAGACCCTTTACATATAGTCACCACAGTCTACAATCCCTCTTAGTTCAGGGTTGTCAAACTGCAAGAAACTGTTATCCACCCTAGTCCTCAAAGGACTAGGAGGAGGCAGGGGAATTTCCTAGAGAGATGGCAAGAAATACACATGGGTTCCACAGCTCGGATTTACATAGCCCTGGGCCCCAAGCTCACCCCTCTAGATTGGTTTTCTCATGTTCTTCAATCCAGCTCTTACTCTATGGCTTGATGTTCTTCTATATAAAATGAGGACAGTAACAGTACCTACCCATGAGTTAATTTCCATAGAATGTGCAAAAGAATGCCTGCATATAGTGAGCACCTAGCAAAGGAGACACTGCTGGTAGTGATGATCATTCTCTGTGAAGACAGCCTTTCCCATTTGCAGGGCATCTCAAGTTGTTTCCAGTGCTGTTTTAAGAAAAGATCTTGGGGCTGGAGAGATAGCTTAGTGGTTAAGAGCACCGGTTGCTCTTGAAGATGGACCCGGGTTCAATCCCCAGCACCCACATGGCGGCTGAGAACCGTCTGTAACTCCAATTCCAGGAGAACTCTAGTTCCAGGGGAATCCGAGACCCTCTTCTGACCTCCGCGGCATTGCACAACACGGGTGCACAAACCTACATGCAGACAGTACATTCATACACATACAAAAATAAATAAAATTTTAAAATTTTTTTAAAAAAAAGAAAAGATCTTGGGGGCTGGAGAGATGGCTCAGCAGTTAAGAGCGCTGACTCCTCTTGTAGAGGACCCGGGTTCGATTCCCAGAACCCACATGGTGGCTAAGAACTGTCTTTAACTGCAGTTCCAAGGGAATCCGACGCCCTCTTCTGACCTCCCAGGCATTGCACCACACGGGTGCACCAACCTACATGCAGACAGTACACTCATACACATAAAAAATAAATAAGTTTTTTAAAAAAGAAAAGATCTTGCAATGTAGATGAGGCTGGCCTCCAATGAATCATCCTGTAAACCTCCCAAATGCTGGGTTTCCAAGTATGCATCACCACTCCCACCTAGTCCCAATGACTTCTGAATAGCCACCCTCAAAGATAGGCTCGTCCCCTCAGGTTTAGGAGACCCTCATCTCTCTCGGTTGAAGGGCTGGCAATACTGAATGACCATTCGAGATGAGAGAGAGAGAGAGAGAGAGAGAGAGAGAGAGAGAGAGAGAGAGAGAGAGAGAGAAGGGAGCACAGACTGTGAGGTGTGTATCTTGGGCTCCATTGGCTGTGTCCTATCTAGGGGTGGTGGAGATGCACCTTTCGTCCAACAGTTGCCTGGGCTGGCTTGGGGAAAAGAGAGTGGCTGTAAACAGGGCAGAAGACAGTCCTAGAAAAGGTTATTAAAAGTTTAAAATATTCACTATCTATCTTTATAAAGTTAGGACATACAGCTGAGTCAAAATTTTCAAATATCTAATTTCTTCTCCAATACCTACAATTTATATATCTGATACATTTATATATTTACTTTTAATTTATTTATTTATTTTATTTATTATTTTTTACATTATTCCAAAATATGCATATATACATTCCACACATATGTCAAAATGCCAAATTCTGAAGATAAACTATAGATTGATTCCTAAACACATTTAGAGAGTCACATTTTAACAGTAAATTTGCATGCAGGTATAAAGATCTGTAACTTTACATTCTCTTT
This sequence comes from Rhizomys pruinosus, assembly GCA_009823505.1. NCBI lineage: Eukaryota > Metazoa > Chordata > Mammalia > Rodentia > Spalacidae > Rhizomys > Rhizomys pruinosus. The sequence continues at coordinate 365,416 of VZQC01009916.1, forward strand.
TTTTTTTCTTTAGAATATGACTACCTGTCTTCCATCCATATATGTTAATTACAATGTGTGAATATAAGTGGTAGGACAACTCTAGATCCCATTTAGAGGTTCACATTGGAATAGCACAGTTGTTTCAGATACAATGAAATGTAATAATAAAGTTGCTCAGTTTACCTGACAATGGGATTTGGTGTTAGCATCCACAAATGAGGGAAACCATTCTCCGTTTGTCTTTCTGGGACTGTGTCACCTCACTCAGCATAATGGCTTCGAGCTCCATCCATTTACCTGCAAAGTTCATAATGCCATCCTTCTTTATCGATGAATAGTACTCCATTGTGTAGATGTAGCACATTTTTGTCATTCACTCATCTGTTGAGGAGCAAAATGGGTTGGTTCCAGCTCTTTGCTATTGTGAAGAGAGCTGCAATAAACATAGATGTGTGTATATCTTTGTGGTAGGATGAGTCTTTGGGGTATAAACCCAGGAGTAGTATGACTAGGTCAGGTGGTAGGCTCATTCTGAGTCTTTTAAGAGTTCTCCACACTGCTTTCCATAGTGGTTGTACAAGTTTACATTCCCACCAGCAGTGGATGAGTGTTCCCCTTTCCCCACAACCCCTCCAGCATCTGTTGTCTTTTGTTTTCTTGATCTTAGCTAGCCGTACTGGAGTAAGATGATATCTGAGAGTGGTTTTAATTTGTATTTCCTTAATTATTNGGCTGCAGCAAATGAGGATCAAAGGCATTATGAAAGGATTAAAGAAAATGGAACAATGAAAAGTGTGCGCATAAATTCTTCTTGGATTTTAGTATTCCGAGCTAACAAGCAGAATTTATATAACTTTCAAAACTAAGACCTGGCCAAAGAAATGCACCACGGCAGAATGTAATATACTCTGAAATTTCTCACACTCCACAAAAATTCTACAGCATAGGTGCCGGATCTGACATTATCCATTGAGATCGGGATTGCTAAGACCGAGCCATGAGGGCCAGCCAATGTTCAGAAAAAAATGCAAGGGGAAGAACTACTGGTCCAGGCCTGAGGACTTATTAAACAATTCCTTCGAGCTAATTCTCTGCTTGGCATTTTAAACAAGGGCAGATAAAATAACAGTAAATGAAATATCCCGACGTAATATAATTGAAGATTGATATTATTGGTCCATACTATTCTTCACTTTATAAGCAGATAGAATTGAAAGCCACATCCTTGGAATGCGAAAATTACTCTTGTCGGATGGCTGGCCACAGTCTCAGGAAGTCTTTTGATCATGGTTGGAACAGAATATTATATTTCATTCTTTAAGGAACAAGAGCCAGTAACTCAGCAGATACCCATCCTTGTACTTCAACTCAATCACTTCAAATGATCTAACTTTCTCTATACTTCAGTGTCACCCTCTACCACCTCGAAAGTCCGACCCTGCTCTCAAGAAGATTTATAGTCGTGACTAAATACGAATCTAAGCAGGGTCCAATTGGAACAGACGAGTGAGCGAGTATCACTAAATAGCATAAGTGTGGTATAATAATCAAAATAGAAAATAGTGAAAATAACACGATGCAAACCCCAAGAAAATGGTTTTACATGATTTATATTATAAAAATGAACGATAAATTAGCCTTATGCTGCAATAAGCGCTACACAAAGAAGGTAGTATGAGACACTGACGCACCAGATATATCTTATTACAAATTGGACTAAAACCTAAATGTTTGATAGTGCATGACTGCACAAGCCATTATTATCTCATGATTTAATGGAAATGGGTTCTGTCGCAGTTTGATCGCTAAGGAATATATTATCAAACGTAATACTGGAGTACATACTACATGAACGATTGGCTTATAGCTTTCTATTTACATTATAGGTTTTTGAACAGAAAAGTATTCACAAATGGATAATCGCATGGACTAGTACCTACTTTTAATTTATAACAAAGTAAATATATAGTGCTATCATTTAGGCAGCACATTACTCAAGAATGCGACGATTACAGAGATAGCACAGGCGCCCCTGTGCTAACTATGCATCAATTCATGACAAGTTCCATAGTTTTTATTGTAATAGAAAAGCCTCCTACAGCCAACTAAAAAAGAGCAAGGCCCTAGAACGGTATACACAGTCAGAATTTCTACTACAAACCATTTTAAAGAGGTCTTTTACTCACCCTTGCTACTCAACACTGCTTTCAGAAGGATCAGAGGCGAAAGTAGTCCCAAAACTCCTTCTATGAAGCCAACCATCACTCTATGCGTACCACAACCATGGCAAGTCACAGCAACCAAGGAAAGCAAAGCCTATGATCCATATATCCTATTATCAATTTGAATCTACAGATCAAAATTTCTTCAAACAAAAATACCTTGTAAATCAATATCTTATAGACCACACACCAAAATCAATATCCTCTACCGTAGTCATGACCGCAGGTTGGCATTATGATTACCAGAAGGATGCAGGTGATGATGTTCACACGATTACATTAAATTAATATAATGTCAGTAAAACACATAACATAGTAGACACTTAAAGACAAAAACAACAAAAAAAAAAGAAAACCACAGACACGCTTCCTATTTTGCATGCAGAAACAAGCCTTTCCAACAAAATCCAGCATCTCTTGCATGCTTGAAGTTCCAGAGGGAATTGGGACTATAGGCAGGACTTCTCATTCCTGTAATCAAAGCCATATACAAGACACCACACAACATCACCTCTAAATGGAGAAAAACTTGGAAAGATCCCTAAAAAGAGGAACCGGCAAAGGCCTGTCCAGCTATTGCCCACTCACTTCAAAATAGTGCTGTTGAATAATCTTGCTAGGCTGCGAATAAGGTGAGACAGCAAAATCTAAAGGGTACTAATTGGGTGAATGGCTGAGAGATAGAGCCTAGCAGTTAGGAGAGACACCAACTGCCGTTTGCAGGGCGACCGACCCGGGCTCAATCTCCCAGCACCACACAGTGCCTGGGACATTACCATCTGTAAACTCAATATCCAGGAGATACTACAGTTCAGGGGAGATGTGAAACCCTCTGCTGACCTCCGAGGCTTCACAACACGGGGTGCTACAGGAGACCTGCATGCAGCACTAGCTACTCATCAAATTACAATAGAATAATCAAATAAGATAAATAATAAATCAGAAATAAAGGTCCGAGTTACTTAATTGAAAGAGGAAGTTAAACTATTTCCCTTTTTGCAGAATGATATAATAGTTACCTAAGGGGATTGCCTTCAAATACACTCCAACAGAAAACTCTTAGCAAGAAATGAATCAAGAAAGTTTCAGGAAGTGGCAGGATACAAGAGTAAACCTTGGAAAAGTGTCAAACCATCTGTTTTCATACGACAACAGATAAAGCAAGTTGAGCCACGATGAGGAATATCAACGGAGAACGCTTCCAATCACTAATGAGCTTTAAAAAATAAACTATACCAGGATAACCTTAACCAAATGAACCAAAGACCTCCTACAACAAAAATTTTAAAACCCTGAAGAAGGAGGACTGAAAATCTGACACAAGAAGATGAAAGACCCTCCCAATGCTCATGGATGGAAAATTATATATAGTACAAATAAAATCCTTCTTAATGGGCTGGAGAGTGGCCTAGTGGTTAAGACGCCACGGCCACGTCCTTACCAGAGGAGCCCAGTTCCATCCGGCACAACCTTCACATGGCGGCCGAAAAGTCTGAAACTCCAACTCTTAACTCCAATCCAGGAGAACACCAGTACTCCAGGGGAATGTCAAACCTCTTTTACCTCGCACGGCATTAGGACCACAGGACAATACCTGCATACAGACAGACAATTATAACAAAAAAAAAAAAAAAAATAAGAAATAACTAACAAAAAATTAAAAACTCCACATTTCTACCCAAATTAATATACAGATTCAAATGCAATCCCAATCAACAAAAATCCCCATGAGCTTTTTTCACAGCTTAGAAACATCTCTAAACTGCATATGATGAAATAACAAACGACCCATTCCGAAAGTCAGCTAATATGACTCTTGAGTGAAAAGTGCAATTAACTGGGGGGCATTAACATTACCCAGACGCGTTAGCGGTATACTACAGGGCTATAGTCTATAAGAGCAGCTCTGGTATGGCAAAAAAAAAAAAAAAAAAAAAAAAAAAAAACCACGAAACTTCTGGACCTAAGGGAAAAAATTGAGAAAGACCAAACTTAAGCTCACTTATGACCCCTTCACGCCACCCTCCACTATCTTGACCACAAGCGGGCCAACAACCCCCAAGCCTGCCCCACGTAGCGAGAGGCCACACCGTCGCCGATCCTTTCTCACGCAATTGGTCCGTCTTCCCCGCACCTACTGCCCCCCGCGCTCCCCTTTAGATAGAAGAACAAAATACACACCCCCCTCCCACTCTCCACCCCCCTGTCAAAAATCACCCAATTTGGATCAAAGATTTCCAGTCTGTCGGGAGCCTGAAACCCTGCAGGTGACCTAACACACGATAAGCTTGGCTCCAACCCAACCTCACAGGCGCACCCACTACGCGCCCCTGTACCGGAGGAGAGTCTTCTCTAAACCCAGACCACGCCAGGCCGACCCACGCGCGAACCCGCCTAAGGTCCACCAAACCAGTCTGACCCTACCCAGTCGGGCACCTCTCACTACAACCATCACCCAAACCTCAGGCCTTTACCCATCCCTCCCCCCTCCGCGTACCTCCTCCTCTCCCCCGCCTCCCCTCGCACGTCTGTCTTCGCTCCCCCTCGCCTCCTCGCAGCAGCAGACTAGACCCCCGCCCGCCTGCTTTGCGCTCCTCTCTACTGACGCTCCCCCCACTTTCGCGCTCCACCCACCTCCGTCTGACCCCTTACTTCCCAGCTCGCTCCGGCTCGGCCCTGTTTTCTGATTTAGGAAGTCTCTTTCTACACCTGTGTCTTGTATGTTGTTGCCAATTTTTTCTTTTATCCCCTTCAGGGTTTCAGGCTTTCACAGCCCATGAGATCTTGAGGTTCCAACTTTCCGGAGTTGATTTTGCTACAGGGTGAGAGGTTGGGGTTTTTATTTTGTTTTCGTTCTACAAATTGGGACCCAGTATTCCCAACAACCATTTGGCGGTGGGAGATGCTACTCTTTCTCCACTGAGCTTCTTTTGGGCCCTTTGTAACATATGAGGTGGCTGAAATTGTATGCTTGGATCATGTTTGGATCTTCATTTTGTTCCACTGGTCACATAGTTTCTTTGGGTTTTTTTTTTTTTTTTATTGTTTTTTTTTTGCAGTACCCAGGCCTGCCTTTAATGCTATACCTTAGTTCCTATAGCTTGAAGTCTCGGGTAACTGTTAATGCCCCAGTATTGGCAGTTTTCACTCAGCAGTTACTAGCTATTGACGGGGTCTGTGTGTTTTTCCATATAAATTTAAGGGTTTTTCTAAGTCTGTAAAAAGCTCATGGGGATTCTGATTGGGAATTCGCATTCTCTCGTATTTTCATATTTGGGTTGAATGGACATTTTTTTTCAATTCTTTTTATTTATTTCTGTCATGTGTATGAATGTATAGTACTGCGCTATGCAAGTTGTCGTGCACCCGTGTTGGCAATGGCCGTGGCAGTTCAAAAGAGGTTGTCGGATTCCCCTTGAACTAGAGTTCTCCTGGAATTGGAGCTTTCAGACGGTTCTCGGACCAGCCAGTGTGGGTGCTGGGGATGGGAACTCGGGTCCTCATGCTTAAGCAGTGTGTCGGGTGCTTCTACCACTAGGCATTCCTCTCCCAGCCATAGAATGACAGTTTTATATATTTAATTTTTTCCAATCATGAGCATGAGAGCCCGGTCCTCTTTCCATCCTTTTGATGTCATTTTCCAGCCTCTCCACTTCTTCCAGCCGGCTTCTTAAAATCTTCGACTGTTGGTCAGAGGTCCTTTGTGGTGCTCTCTGTGGTTAGGTTTATCTCTCTCCGCGTTCGATCTTTTTTTAAGCTATTGTGATACTGGCGAAGGTTCCTCTATACTTCTTCTCCCACTTGCGGCTTATTGGTTGGTGTAAAAGCAAAGGCTGTGAATTTTCTCCAGGTATATTCACTTCTGCTATCCTGCCCCACTCTTCCCTGAAACTTTTGATCATTTCTAAGAGTTTTCTGTTGGAGTTTTTAGCATCCCTTAGGTAAACTATTATATCATCTGCAAAAAGGGATAGTTTTACTTCCTCTTTTCCAATTAGTACTCCTTTATTTTTATTTATTTATTTATTTATTTATTTATTTATTTATTTATTTATTTATTTGTATGAATGTACTGTCTGCATGCAGGTCTGTGCACCCGTGTTGTGCAATGCCTCGGAGGTCAGAAGAGGGTCTCAGATTCCCCTGGAACTGTAGTTCTCCTGGAATTGGAGTTACAGATGATTCTCAGCCACCATGTGGGTGCTGGGGATTGAACCCGGGTCCCCTGCAAGAGCAGTTGGTGCTCTTAACTGCTAGGCTATCTCTCCAGCTCCCCAATTAGTACTCCTTTAATTTTGCTGTCTCACCTTATTGCCTTAGCAAGCATTTCAAGCACTATATTGAAGCGGAGTGGCAATAGTGGACAGCCTTGCCGTGTTCCTACCTTTAAGGGGAATGCTTCCAATTTTTCTCCATTTAGGATGATGTTGGCTGTGGGTTTCTTGTATATGGCTTTGATTACATTGAGGAATGATCCCTCCAGTCCAATTCCCTCTAAGACTTCAAGCATGAAGAGATGCTGGATTTTGTTGAAAGCTTTTTCTGCATCAAATGAGATGCTGTTGTGGTTTTTTTTTGTTTGTTTGTTTTTTTTTGTCTTTAAGTCTATTTATGTGTTTTATGACATTTATTGATTTATGTATGTTGAACCATCCCTGCATCTCTGGTATAAATCCAACCTGGTCATGATGGATGATCTTTTTGATGTGGGTCTATATGTGATTTACAAGTATTTTGTTGAGAATTTTGCATCTGTGTTCATTAATGATATAGGTCTATAGTTTTCTTTCTTGTTTGTGTCTTTGCCTGGTTTTGGTAGCATTAGAGTGATGTTGGCTTCATAGAAGGAGTTTGGGATATTTCCCTCTGTATCCTTCTGAAAAGTTTGAGTAGCAACGGTTGTAAAACCTCTTTAAATGTTTTATAGAATTCTGCTGTGTAACCATCTAGGCCTGTGCTTTTTTTAGTTGATAGGCTTTTTATTACATAAAAATATGGAACGTTTCATGAATTTGCATGTCATAGTTACACAGGGGCCGTGCTAATCTCTGTATCGTTCCAATTTTAGTATATGTGCTGCCTAAATGAGCACATATATTTACTTTTTATAAATGTAAAATGGTACTCTGCATTTCATTTGTGATATTTTCACTATAATAAACTATAAACATCTTCCATTAGTTTCCAAGTATTACTTTATAATATATTCCTTAGCATACCATTTCATTAACTAAATATAAAATATTGTGCAGTATTCCACTTTCAAACATTTAGATTTTTCCAATTTTATAACATATCTGGTGCTCTATATACCTTCTTTTGTGTACGTTATTGCACATACTAATTTATTTCATTTTAATTAATCATGAAACATTTTCTTGGGTTACTTTATTTTCTATTTTTATTTTATTATTATACAGACACTTATCTATTTTCTCCTCTCTGTTTCAATGGACTCCTTAGATTTATTAGTCAGTCTATAATCTTTTGAGCAGACTTCAGTGGTAAGGTGACTGAGTATAGAGAAAAGTTAGGATGAAGTGATTGATGATACAGGAGGGTATCTGCTGAGTTACTCTCTTTTCCTTAAATGAAATTAATATTCTGTTCCAACCATCAAACTTCCTGAGACTGTGGCCCCATCCTGCAAGAAGTAATTTCCATTGCTGTTTCATTTATCTGCTTATAAAGTGAAATATATGGCCAATAAATCAATGCTTCCAATTATATTACTCGGATATTCATTTACTTATTTAGTCTGCTCCTTGTTTCAAATGCAGCAGAGAATACTAAGGAATGTTTTAAATAGTCTCAGGCCTGACCATTTCTCCTTGCATTTTTCTGAACATTGCTGCCCAATCCATCTCATGATATGGTCAGACCCTATTGTAGATTTATTGTGGATTAAAATTTCAGATATTTACATTGCCTTTCTTTGCCAGGTTTATTTTAAATTATATAAATTCTGCTCTTGTAGCTGAACTTATCCAAGAGAATTTATGCCTAACTTTTATTGTTCCATTTTTTTAATCCTTTAATATGCTTTTTCCTCTTTGTGCCCTTGAAGATCAGACCCAGGGCCTTTCCCATAGTAGGCAAGCTCCCACACCAAGCGACAGTTCCAACCTTGCTAGTGTCTGTGTTATCTGACATCTTGGTTTTTCTGCAACACAGATTTAACCCATTTATACCAATCTGAACTAATCAATGTTGTGAAAAGAAATTTTCCCCCTTAGTTCATATTTCCCCACAGTTTTCTTCAGTCATTTTGTTTTTTCAATCCTTCTTCTTTTTTTTTGTATTGTTTTTTTTTTTTTGGTGTTCTTTACAGGGTCTCCCTATAGCTCCAGCTGTCCTGGATCTCACTCTGTAGACCAGGCTGGCCTTGAATTCACAAAGATCCGCCTGCCTCTGCCTCCCAAGTGCTAGGAATAAAGGCATGCACCACCATGCCTGGCACAATCCTTCTTAATGTTTTATTTATTCCCTATCTTATTGAAATTATACCTTCACTTTCCCCCCATAGTAAATTAGTTTTTCAAGTATCATTACATGTTTTTGGTGTGACCAAAAACTTATTTTCTTTTAATTAACTTTAGATAGAGACAGATTCCTTAGATGAGAAAATTCATTCTTCTTGGCATTTTTTTTCTGACATAGTCCAGAACTTGAGGTCTATTTTCTTGCTTTCAAATAAACTTTCTTACTTTAAAATATGCATGTTTTAGCAAAGTTTTACCATTTTAGTATTGTGACTTACAAATACTGAGTTGTATTTGCAAGAACAGCCATCATTTCTCTGTATCTCATCATTTCCATATTCTTGTATACATGTGTATATGAGTCTGTATTTCTCTCTTTTTTATTAGGAAAATTTGGCACATATCTGTAGTAGAAAATCTACATACTTTTCTTTTGGAGTCCTTGTATTTTCAGCACAAATTTTGTTGTCTTTTGTGTGAATTAAGTGTAGCCTTAGTACAGAAATCTTTGATTAAAATCTTTTAAACTATTCCCAGCCATTTACAACTATGAGACACTGTTTCCATAGCTTTGTGGTGTTTCTTATTAAGTGGGACAATATGAAATTGAGTACTTGGTTTCTTTTTTTCCTTCCTTGAAGACCAATCTTTTATGCCTAGATACATATCAAATTGTTTCTTCCCCCTTAAACATTAAAACTACCAAAGACTCATGTTCCTTACACACAGTAATGAAAAAAAGCTATTTGCTTTTTCATTAATATTTTCTGAAATTTGTTGTGTTCAGGTTAGAAACTTAGAAGTTCATTGCTTGGTCAAGAATCAATTATTAATTATCCTCTTAGCCAAGTATCAAGTACTTTTAAATATTGTTTCTCTTCTCTTTTCTGACTTCCCTCCAGTCCGCCGTCTGGCAGAAGCACCTCTGCTTTCCTTCAACTCTGATGGGTCTAAATTCTTTGCCGTTTACTTCTGAATTTGGAAGATTTTTATCAAGCCTGTATTCTACATCCTTGATTGGATTTATTGTGGATTTGTTTATGTATTATTTCTATTCCTGTTGCATTTTAAACACGGTTCTTAAATGTTTACTTTGAAAGTTCTTTTTTTAGTTAAGCTTTTGCTTGCCTCTTCAGCGAGTTCCAATTTTGAATCTGTTTACTGCATTATCATCTCATCTTACAGGTTTTATTTCATAGAACTCATGTTTTTCCAATATCCATAAAGACCACAAAGTAGAATGAAAACTATATGTTTCATTTAATATTATTTTTAAATATGCTCTTGTCTGTGGCCAGTAATATACTAGCTCTGAGGGGTGTGTGTGTGTGTGTGTGTGTGTGTGTGTGTGTGTGTGTGTGTGTAGGTGTGTTCAAAGACTGAAAAGCAACAACAAGAAAACCCAGAATATACTAGTTAGATATCAATACGACATGGCCTACAAAGTTGCTAATGGATTCTTCTAGTTACTTGCAGAAGGAGAGTGGACAAGTAAAGCTAGAAAAAAAAAAGTGGTTTAAGATCTTCTAGAGGTTTTCCTGGACACCTCATTTATCTAGACAAGAACTCCTCTCTAAAGCAGAAGACCCTCTTCAGGGACATCAACTCTCCTTAGAGACAAAGCTGCTGAGAACTCTCAGGAGCCTCAGGCACATCAGCAGGCAAAGGTTCAATATTTTGGAAGAGGGTCTGAGGCCTAGGCAGAGATACATGCTGAACTCTGGAAGTCCATTACCCATGCTGAGATTTAGGTCTCCTCTTTGGAAAATGGTTCCCCTAAAAGCCATGTCAGACCAAGTCACTCGGGTCTCCACCATGCAGGCTCCACTCCCGTGCACAGGCGTTCCAGTCTCCTTTTCAAATATAAGCACACAATCAAGGTTTGGCATCCACTTATCTGGCCAAGATAAACAAGTAAGACACCCTTGGAGGAAACAAAGACAATGTAGCAAGCAGAAGGGGTCTTAAAATTGTAAAAATATGTTGTATTAATAGTTACAAATTAGAGGTGTCCTATCGTGGAATAATAACATGTTGCTATTTTTAAAAGGAACTTTCAGAGAACAATTAAAGAATTATAAAAGAAGATAATCAAGGAAATCTCAAGAAAGTAAAGAAGCAAGAAAGGATAGAAAATTGGAGGGAGAAAGTTAATAAAACTAAAGAAAAGTTCTAGAAGCCTTAGCTCCAAATTACAGAAATTCCTTAAGGAAGAAAATCATAAGATAATGAACGATATTATCAAAGAGATGGTACATTCGTTGTTACATATCAAAGAAATAGATGACTACATCTAAAGGTCAAGTGTGCACAGTGCATGGACCCACAAAATGGGGGTGGTGTTTGCGAATTTTCAGAATGCCGGGGACAAAGAGAGGGACCTAAAGATCTGTCAAGAGTAGGTCACTTGGGACAGCTGGAGGAGGGGGAAGCTTCATGTGGCGCGGTTCCAGTGGGAGCTGAACCAGGAGCAAGGCCTCAACTGCACGAGTGATCGCTTCCAAGTCACGACTCAAATCCGGCCAAATTCAAATGTCAGACAGGAATGTTGCTGCAATCAAGAACTCAAAACATTTCCAGGCCATACTTCCCTTTTCAAAAAGCCACCTGTACATGTGCTCCATTAAAGCAGAGTAACCCCCAAAAGATGAAATCAAGAAGTAGAGGCCCCAACAGTTAGAGACTCTGGGCATTGTGAAGAGGGAGCCCAGAAGGACAGCCATGCTGAAGCGTAGGGGAAGCCAGTATGCATGGAAACGAGGTGAAGGGCTCCAGAGTCAAATGCAGAGGCCAGAAATGTTGGGGTGCAATGAGATTTACTCTTCATTTGGAGAATTGAGCAGTCAGTTAGTTCAAAGTACATATAAACGAGGCAATAAACAGAAAGGCGGCAATAGGAGCTCCAGTCAAACAAATCACTGCACGATAAAGGACATCACACACACATGACTCCACAGTGAGCGTTGTCCACATGGTGGTAAAGATGTAACCAGTGCTTGTGAATAGAACTGATATGATTATACTGGCGACGGCAGGTGGGGGGGGGAGGAAGCATTCTCTTGCTTAGTTCTGATTGCTGCCAGTTCCCAGGCGCTAAGTGGTTTGATACACATTCATTTCTCATAGTTCTAAAGGTTGGGATGTTCTAGATTAATGTGCCTGCCAGCAGGTTTTTAACATATTCCTTGTATCAAATGCCATCTTCTTCTTATGCCATCATGTGGCCAAAACAGAGAAAGAGGTCTTCTGATGGGGGCACTAATCCCTCGCACAAGGGCTCCACTCTTATGACTCAACAACTCCCAAAAGTCCACCTCTCGATGTTATCACATTGGTATTAAATTTCAACATACGAATTTGGGAGGAACACACATATTCAGTTTATCACATGGATCACAAAAACCTACTTCCAACATAGTAAATAATGTCTAAACCCTTTTAAAAAGCAGAATAATGTAATAGTTAAATATAGAAACAGTTATTTCAAGTTTCAAAACTTCAGAAAAGAGAACCAGAAATAAAGATAAAAGGACCAGCTCTCTAAGTCTTCAGTTGACATTAGAAACTAGAACTAAATATACAACTTTGACAAAACTTAAATTTATAATATATGAATGCTAAAATTTAAAATATTTTTAGGTTAAACTACATATGCATTTCTTTATGATTGAAAGTTTTTCACAAAGTTCTTTTTATTATTCTAATATTCAACTAAGGACTAATATTTCCCTCAGAGACAGAATGAGAGATTCATCTTGACTCATAATTGGAGATATTCTTGGGTCTCCAAGTGATTGCCTTGGGTAAAGTCAGTGGCCAGTATCTGCGGGGCTGCAGGAGGGCACTGAAGCTGAAGCCCCGGAGGACTGGAGTGGGATTCAATGTGAGGGCGTTTATCAGCATCTCAGTGAAGCTGCTTCTCTGGGCTTAGACTTGTTGTGAGGAGCTTTCAATCAGGAACAGTAAGTTTCTCAGATCCTGTGCTGTTGACCATTCCAGAAACATCTTCAAGACAGCTGCACCTCTGCAGCCTCTGCAGCCTCTGCCCACATCTCAGAGCTGCATGACAGATCTCTCCACAGGGCAGCTCCCTGCACATAAGTTAACATCATTTCAGGCTCAGGAAATGACTTTCTCAGAGCCACTGCCCCAGGGCCTCGAAGGCTACTTCCCAGCCCATGCAACTATCCAAACTCTCACCCCAGTCTCGCCAAGCTGCAGATGGGAAAGTGACTCCACACACCGCCTCGCCTGCCCTCCTGGCCCTCTGCCTTCAGTCTGCTTCTCTCCAGCTTCCTCAGGCTCCCCATAAGCTCTAACTTTTGCCACTATCGTCTCACACATACACCAGCTTCTTACTGATAGAGTCTCACTTTGGGAATCTATTGTTTTGTACTCCACTGGCTCCTGTAGGAATTCCCTAGGATCAGGAACTTTTAGATAGTGCTATTTTCCAGCTTTTAGGACTGGTCAACACTTTCTGCCATGAATTTGTCAGTCCCCCCTGTTCTTTTCCACAGAGGGATCTAAATATTGTTAGCACAAATCACCACACGGTAAGTAGCAGTTAGACTTCATTTCAGTCCCATAATATAGAAATTCAAGCTAAGATTATTTAAACAAGGTAAGAGTTGTTCCTCCTCCTCACATGAAGATCAGTAAGTTGGTCAGAGAGCTGACATGGTGGCATCTTCTATGTAATTGCTCTTCTGTCTCTGGACAGTGGTATATGTACTTATCCAAATGCTGCTAGAACTCTACACCACAGACCTCTGTTCCATGCAGAATGGAGGAAGGAGCAAGGAAAGTTATGCTTATTCCTCTAAGTGCATTCTCTGAAGCCATGTTCAAGTGTTATCAGCCATTGCCAAAGCTTACTGATGTGGCTTTCCCAAGCTGCAAAAGAAGCTGGGCGTGAGGGGAGTCAGCAGGATTCCTGAGAGAGGAACGAACAATGGCAGTGCAAGGAACCTAAAAGCATTCAGTCAAAAACACGTGCTTTTTAGATAACAAAAAGTGAAGAAAAGAACGATGAAAGGAAATGGGAAAATCGGAGGTATGTGACACCTCTGAATTCATAAGCTTTGATCTATCTATCATGAAATTAAACAACAGAATAAGGGAAGAAAAACAGAAAGAGGAGGCATGAAAGAAGTATATCTATGTACTCTTCAGATGATTCTCTGCCACCAGACTCTCAACTATCTATCTACACAGATATTGACAGTATATATTACATAATTTCTGTCAAGTGCGTTGGGCAGTTAGCTAATATTTCTGTTTACATTATGACTTAAAGACATTGTCATGCAGTAAAAATTGAGTGTTATGGAGATTTCATTGCATGAAGAACATAGCAATAGGCAGTAACGAATAGAAGAATATAGAAAAATATATAATGTATCATCAAAAGGGCCTATGAGGCATATGTGGAAACCAACGTCAGGAGGGAAAAAAAAAGACATCACCAGCCTCATCAACTACCGCCAAATCAGTGGGAGGTGTGCGAGCTCCCAGCCACGCCTCCATTTATGTGTGAATTATAAAGAATGCACCATTTAATTCAGTGGAAATAGAGACAGGTCTTCAAAGTGTAGAATCTGTCTGTTTGTTTGTTTGTTTGTTTGTTTGTTTGTTTGTTTTTGCACAGGATCTTCCTAGCCCCGGTCTACCTGGAATTCACTATGTAGACCAGGCTAGCCTCAATCTCTCAGAGATCACTTGCTTCTGCCTCCTAAGTGCTGGGATTAAAGACATGCACCACCATGCCTGGTATTCGAATCTGATTTTATTTGATCAGAGAAAAAGATCCTGAGAAACTTTAATTTCATGGCATATCATATCTATAATACTCTTTTGTGCATACTCCATTGTAGGTTAATTACTGAGAACTTTGACAGTATGGCTAGCATCATATTTACCATGGTTCCCAGAGAAAAAGTTTCATAGCATTGATTAATTTTACACCATCCCTTTCTGTTGCTTTACACTGCCTTATGTCTCATCCTATCACCTAGCTTGTCAGTGATCCTGACATCTCCCCAAATCATCCAGGTCTTGCGTTTTACATGTGAACAATGCCACTGTACTCCAACTCCACAGTGGACCCTGTATTTTCCTAATTTTCTTTCTGCCAACATTCAGGAGATAGGGAACAAACGGAGCCTGAGACTCTGAGCCTGGGCCCTCAGCATGTCCACATAGGCCCCCAGTGAGCAACAGCTTCATTTGGCCCATAGGACAACCCAAGTGCAACACGAGTCAACCGCACTCTGGAAATGGTTTCCGCAGCCCAGGACTCTGATTGCACTGCGGCTGCACTAAAAGCCCTAATGCAGAGGGCTGCGGATTCTGCTCTTTACTCTGTGGTTTGAAGCTGGGCAGGGGGAGGAGACTTCGGAAAGAAAAGTTGCCCAGTGCACCCTATGGCTGGATAATTAGGCAGTGCTTAGCCCGTCACTCAGCAATGTCACTTACAATCTGGCTCTGCAGCCAGGTGCTTTGAACAATGAGGGGACGAACCTATTTTCACGTGACCTGAGCCCAAAGAACACCTAAGCTCAAGTAGTCTAGGAGAAGCCCAGCTGCCGTGTTTTCTTAGTTTTTACTGGTTTTTATTTGCCATGAATGAAATTGTGTTTTCTGATAGGAACACTTATACTTTACAAACAAATCGTATACCAAAAAGCAAAGCAAAACAAACAAAAAACCTACATTCAACAAAAGAAGAGTTCTAGAAAGACCTGGGACAGCCCACCTTTGATATTTGGATTTAAGGTTTGTAGCTCCGTCGGGGAGAAGATGGATGTAAGACCAACTTGCCAAAGACAGACTGGAACAACAGAATCTAAGAGGCAGCTTCAGCCTCTACCCACTCCCTGGTTCTGAAAAGATGAAATGGCACAAGTCCAGCAGTTCATTCCATTCTATAGAAAGGCTTCCAGTGTCGGCTGCACTCAGTGGTGGCAGCGGGAAGCTCATGGACCCACGAGGCTCCTTAACTCCCACTTCCACTGTCCCCTCCCCAGTGCGGGTCACTTCTCTTGTCTGTCCAATCCCTTTGGACTAGGATCTCCTGTGACAAAATACAGAGGGGGAGATTATTCTCTTGCTTCCTGATGCTCACGTTCAGTTAACTTTTGTGTCTGAATCCAGCTCCATTTGCCTCAAAAGGATTAAAATCATTTTGCCTCAGACTCATTTCCTACTTGCTTTCTTAAAATAAATTATTTATTTTTATTTTATGTGTAGGAGTGCATTGTCTGCACGTATGTAAGTCCACCCCTATCATGCAATGCCTGAGGAGGTCAGTAGAAGGCGTTGGATCCTACTTGTTTCTTTTATCAGTGTTCCACCTATGTGTCCAACTGTAGGAATCAAAGTTCTTTTTCTCCCATCTCATGTTTTACTTTCAGGACCTCAACCTGGAAGCCATGATTTGGCTTTTGTTATATACCTTGTAGCAAGCCCACACTGAACATTTGGAGATAAGTACACTGTAGACTTTTGATCTGCAATTGACCACTACTTTGAGAATGAACCTAGCATATCCCTTTAAAAAAACTCCTTCCCGCCCCTCACTGGTGGGCTCACAGCTTCCTCTGTGTATGGTACATGCTACTCTGCCCCTCTCTGCATGAGCATCAGATCAGAGGTTCTCTGCAGACAGTTATGAAGGTAACTAGACCCTCACTGACCCCTGGTAGTAACCAAAACTGGCTTCTGTGAATTGGAGAGCTCTGAGAAATCTCCTCTGACCCAATCACAATTTCGAAAGAGTAAACGAGGTCCTTTTTCTGAACAAACAGGCCAACTTCTGGTCATCAGATCCTCCCTCTTATATCTGAGCTCCCTCCATGGCTCTCCCGTTCCTCCAAGTTAGCAAAGAGATGCCTATGCCATCCTTATCCTCTGGGTCTTTGTTTCCTGGTGAAGGTTTCTGTGTCTCATGAAGCTTCTACTCTGGGTAACTGGTCTGTTATGGAGCCTCCACCACAAACCCAAGATGAGAAGGCGAGGTGTTTTCTCTCCCAATTTAGCATTGAACTTCACAGAGCCTTCCTTGATTCAGACACAGGGCCTCCTCTCCCTGGAGATTCATTTGCTTTACAAACCTCTTACACATTTCTGTATTTGAGTCAATCGGTATGGATATGTAAATCTCAGTTAAGTCTGAAAGCAGTACTCTAAACACATTACTCCTAAAGGCTTTGAGATCAGCCAGTGTATTGTGCTGGCAGCATAATCAAGGGAGCACCACTGCTGAGACAGTTGCTCAGACTCCGAGAACTTGGAGCAGAGATCTATTAAAATTGAGATTTCATTTTCAAAAGGTTTTTTTTTTTTTGCTTTCCAAAAATGTTCATAATAGCATCCCTTTAAATACCAAACTCATCTAATGCATTCAAAATGTAATTTCGTTTTGCAAAATTGATTTACAAGTAACTTTTCAGGAACCCATCTATTGACTAAAGAGAGGTATATGTGTCATGCAAAATACTGTTCTTAAGTATCTCAAAGGATAATTCCAGTCCATTATTTCTTACTCCATCTCGTGGGCATTTCTGTCTGTTTTATAGCCCCCACCCCATTTGATTTACATTTATGAGACAATTGAAGAGAGGTTTTTTTTGTTGTTTTTTGTTGTTGTTGTTTTTACGAGCAAAATGAACCACATCAACCACAAGCAGAATAGCATGGCCACCACTGCATTGTGCCGGTCTGGACAGCAGAGTGAATGTGTAAAGGGCAGTCTGTCCCCGCTCTCACGTTTCATGGTGAAGTCCTGCACCAACCATATCTACTGAATAACTTTGTTGTGAATGAGAAGTTGTGGTTTATGCTATCAGCATACCTTCAAGCTAATTAGGATATATTACATTTCAACTAACCTTTCAGCAGTTTGTTTGTGGTAATATATTAACAACTGATCTGACCCTAATTCACCAAAATAATGAGAGACAGCCTCTTTCGACTCTTCCATTACTCCACATGAAGCTGTATATCAGCATGCAAATGCCGATTTGGAATGTAGATATGTCCATTCTTCCAAAGTGATGATGGGCTCAAGGCAAGGCATATTTACTTCCTGTTATCTAAAGCTATGCACAAATAAATTTAATCAATTCAATATCTAAAACTCAACATCACTGCCCTACCTATCTTGCCTACACACACACACACACACACACACACACATACACACACACACACATACACACACAGTACCTCAATTTCTCAGGAAGCATAAATCAAATCAATACTTCATGAGACAAATCCGAATAAGCTTTATTTGATTTGCATATTATAGATTACATTGTTATAGAAGCCTTTGAAACAGCATTTGAAAAGCAGAAGATTTCATCCAGATATATACATTTTTTAGTTCCACTTAAAAGAAGAATCAGCCAGCCAGGTGTGGTGGCATGCCTTTAATCCCAGCACTTGGGAGGCAGAAGCAGGCAGATGTCTGTGAGTTCAAGGCCAGCCTGGTGTACATCTCAAACGCCAGGCCAGCTGGGACTAAAGGGAGACCATGTCTCAAAAAGACAAAAGAAGAAGGAGGAGGAGGAGGAGGAGGAGGAGGAGGAGGAGGAGGAGGAGGAGGAGGAAGAGGGAAGAAAAGAAAAGAAAAAGAAGAAGAATCAAAAATAATCAAAGAAAATAAGAAATTATGGGGTGGTGCATGTGAGGAGTTGGAGGGGGACTCGGTGGAAAGGAAATCATGCAAATATAATACAATGTGTGAAACTTTCAAAATCAGAAAATAAAAATAAAAAAAAAGAATCTGTCAGCCCTTCACTGAAAATCCACAGGACATATACTCAAAGAGCTAGAATGCAGATCCCAGGCTTGGGGTACAAAGATTGCTGGCTTTGCTACAATCCCGGCCACACTCACTTCTTGTTCACCCCACATCCCACACTTATCTTCTTCACAGGCACCTAGGTTTATAGTTTCCATCTTCTGACATTCAAATCCAAGGAGCTATCAGAGCCACAAAGAAGAAAAACATCAGCATTGTTTTCTTGTAATACTAGGTTTTGTCCATCTCATTGATCTGAAGCCCATTAATTCAAAATATAACTGTACCTATTCCAAATGAGTCTATTTGGGATACTAGCATTAAGGTAGGAAGAAAAACATACAGCTTAGAATCTAGTTTGAAGAGCGTCCTATTTTTTAAGCAACAAAAGGCTAAGACTTTACTTAAAATTATACAAGAGAAAGTCTGCATTTAATGATAGTGTTGGCTACATTTGGAAAATGAGGGCTACTATTTTTAGGAAAAATGCAGTGTAATGAAATATAGGATATAATCAGTGGTGTTAAGGTTTTTATAGCTTATTATACTTATTATAAAACACCTTTACTATTGAAATTCGTGGGCCAAAAATAGAAATAACATTATCATTGTACATCTGAAATATATAATCCCAATTCCTTCTTTTCCCATTAAAAGAATTCTCAAAGACATATGCATTCCAGAGAGCTCTCGTATTGCTCCCTTGCAAAATGTACTGTATTGGAGGATGTGGTTTGCCTCACAAAAATTTGATATTTTTTTCATTTCAATCAAGGATCGTGATACTTTATATTTAAATTTTCTAGCATATTTGAAACATGCATTATTGAAAATCTTTAATTTTTATGTAACTGTCCAGGTTGTATCACACTTAGTAAAACATGGCTGAAGGACATGGCACTGTCTCCAGCTCAGACTCTCTGGAAAACATCTTTTTTTCTCTCTTCACATCCATGATGAACTTCCCCATTACTCTACTTCACTGAGGGGATCAAGATCCTAAATCAATGGTTGGGTTTAAATGGCAAATGAATAAAGTGAATAAACTTTCTAGATTAAAGACTATGTGATCTTGGCAACCTCCAAACCTAATATCCATTGGAAACCAATTTAAAACAAATGAGTGTGTGTAGGTGTGTTGCAAGTGTTGATTCTATAGACTGTAGAAAAGAGAAGAAACAAACACCGTCTCTGAAGATAGATTGTCTGCAAAAGGAGCCCTCACTGGATTTTGCTTCCAGGACTTGGCCATCATATGTGTGCTGTGTTGTTTTCAGTAGTTATGGCAAGACGTAATGTAAAATCATTTCTTTCTAAAACCTTCATATTATAGTACAACCTTATTGTAAGACAATGGCTTGACACCCTAATTCAGTACTTCTCCAACTTGAGCAGGTTTCAGAATCACCTGGGCAATGGTCACAATGCAAAATTCTAGGTCCCCTTCCTCAATTTCTTAGTGACAGTTCTGGGATGAGACCTGAGAATTTGAGTTTCTAACAAGTTCTCAGGTGATTCTGAGACATCCAGTAGAGAACTACTGTCCTAAGTGGCATTGCCAATAAATCCCTGAGCATATACTATCTAAATAAGGAAGTTATTATTTCTTTGTTTATTGCAGTCCTACAAACAAACAAACCATTACTTTCAAGTCTTTGGAAAGAATTATAATAAAAGTAAGACTAAAAAGCAGTATCATATGCACTTTACTCTCTATTGCGTTTAGTAAACCATAGAAGGGACAGAATGGATGTGTTTGTGCAAGGCCATATGTTGAGTTCAAAAAAAAAAATTTTTTTTCTGTCTTTTCAAGATAGAGTCTCCCTGTAGCCCCAGCTGGCCTGGAACTCACTCTGTAGCTCAAGCTGGCCTGGAACTCACAAAGATCCGCCTGCCTCTGCCTCCCAAGTGCTAGGATTAAAGGCATGTGCCACCATGCCTGGCTCAAAATTATTTTTTTTAATTTTTTTAATTTTTTTTAATTTATTATTTTTATGTGTATGAGTGTACTGTCTGCATGTAGGTTGGTGCATCCATGTTGTGCAGTGCCATGGAGGTCAGAAGAGGGCATTGGATTCCCCTGGAACTGGAGTTAAAGACGGTTCTTAGCCATCATGTAAGTGCTGGAAATCGAATCCAGGTCCTCTGCAAGAGCAGTCAGTGCTCTTAACTACTGAGCCATCTCTCCAGCCCCCCTCAAAATTATTTTTAACATTTAATTCTATACATAACTTTGTGATTGCCCAATCCTGGTGACTCAGCAGAATCCATCAAGGACAGCAAGACAAATTAGAATGGAACTCAGTGATACAGATATATGAAAATGTCATAATTAAGCCATTACTTTGTTTTGCACATATACTTGTGCGAGTTTGCATCCACATATGCATGTGAATGTCTCTGTAGAGACTTGGAGACTCTCCCAGGCATGCCTTTCTGGAAAATATTCCTGATAGAGGGCTAAGTTCATTCCTCTCGGTGATCCTGTGTATTCCTCCTTCTTCCTCACTCTCCTCTTGACACTCTGTTGACCTAGCTACTGTTTCCCTTCAGCTGCTAAATCCTGTGCGGTGCATTAGAAAAGGGTCAGTCACATGGTGATCTGAGCCAATTCCTCCTACTGTCCTGTGTGTGTGTGTATATGTGTGTGTGTGTGTGTGTGTGTGTGGGTGGGTGTGTATGTGTGTGTATGCGTGTATGTGTGTGTATGTGTGTATGTGTGTGTATGCAGTTGTGTATGTGTGTGCATGTGTGTATGTGTGTATGTGTGTATGTGTGTGTGTGTGTGTGTGTGTTTTAGAAACAAGTAGTAAAGTATTTACAGAGCAAAAACTGTCCACTGGCATTTTGCTCTCCTATCTCAGCTTCAGTTTCCTAAATGATGTTCCAAAGAAAGAGACACTCAAAGGTCTGTGCTTGAAAAGACATTTATAGCCTTTCATTTCAAGATTTCAAAAACATTAACCAACAGACTCACATTTTGTTAAAATTCACATAGAGAAATAATCAACTATGCTATGAAATTAATCTTGGGAATTAGTGCTGGGATGGGTTCAAGGAACGATTTTGATAAAAGTAGTAAAGATTGAAATTGGAATTTTCACAGGAACCCATGACTATTAAGAAAACCTTAAGGGTGCTCCTGGTTATAGCCTTCTCTTAACAAGACTTTGTAAACAAATGAGAGCCTTTGGGGGCTGGAGAGATGGCCTGGAGGTTAAGAGCATCGACTGCTCTTGCAGAGGGCTGGGGTTCAATCCCCAACACCCACATGGCAGCTGAGAACCGTCTTTGACTCCAGTCGCAGGGAATCTAATGCCCTGTTCTGACCTCCACGCGGCATTGCACGACACGGGTGCACAGACCTACATGCAGACAGTACATTCATACACATACAAAATAAATTAAAATTTTTAAAAATTAAAAAAAAAAATGAGAACCATTAAAAAAAAATCCTTTTTGGAGCCCTGAGTTAAACTGGGTGCTTAGACAAGATGACAATCCTGGTAGATACAGACCATTTTAATGGTTTCTCAAGTATTCAAGCACTGGGGCCTCAAGACAAACCTAAGACTCAAGCAGGATTTCCATTCTCATTCTGCACTCGAGGAAGCTGAAGTTCAAGGACATCATGTGACTGGCCCAAAGACAAAAAGTAAGTGAATGGCAAAGCCCAACATAAGCACTGCAGGTCAAGAAAACATCGTAGGTGTCGATGTTCTTGGAGGGGGCTCAAAATCCTCCTAAATCACATCATAGAAAAGAAAGATCAAGCATACTTGATATGAGCTAAATCTTTACTTGTTTCTTATTTCACCTGGTCAATGACTAAATGTCCTGCCAAAATACTGGGGAGGCTTCTAAGATACCGTGACACAAATACCACAAGCTACCCACAATCCCCTGTACTTTTTCCAAGAACCAGTCAAGACTAGAGGCCACCTTGCTCCCAGCCGCACCATTGATGCTGTGGCCTCTGGCTTTCACAGCTCTGGTAGCTCAGGAGCAAAAAGAGAAAACCAGAAAGAAGGAAATAACTAGGAATTTTATGGCTCTTTAACCAGACTCCATCTCATAGAATGATAGCTCAATTTTATGGTTTAAAAACTCAGTTTAGACCTTTTCACAAATTCCTTCCCAACTTTAGAATAACTAGGAATGGGTTGTCTCAGCAACACAGCTTAAAAAAAAAAAAAAGCCAGAGCAGGTTTCTGTTATTCACATATGCATGTTCTGAGATCATTTGCATGGCTCAAGACATCAAAAGAGACCATCTTTAGAAAGTGAATGTTTTAGAAACATGTAGATAGAAATCATTTTTCCTCAGCCAGGTATTCTGGGTTATTTATGGGAGGCCTATACGCTAAGCTAGATGGTCGGATAGTTCAGTTATGATGGTTTTCAGCTCAGAGCACTGTTTGCTTCCAACAGGAAACTATAGCCACCTCTTACCCCTTTCAAGGGGGCACACAGATCTGTGAGATACGAAAATGTGAGAAGGAAAGTTTCCTCCAAGCCCGGTGTCTTCGAAAAGCAAAGCACCCTCCCAGTACAGGGCCACAGTCCAGTGCACTCACTGCAGAGTGGCCAGCCAGGGCTGAGCTCAGCAGGAGTGCTGGTGTCTCCAACTAATGGCCACGTTAATTCCTTTCTTCCCTGAACACTGTTAAACTGTTGTTCTGGAGTCAACCCAAGCTCGGCAGAATTTCCAGACCTATGGAAGTGCAGCACGCAAGCAGCCCATTTCCTGACAATGCTGCAAAGCTTCAGGGAACACGTTTGCTCATTTCCATGTTTACGAGCAGAGCTGAGCCTATGTGCAACTCCTGAGCAGCCTGTCCCTACCTGGGATGCTGCAAAAGAGAAAACACTGAACAAAGGAAAGAGCATGCTCAGAAAAGTTAACAATAACTGTTCCAGTGGCTAGTGAAGCAGAAACATGGCCAATCTTCAAGGTTGGTAGATGGAACTGAGGTTTGTAACTCACCTTCTGAGGCCCATTTAAAACTCTTCCTGGCATTGTTGCCCAAAAAAAGCAATTGTGAGAAAAATGTTTAAATGAAATGGTATATTCTCTAAATGAAACTTTTCTTCCCTAGTGCAACCTGAGAAATGAAGCAAAGAGACCATATGCAAAGTCTCGATGCTCTCAATATGTACACAGTATCATGGGACACATTGGTAGAGATATAAATAAAGGGAAAACCAGCATTAAACCAATTATTTTGGAATTGCTATAACATGTTAGACAGACGTTGTGTTTTTTTTCCCAGGAATGTGAACACAAGTGACATGTGCTATCTTCTAGGAAGTATTAATTTAGATTTAGAACAATAAGAAAACAGGCTTACTGAGGGTATTTAGGATACAGAGAAGTTGCTTGTTCTGCAATTGTTGTTGTTGTTGTTGTTGTTGTTGTTGTTTGTCTTTTTGAGACAGGGTCTCTTTTTAGTCCCAGCTTGCCGGAGCTTGCCTTGTAGACCAGGCTGGCCTTGAACTCACAGAGATTCACCTGCATCTGCCTCCTGAGTGCTGGGATTAAAGGCGAGTGCCACCATGCACAGCCTGCAATTGTTTTATATCCTTCTGAAATATTACTGATTGGTTGAATTGGCTTGCCAAATAAAGGAGGTATCTTTCAGTTGAAAAGAAAATTTTAAAGGAAGGAACCATTTCTAAATTAAAACTAAGATCTTGAAGTGGAGGAAAATGGACTCATGAAGATGAATACAAAACAAAATGGAATACTTTGAAAGTCACTATGATATGTGACTGATGTATCCACACGAATAGGGGACCATGCACAGGAAAGTTGGTAGTTCTGATCAGCATGAGCCCCATTGTCAAGGAGGTCTCTCCTTTCTCCCAGGTTTAGGTAAAGCCAGGTTGGATAACCTGACAGTAAATTTCCCACATCATACTCTCAAGGGGTCATGAGCCAGGCACTTCTCTTGGACTTTCTGAGTGGCAGTGAGGCAAAGTCAGAGCTCCAGTGCTTTCATCTGGCCATGCACTCCAGACCCTGTGAGAAGACTGAAAAGTGAGAGGGGCCATAGTGCTGGGAGTGCTGCATTGCTGGGCACAGCTCCATCCACCCTTCATCATGAGGATTGGGCTGTGCTCTTTCCTAAGGGGTAAATGTAGCTTGAAGTGGTGTGCTCAGGACAATGACTAATGTGGTGTGGAGAATAGTCGGGAATTAGAGGTCCCAAGTCAGGAAGCCATGCCATCCAAATCTTCCCTAGGGCCTTCTGAAGAAACATAGACTCCAACCACAGTACAGGAGACACCGAGTATCTTAGAGATACCATGGAAACATGAATTATCCACCAATCTCAGGTGGAGAGTCTGCCTTCCCTTTCAGTCTCCCTCTTGGACAACAGATGGGAAGAACAGAGAAGAGGAGGGTTAACATGATCTTCTAGTATGTTATACAATCAAGATAACTACAATAGGACTCAGCAGGTATAAATCAGAACTATCCCCAGGAAAACTAAATGCTAGGTACTCTGGAAGATCAACTCTGGCTCCCCTCTACCCACTGTCCTTATTATCCTTGGGGGGAGAAGAGAAAAAGTTTAAAAGCAAAATTGAGACTGAAGTTTAATTGAGAACAGACCTGTCCTAATTACAAAAGTGGCTGAAATTGATAAGATCTGTTCAACATGGCATTAGAGCAGGCCATAAGGAAAGATTTTCTACACAACACAGTGGGGAACTGGGAAGAAAAAACAGAGTACTTTAATTTTATACCAAGAAGTTGAAACTTGAAAATATATTGCAAGACACAAAGATTATTGTTTGTCAAATAGGCAAGTAAATGGACCTAAAGGAATAAAAAATTAAGATATAAAATGAATAGAAGGGTGCCGTTTTATAAGAAGTAAATCGTTAAAAATAGAAAAGATGATCATTGTCCTTAAAATATGAATAGGTCAGGTGTAGTGGCACACATCTTTGATCCCAGTACTAAGGAGGCAGAAGCAGGTGGATCTCTGTGAGATTGAGACCAGCTTGGGCTATATAGAGATTTCCAGGCCAGCTGGGGCTACGAGGGGACCATGTCTCAAAAAAGAGATCAATCAATAAAAAATGTGAACAAGATAGAGGTAGGGAGATGGTTCTGTTGATAAAGTACTCTGTTTTGCAAGAATGAGAGTCTGAGTTCAGATCCCAGCAACCACATAAATAGCTGGCACACCAGTATATGCCTGTAACTCCAATCTAAGAAGCAAACATAGGAAGATTCCAGGAACTCACTGGTCTAGTCAATCAAGTGAGCTCTAGGTTTAACAATAAACTCTGTCTCAAAAAAATAAGTAAGATAAGCACTGGAGAGATGCTCAGCAATTAAGAGCACTGGCTGCTCTTCGAGAGGACACAGGTCCCATTTCCAGCACCCACATGGTGGCTAACAACGGTCCATAATTCCCAGTTCCGGGACATCTGATGCCTTCTGTCTTCCATAGCCATTGCATACACAAGGGGTACTTATATACATGGAGACAAAGCACTCACACACATAAAATTTTTAAATTAATTTTAAAAAAATGAATACAACATGGAAGAACTGGACCACTCCAGCAAAGATTGTAAAAAATATTTTTTAAAAAACACAGGAATGGAATAATTAGGAATTGTGGGACACCATGAAAAGACCAAACCTATGCATCATATCTATAGCAGAAGGAGAAGAATCTCAGGATAATAGAATTGACCAGATCTTCAACAGGATTGCAGAAGAAAATTTCCCCAAATTAAGGAAAGACATACCTATACAAATACAAGAAGTACATAGAACACCAAATAGACAGGATCAGAAAAGAAATTCCCTACACTATATCATAATAAAAACACTAGATGTTCAAAACAAAGAGAGAATACTGAAAGCTACAAGAGAAAAACAAGTCACATATAAAGGAAAACCCATCAGAATTACAGCTCATTTTTCAATGCAAATGAAAGATGAAAGCCAAAAGAGCGTGGATCAAAGTATTCCCAAATGACTATAGATGACAACCCAGAATACTTTACCCAGCAAAAATGTCTATTATAGTTGAAGGACAAAGGAAAATCCTTCATGACATAAAAGGTCTAAAAGAATTCATATCCAGAAAACCAACCCTTCAGAGACTACTCGAAGCAATACAAAGAGCAAAAGGAAGGAACAACTATACCCAAGCAGCAACAGAAAGTACTTAATGAAGGTATAATTGTGGAAATACAAACCTAGAACAATAATGCACCAGAAACCAAGATGATGGGAAGCAATATACATTTCTCAATAATAACTTTAAGTTATCAATGGACTGAACTCCCCAATCAAGAGGCATAGACTAATAGAATGGATTAAGAAACAAAATCCAGCTGGGCGTGGTGGCGCACGCCTTTAATCCTAGCACTTGGGAGGCAGAGGCAGGCGGATCTTTGTGAGTTCAAGGCCAGCCTGGTCTACAGAGTGAGTTCCAGGACAGCTGGGACTACAGGGAGACCCTGTCTCAAAAAGACCANAAAAAAAAAAAAAAAAAAAAGAAACAAAATCCAGGCTGGAGAGATGGCCTAGTGGTGAAGAGAGCTGACCTCTCTTACAGAGGACCTGGGTTCGATCCCCAGCACCCACATGGCGGCTGAGAACCGTCTGAAACTCCAGTTCCAGGAGAACTCCAGTTCCAGGGGAATCCGAGACCCTCTTCTGACCTCTGTGGCGTTGCACGACACGGGTGCACAAACTTGCATGCAGACAGTACATTCATACACATACAGAAATAAATAAAATTAATTTTAAAAAATCCATCTTTTTGTTGTCTGCAAGAAACCCATCTCAGCTTCAAGGACAGGCACTAACTTATGGTGAAAGGTAGAAAAAAATATTCTAAGCAAATAGCACTAAGAGGCAAACAGGAGTTGCTATTCTAATATCAGACAAAATAGGCTTCAAAGTAAAAGTAATCAGAAGAGATTAAGAGGGTAACTTCTTTTTATCAAAGGAACAATTAACCAAGAAGATATCACAATCATGAATTCATACACACCAAACTCTGGTGCACTGAACTTCATAAACACAATTCTGCAGGGTTTTAAGGCACAGATTAATCCTAACACACTATAAGTATGGGACTTCAATACCCCACTGTGTCCATTAGACAGGCCAACCAGTCAAAGAATAAACAGAAAGACATCTGAACTGAACAGTATAATACACCAAATGGTCTTAACAGACATCTACTGAATATTCCACCCAAACACCAAAGAATATACTTTCTATTCAGCACCCCATGGAACCTTCTCCAAAATCGACCAAATACTGGGGCACAGAACAAACCTCAACAAATGCAAAAAAGTTGAAATAATTTCATGCATTCTATCAGACCATAAAGCAATAAATCTTAACATTAACACCAGAAAAAGCCATAGTAATTACAGGAACTCATGGAGATTAAACAACACACTCCTGAATAATGAATGAGTCAAAGGAAAATTTAAGAAAAAAATAAAAGTATTTCTGGATTTATAAAAAAGGATAATACAATACAACAAAACCTCTGGAACACTTTAAAAGCAGTCCTAAGAGGGAAATTTATAGCTTTAAGTGCCTACATTAAAAAAAAGAAAGAGCACAAATAAATGATTTAACGTTGGAACTCAAGACACTTGAAAGACAAACAAATCCCAAAACTAACAGACAAGAAGAAGTAACAAAAATCAGAGCATAGATTAATGAAATAGGAACAAAGAAAACAATACAAAGAATCAATCAGTCCAAGAGTTGGTTCTTTGAAAGGATAAACAATATACACAGACCCTCAGCCCAGTTAACCAAAAGAAAGAAAGAGCAACTCAACAACAAAATTAGAGCTGAAAGGAGAAACATTACAACAGATAGCAAAAAGGTCCAGAACATTGTATGGGAATACTTTGAAAACCTATACTCTATTAAATTTGAAAACCTAAAAGAAATTGATGGGGCTGGAGAGATGGCCTAGCAGTTAAGAGCACCAACTGCTCTTGCAGAGGACCCAGGTTCAATCCCCAGCACCCATGTGGCGGCTGAAAACTGTCTTTAACTCCAGTTCCAGGGGAATTCAACGCCCTCTTCTGACCTCTGTGGCATTGCAGGACACAGGTGCACAAACCTGCATGCAGACTGTACATTCATACACATATGAAAATACATAAAAAATTTTAAAAAAAGAAATGGACGAATATCTGAAATCATGGGACTCACCAAAACTTAACTAAGAAGAGATCAAAAGCCTACACAGACCTATAACATATGAGGAAATTGAAACAACAATACAAAACCTCCCAACCAAAAGGAAAACCCCAGGCCCATATGGATTTACAGCATAATTCATTAAACATTTAAAGAGGACTTACAATCATTATTACTCAAACTGTTCAAAAGGATAGAAACAAAGGAAAATCTCCCAAATTCCTTCTATGAAGCCAGCATCACTATAATACCAAAATCAGGCAAAGATACAACCAAACAAGAAAACTATAGATGCATATCTTTAATGAAAATAGATGCAAAATTTCTCAACAAAATACTTATGAACCACATACAAGCAGGCATTAAAAATTGTCATTGTTCAATGTCTTTGAGTCACGCATGACCACATTCCACATGCTGTCCTTCCCTTCTTGGCTCAGTTCCAGGACTTGTCTCCTGCCTGCAGGCCGACAGTCTCTAGGCTTTGCTCCCACAAGAAGGAGGGAGGGAAAACCACATGAGATCACCCATTGAAATGAACGAACTCACACAGGGAGAGCCGGGGAGGATAGGAACTCCATTTATTTTCTGTCAATGAGATCTATATATTGAAGGCTACTGTGCTCTGGGCAAGAAAGTGGGGAGCAGGCAGAAGGGAGGGGTGAGCCACCTTGGCTCTAATGGGGGGGGTCTGCAGAACTCCGGTTTGTGCAACAGGTATCTAAAGGTGTGACATTTTGCTCAATTCCTCAAGGAATTGAGGAAAAAATTCCTCAAGGGCCTGGAACTTTGCAGAGATAGGGTGAACCAAGAATTATTGTAATATCCTGAATCTTCCTACTACAGATAACTCTGAATGCCCACAGAGATATCAGATAACCAGAGATCTTCCAGGACAGGTCTTACAAGTTCTCACTTCAAGCCACACACAAAGTTTCATTCCCACAAAAAAATATCATTGACTATGATCAAGTTGGATTATTCCAGAGATGCATGGATGGTTCAACATATATATATATATATATATATATATATATATGTCATAAATCATATAAATGGACTCAAAGACAAAAACCACATGGTTACTTCAATTGATGCAGAAAAGGCCTTTGATAAAATTTCACATGCTTTTATGTTTAAACTCCTAGAGAGAACTGGTCTGGAGAGAACATTCCTCAACATAACTAAAGCTATATACAACAAACGCACAGCCAACATCATTCTAAGTGAAGGGGAAAAAAAA
The DNA here is from genome assembly GCA_009823505.1 of Rhizomys pruinosus. Classification (NCBI taxonomy): domain Eukaryota; kingdom Metazoa; phylum Chordata; class Mammalia; order Rodentia; family Spalacidae; genus Rhizomys; species Rhizomys pruinosus. The sequence continues at coordinate 395,363 of VZQC01009916.1, forward strand.
GGAACCATTCCCCTTAAAGTCATGAACCCAGTAAGCTGCCAACTATCTCCACTCTTTTTCAATATAGTGGTTGAAACTCTTGCTAGACTAATAGGACAAGAGAAGGAAATTAAAGGAGTACTCATTGGAAAAGAGGAGGTCAAACTATCCCTTTTCTGCAGATGACATGAAATTATACCTAAGGGATGCAAAAAATTCCACTAGAAAATTCCTAGAAATGATTAATAGTCTCAGTAAAGTAGCAGGTTACAAAATTAATCTACAAAAATCAGTAGCCTTTCTACATGCCAGTAACAAGAAATTGGATAAGAAGTATGTGGAAACCCTCCCATTCACAATAGCCTCAAAAGAAAAAAAAAAAATCTCAGAACAAACCTGGCCAAAGGCATTAAAGATCTCTACAATGAAAATTTTAAATCTTTGAAGAGGAGATTGAGGAAGACACCAGAAGATAGAAGGACCTTTCCCATGTTCATGGATTGGAAGAATTAATATAGTAAAAATGATCATCCTACCCAAAGTAATATAAAGAGTCAATGCAGTCCCAATAAAAATTCCCATAACATTCTTCACAGAAGTAGAAAAAAAACCCTTCAATTATTATGGAAAAACAAAAGACCCCAGATGTCCAAAGCGACCCTGAGCAAAAAAGAGTAATGCAGAAGGGATTACCAGATCAGATTTCAAACTCTGTTACAGAGCTATGGTCACAAAAAAAGCATGGTGCTAGCACAAAAAATAGACCCGTAGATCAATGGAACAAAACTGAAGACCCAAACTTGAGTATATGCAATTTCAGCCACCTAATATTTGACAAAGGGGCCAACAACACTCAGTGGAGGAAAGACACCATCTTCAGCAAATGGTGCCCGCAAAACTGGATCACCACTTGTAGAAGAATGAAACTCAACCCCTACCTTTCACCTTGTACAAAAGTCAACTCTAAATGGATCAAAGACCTCAGTGTAAAACCTGAAATTAAAAATGATAGAAGAAAACATTGGCAATAAGCTACAAGATACAGGTGTAGGAAAAGACTTTCTAAATAAGACAGTAATTGCGTAGGAAATAAGGTCAACAATCAATAAGTGGGGGACCTCATTAAACTAAAAAGCTTCTGTCCAACAACAACAAAAAACAATCAAAGAAGTGAAGAGAAAACCCACAGAGTGGGAGGAAATCTTCACCAGTGGCATATCTGACAGGTTTAATATCTAGAGTATACAATTTACTGGAAACAAAGGACCAAGAAAACAAATGACCCAATTAAAAGATGGGAAGGCATGGTGGCACACTCTGGAAGCAGAGGCAGGCGGATCTCTGTGAGTTCAAAGCCCTGGGGACTAAAGGGAGACCCTGTCTCAAAAAGAACAAAAAATAGGGCTGGAGAGATGGCCTAGCAGTTAAGAGCGCCGACCGCTCTTGCAGAGGACCTGGGTTCGATCCCCAGCACCCACATGGCGGCTGAGAACCGTCTGAAACTCCAATTCCAGGACTCCTGCAGCAGGGGAATCCGACGCCCACTTCTGACCTCCGCGGCATTGCATGACACGGGTGCACAGACTTGCATGCAGACAATACATTCTGTACACATACAGAAATAAATAAAATTAATAAAAAAAGAACAAAAAATAAAAACAAAATCAAAATAAAATAGTAAAATCTAAACAGAGACCTCTCAATAGAAGTAAAGATAGCTAAGAAACATCTTTAAAAGTGTGCAACATTGTTAGTGATTAAGGAAATGAAAATTAAAACACCTTAAGATTTCATCAAACTCAGGTAAGACTGGCTATGATCAAGAAAACAAATGATGCCAAATGCTGGAGAGGCTATGAGGAAAGGGGAATACTCATTCACTGCTGGTGGGATTGCAAACTTTCCTATGGAAAGCAATGTGGAGAACTCTTTAAAAGACTGAAAATGAACCTATCATTTGACCTAGTCATAGCACTCCTGGGTGAGTACCCAAAGGATTCATCCAATAGCAGATATATGAGCACGACCATGTTTATTGCTGCTCTTTTCACAATAGTGAAGAGATGGAAGCAACCCAAGTGCCCCTCAACTGATGAGTAGATAATGAAAATGTGGTACATTTACACAATGGAGTTCTATGCAGCAGTAAAGAAAAATGACATCATGAAATTTGCAGGTAAATGGATAGAACTAGAAGCTGTTATGCTAAGTGAAGTAACACAGCCTCAGAAGAACAATGGACATATGTTACCCCTTATTTGTGGATCCTAACAACAAATCATTATATGTAAGTCAAAGTGGGTAATTGGTTACTACAGATAATACCACACTGACTGATATCACTATAGATATAGCTTGAAGTATATGTCTCTATTTTCCTCAGTTCTAAGATTTAGGAAAAAGAATAAATCTCTTTTTTAATGTACATTAAAACATATATCAACTTGCTATGTAATTTAAGAATGTAAAGGTATATTTATTTTTACCTGCATGCAAGTTTACAGTTAAGCAGTGAATCCCCAAATGTGTTTTGGAATTAACCTAGAGTTTATTTTCAGATTTTGTAAATTTGGTATATGTATGATGTGCAATTAAAAAAAAAAAGATGAAGAGCAATAAAGGGCACCAACGGTCAATCCCGTGCTTCTGTGCGCATCTAAACACAGCTGTACGTGTGTGTGTGTGTGTGTGTGTGTGTGAGTGTGTGTGTGTGTGTGTACAAGTGAGCAAGATGTGAGCGTGCATAATATACACTAAATAGGTTCAAAATCCATCCTTCTCACTTCTCTGGGGGTTCTTGAGCAAGCAGCTTAACTCCTTGATTTCCACACCTGTAATGAGAACCATATATTTGCCTCAGAGAGGAACATGCTTGACCTTAGGGGCTGAGTGCTGTGTTTGACAAAGGCTGTTTCATGCTTCAGCTTCCTTCTCCTCTGCTGTGCCACAGTAATAATTCTTAACTCACCTTGCACGAGGCCTTGAGAACAGCAAATCCCTTCTTATGGACTCGACTGGGAACTGCTGTGCAACAGAACTCATGACAGCAGCCAAATTTTCAGGCATTCCCTGTTCATCTCCTGGGTCTCTACATGATTAAAGACCTTTGATCCAAACTTGACATGTGCACATGCGTATACATACACTTGTGGCAGAAGAAAGAAAATGTTGTGTATCTACAGAAATCCCTTGCCCCTGGTCCTCACACCACATGGCTGCCCCTAATCTAGAGAAAACAGGTGAAGGGATGAGGGTCAAATGGTCAGATCAGCTCCACAGTGATCAAGCACAAAGAAACTCATGCCCTTCCTCTTCCAATGAAATCCCAGGTACAGACAGAATGCTCTTAAAAGTAAACTAGATTTGGGGCTGGAGAGATGGCCTAGCGGTTAAGAGCGCCGACCGCTCTTACAGAGGACCCGGGTTCGATCCCCAGCACCCACATGGCAGCCGAGAACTGTCTGAAACTCCAATTCCAGGAGAACTCCAGTTCCAGGGGAATCCGAGACCCTCTTCTGACCTCTGCGGCATTGCACGACACGGGTGCACAGACTTGCATGCAGACAGTACATTCATACACATACAGAAATAAATAAAATTAATTTTTAAAAAAGTAAACTAGATTAACTGCTAAAAGGAAAAATAAGGCAAGCAAGCAAACAGATGAACACATTCAACTAGAAAGCTGCACAGAGAAGCACACCTCTTTTCTTGGTATTGGATGTAGAAGCGGGGTTTATGAACAAGTTGCAGATGAATGGCTATGAACTCTTCTCTTTCATCTGCATGGGTTCACTGTAGACATTCCCCAAGGTATATTTGATAGTGAAGACTGGACATTCATCTAGTCTTCCAATAAGTTAAATTGAGCACCTACAATGTTTACTACACTGTACCAAGTGTTTCACATACACTGAACCATTCTAGTAAATGAATGGTAATATAGGGTGTAAGAGAGGGAATGACTTAACACAGAAAGTCTCAAAGCGGAAGCAAATCCTCCAGTAAAGATGATTAACTTGTTATAAGATTAAAGGAGACAAATTGGGATTTGATGGTATACATTTTATGACAAAAAAGAACACTGCCTATTTCATATGTTAATTCTTATTTTGAGAGTTACACATTACAGTGTGTATAGCAGTGAACAGTTGATTACCAAGCGAAGCAGAGTAAGAAGATTCAATGCCACATGCTGCACAAACCTGTCTCACACATCAAAGAGCAGTCAATAGAGAAGAGCAAGTCATTGGATGCCAACAACATAGCATGTGCTGCAAATGGAACTTCACATATATAACCAAATAGTCTTACTGTATGTGTGTGTGTGTGCATGTATGTTTGTATGTGTGTGGGCACATTTGTGTTGGAAGAGTATGTGTGAACCAATGTAGAGGCTAGAGATTGACATTGGGTTTCTCATCACTTTCCACCTTATATGTTGAGGTGGAGCATCTTACTTGAACCCAGAGCTCACCAATTCAGCCAGCTGAGCTGGCCATCTGTGTTAGAGGTTCCCTGTGTACCCCACCCGGTGCGCTGAGATACAGGCAGGCTACTACTCCTGGCCAGCATTTATGATGGGCCTGGGATCCAAACTCTCATCATGCTTGCAAGGGGAGTGCTTTAACCTCAGCCCTTAATAGATTAAGTTAATCTTTAATTAGTCTACGAACTTCTTCTTCAAAAATATCAAGAACTCCCCCATTGGATATTTTTCTCAGTCTCAATCAGTATCTAGCCCTAGACTCTTTCAGGGCTATTTTCAGGTCTCCCAAAGGGGTGATCTCACAGATCACTTAAGTTCTTTAAAAATGAAAGAGATTCATCTACCTTCACAACTATTTCACGAAACAAGAAATGTTTAAGCACCAAGCAAGCCAGAAGATGATCTCAGATACAGGATCTCAAGTGTGGCGTGCAGTCAGTGCTGTGCACAGCTAGTCTCGGTTCTTTCTGCTTTGCTCTGTGGCAGGGCTGACAGCATCCTCAGGGGCCATCTGGTCTGAGATCAGCATTTGGTGACCACTGACCCAAACATCCTGGATAATTTGATCTTGGCAAGACTACTTCTTAAAGAATGAGACAAGAATGTCAAAGACTCATTTATGGTTCATAGAAAGGTAGAAAAGCATTGCCCATGCACAAATAAAGAAAGCTGAGAGGGAAAGCAGCCATCCTTGCACAAAGGGTCATGGAGGTTTCCTGCTGCAGCCTTTGGCCTTTTGATAGGATGATGAAAATCTGAAACAATTACCCTTCTCACCAAAAGATTACTTCTTTACTTCTTTCTATACTTGAACAACGTTTTAAAGCTTTTCTCTCATGAAGGCTGATTTCTGTTGATTATATGATCTTATCTGGTCATTTTGTTATTCTCTTTTTCTCCCAAAATAGTACCAATGTTTCTTGATGCCAGTAACTCCTTGCAATGAACTCTGCTGTTGGTAAGAACAATTGGCCAAGGCTACAGGCAGCCAAGGGTAGAATATTCTTGAAGCAGAATGGAAGATCCACAGGCTTTGGAGGATGTTTAGGAGACTGGTTTTGTATCCCATTGAAAGAGCTCACATGACTTACCCCATGAACCTCAGCTTTCTTTTTGTGTGTGTGTGTGTCTTTTAGAGGCAGGGTCTCCCTTTAGTCTCAGCTGGCCTGGAGCTTACTCTGTAGACCAGGCTGGTCTTGAACTCACAGGAATCTCCTGCCTCTGCCTCTGGAGTGCTGGGATTAAAGGCATGTACCAGCACGCCTGGCTTCCTCAGCTTTCTTAAGTGTAAGATGTGCTTCACATTATGTAACTCACTGGCATGAAGGTTAAGTATATCTGTATATAGCCAGTGCATTCAAGACGTGCAAATTCTTATCTCTCTGTTCCCTCTCTTCTAGATTTTTCCCGAATTGTTCTGCCATGTGTGCATGTTTAGATAAGTCTTTTGATTTAGTCGTCTCCTGTGAACATATGTTCACTATGACAAAAGATAGACAAGAGATAATCCAATAATTCAACTTGCATACAAAATTTTCAAGCCCAGCTAACAACTCAGTCTGCTTTTTCTTGCTTGTAGGTGTTTCCCAGATGAAAGGCTTCCCAAATGAAGAGTAATATCAGTATGTAAACAAGTGCTTATCCAGCTAAAAGGAAGACTTGACTGAGGGTGGCACCATATAATTCTGACTGGATTGACATAATTGGAGATACTCTTGGTTTTTTCACTTCAGTGATATTTTTGTGTGTTTTATTTTTGTACTTTTGTGCTATTGGCTGAAAATTCATTTAAAACTTATATAGCAATGTAAAAAGGATATGAATTCCTCTCTCTCTCTCCATTGGCATTTTTCCTAATGAGAAATAGTATATCAATACGCAGTGCCATGGAGAGTCAGTAAATCATGACGTTGAGCCAGATTCTGAAAAGTTAAATTTCAGGACTGTTTAATGTGACTACAAAGTATTCAATTTCCCTGTGTGCCTCAGTTTCCTCTTTTGTATAATGAGTATTGAAATAGTATTATTTATTTGCTGGGGTCTCTATGTGAAATTAAAAACAAGGAAAGTGTTTAAGCTATAATTCTTCACAGAGCAGGTGCTCAAGGCTTATCACAGTATTAAGCAGCGAATTTTCAGCAGTTAATGATCTACTCTGTGTTATTCATAGCCTTGGACAGAAAGATAAAAACTGCAACTACGTCAGCCTTTTCAGGGATTTTAGCACTCTGGAATAAGACAACTAAGGGCTCACTAGCTGGATAGTTATGTTACTAACCCCATTGTTTAGTCAGAGGCTAAACAGTCAGTGTTTCTCCCTACGCAACTCACCTAAAACACATCAAAGCATACTGCTCCTGAAATGTGACCCCAGTAACACATGCTATGTCATTACTAGTACACCAAAGCTCGTAATATGTAAAAGAACATGTCAAATTTTGATAAATATTTGGATCAATATTGTGATCAAATAATTGAGCCTTTTAAAGATTTCTGTCTTTTGGAATAAATCATTTATTGGTGATGACAAATAGAAAAAAATCAATGATAAAGCAGAAGATCCATACGCTGCTCCTTTTTGGTGTGCTCAGTAAGTGTTCTGAACAATCTTAGTAGCCCTGGTGTATAGCACAGTGCCGGATACATAACGGGTGCTCTGTAAGTAGTTACAAATGAATGAATGCCTATATTCCATATAAACTATTTTAAAAGTTTTTGAAACCAGTTTTTGCTGCTGATTAAAATGAGAACCATGGTAAGCTTCTAAGAACCTTTGGGGGAGGCGTGGAGAGATGGATCATCAGTTAAGAGTGTGCAGAGTATGTAGAGGACCAGGGCTCCTTTCCCAGCACTCATGTCATATGACTCAAAACCACCTATAACTCCAGCTCCAGAGAACCCAATGCCCTCTTCTGGCTTCTCCTTTTTGAGTCCCTACTGAACTTGTGTGCCTATATCCATACACAGATGCACACATAATACATAATTAAAAGAAAATAAATTCTTTTTTAAAAAAGGAAAGTCTTAGCCAGGCATGGTGGTGCACACCTTTAATCCTAGCACTCAGGAGGCAGAGGCAGGCGGATCTTTGTGAGTTCAAGGCCAGCCTGGTCTACGGAGTGAGTTCCAAGACAGCTGGGGCTACAGAGAGACCCTGTCTCACAAAGGCCAAAAAAGAAAATCAACAACAAAAAGGAAAGTCTTCAATGGGTGTGGCAGCTCACTCAGGAGGCAGAGGCAGGTAGAGCTCTCGGAAATGGAGGCCAGCTCTACACAGTGAGTTCCAGAACAGCTACAGGGAGACCCTTTCTAAAAAAAAGGGGGGGGGGCTTTATGAAATTTCAAAGATGAATTTTAAACTTCTTCCCAGACTTTAACTGTACAGAAGAAAAAAAAAAAACCTAGCATGATATATAACTGGAAGAAGAATCCTGAGCTAGATTTTGGAAAACCTGGCATCAAGTCTTGTGTATGACTGGGCTGTTGGCAGAGTGGAATACATTAAGACATACTCTCTGGTTCTTGGTTTTCAATTTTATGAAGTACAAAACCTGGACTGGGTTAGTTCAGCTCTCATTGTGTCCACATTTCAAAACATTACAACTTCTAGATTTGTATAAACTGAAAAAATAGGATTAAAACCTTTGAAAAAAGTAAATGCTATTCCACGTGCCTCTGTCTCTGCATGGATTTCATGACCTCATACTACCCCAGCTCTTCTTGCCCTGTTGAAGGTTTTGCCCAGGAAAGTCATCAACTGCTTTCTAAAATACCACCACCAAAATGTAATAACTTAAAACAAACAAATAGGAAAACCACTTACAGATTTCCGAATTGTTTTTCATGTGGATGTTGATCAAGCTGTTGTCATGTTAGGGTTCAACTGTGACAAATACACTTCAGACTCACTCATATGGCTATTGCCAAACTTTGGCTGGTGATCTTGTAGACCTCTCCATTGGCTGCATGAGTATACTCGTGACATGATAACTGGTTGGCTGAGACAGAATGCCCAAGACAGAAGCCACAGCCATTGTGTATATAAGCTTAAAAAGTGCATCATTCCACTGTACTTTGTTTGCTAGAACTGACTCAACAAACCAGCATGCACTCAAGATGAAAGGAACACCAAGAAGCACAGACACTTAGAAGATAAGGGACTTTTAAGAGCCTGTCTATCACACATACTTGTAGGAACTTTACACACTATGGCTGGTCATTTTAATTCTGGAATATCAAACTGACCACTCTAAAGACTTTTAAGCACATTGAAGGTGGAGTAGAGGTAAAGTGGTAAGTCAGAGTAAATAAGATGGAGTAGGGAAAGAAGGGTGTGGTTCTCATTCAAAATGAAACTGCTGAGTGTGGTGGCACACACATTTAATCCCAGCAGGGGCAGAGACAGATCTCTGCAAGTTCAAGGCCAGCCTGGTCTATATCTACATAGTGAGTTCCAGGCCAGTGGGAACTAAAGGGAGACCCTGTCTCAAAAACACAAAAAAAAAAAAAAAAGAGCGAAACCATAGTCATATTGGTGGAAGTTAGGAGCAAGGTAAGACAGCCCCTTGTAGACAGTTAGGGTAATAGTCTCAAGAAAAATAAGATGTCTGTATGTCCTACTGGAACCAGTGATTGTCTCTGAGAACATTGAAGTTTTACAATAAACTCTTAAAAAGACCAATAAGTGAATCAATAAATAAATAAATAAATAACTCTACCCAATCGGATGAGACCAGGGGCCTCAACCCTTGCTTTTTAGTGGGCTGTCCTGAGCCTACCCACTTTCACCAGACACACTGCTCAATCATAATTTCCTATATGCATTCCAATTAGCCAGCCAGGTTCATCCCAGAGCAGTGCCTCATTTGGATGTGGGCTGAGCCAATCAGACTCATTTCCAACATACAAAAGAGCTGTGAGAGAAGTTGGAGACCACCTCCCATTTGAGTGTCTCCTGCTGCAGGAAGCCTTTCCCTGCCTCTCATTAAACCTTGCCTACTTGTCCTGCTTCTGCTGTAGTCACCCATCCTTCATCCCAACCACTAGACAAGGAACTGGAGAGCAACTGGCTCAGGGCGACTATGGAGGCTGGGGAATTTTCTGGATGATAGGCCTCTCAGTTAAGTCTACCAAGAGCCAAGAGAGGCTCTGTCACACTCAACCCCACAGCAGTATTTTCTTAGTCCTGTCATATGCCAGGTGCCCCAGAAGATGAGTCCAGGGTGGATTCCTGAATGAAGTGGTTGACCTAGCTCGGCTTTCTTTTCCCACATGTAGTTCCCAGAATCACTTTAGATTAAAATATGCTAAAATTGCAACACCCAGGGGGAAATGTCTTAACCCAGGAACTGATTCCATCCCTCTGAACTTATTTGAAGACAAGAGGTTAACTGCCATTATGAATAAAGCATGTTCTTTCCACCTTTCCAGATGTAGATTGCTATTTAAACTCAAAATCTCTGGATTCCCTTGGAGGAAAAACAGATGATAACTCTTACCCTTATTTATCTCACAAGTATAATAAATAAAAAGTTATTTCTAAGAAAAGACTTTAAAAATTCTAGTGTCATCCAAAAAAAGAAGATAATCTGATTATCTAATTTTCTCCAACACAATGAGTCAACCCAACTCTTGACCTTTCTCCATTTTTCAATATACCTATGCATATTTCTATTAGTAACTAGATCTGTAAAGAAGCCATGGTATTGTAGAAAATGGTGAGCCTATTGGGAGTGTTCTGCTATTAATATTGTCTAAACCGCACTAAAGAATCAAGCACTACCCAAATCTGAGTGGCTTAAAACAAAACATCTCTTTTTCTCTGTGTCCCTCTCAAGATAACTGAAGTTTCTCTCATGCCATCTTAATTTGATGGCAGCTTCTGGTTTAATGGAGCGAGCACTAGTTCCCACGACACAAAAGAGACCTAGACATACACATGCTGCCTCTCCAGAGACCGGTAGTTGCATGTTGTTGCATCATGTGACCAGGATGAGACCTCCCAATGCTCAGCAGGAAGAGCTCTACGGACATCAGCAAACAGTAGACTGTCCTCCATACTGTCTTTTGAGAAGGTAGATTGTATTTCCAACCTAAAAGAGACAAATTAATAAGCGATATAACTTGTAGCTTTGTCCCTTGTTTAGGAACATTTAAGATTGCTTTTTCAAGCAATGAGTGAATACATCAAATTTTATTAACAAAAATAGAGGGCATATTAGGAAACGCTGTTGTCAACACTTTGTGCTGTTGGTCTCAAAGCCCGATTTTCTCAGAGAGAAGTCTGAAGGGGTGCTGTGTGTGCATGTGTGCATGCATCTGTGAGTATGTTCTCAGGATGCTGGTAAATGGAAAGACATGATTGGCTTCAGGTCAAGTTGAGTCAATGCTTCTAAATTTCCCCTTGCAAGGTTAATGATTTAGCCCTGTCTAATTTCACTGTACTGAAACTGGTTATAAACTTGTTGGTTTAGTTGCATCTGGTTTAGATCGACCCTCAAGTCACAGGCTGCTCTTGTGCTTTCTCCAAGCTTCCTCTTTCTTGGACTCCTACCACCATGCTAATCCAAATGAACACTGAACCGAAGCTTCATTGGCTCTGGCTCCTACTCCCAGTTCTTCCATTAACTAACAGCACAGCTTCGGAAAAGTTGCTTTACCTCTCCAGGCTTCATCTCCAAAATGAGAGAGTTGGCTGGGAGAATTCCTTCTAGCTGTAACTGCTTATGGTTCGAGGTCATGCTGTGAAGTCAGATAGAGAATACATGTGTCTTCCTGTTTCCTGAGTTTATCAACAATTGAAAGAGTTATCTCAGCAAAAGCTGGGATCCCAGTATAGGACAGAGTTCCTTTGAAGATCAGTCACGATTCAGCACCTCCCCATGTATTATTTCCACAGAGTCCTCCTTGCCAGCTTTTGGGGTGCAGAGCCTCAGGCATATAGTGCAGTCCGTATGCACTGTATTTTAATACCTTTTTCCATACTTAAAAATTGAAAATTTCCTCTGTTTATACTAACCAGGAATTTATTTCTGTATGTTTTATTTTGTTGAGTGTTTTGGTGATGGTGTTAGTGGTGGTAGTGGTGGTTGGTTGTTTTTTGTTTCAGAGAAGGTCTTAAAAGTGTAGCCTCCCCAGGTGTGGTGGCGCACGCCTTTAATCCTAGCACTTGGGAGGCAGAGGCAGGCAGATCTTTGTGAGTTCGAGTTCAAGGCCAGTCTGGTCTACAGAGTGAGTTCCAGGACAGCTGGGGCTACAGGGAGACCCTGTCTTGAAAAAAGACCAAAAAAAAAAAAAAAAAAAAGTGTTGCCATGTGCCTCAGAATTCACTTCATAGACCAGACTGACTTTGAACTTGTGGCAAGCCTCCTGCCTCTGTTTCAGGAGTGCTAGGATTGCAAACACTTGCTACTATGTCTGGTTCTAACCAGTGATTTAGAGGTTTAGATTTTTTTCTTTTGTTTTGTTTCTATAGTGGTGATTTTTATCTGAACCACAAGTTACAGAAGCAGCTGTTAGGACTTTTTCATTGTTTTGGCTTCTTTTTTAATATTTTATTTATTTCTTTCATTTTTTAACAATAAGTAATAATTTATGAGTACAAGCATCCTTCATGTAAAACCAATTTGCAAGCAGTTGTGCCCAAACCCACAAAGCCCAAGGTCCCACCCATCCAGCTGGGGGCTTGTATGTTCAATCAAGTTGATCAAATAATGGTCCAGTCTATATTGCTGTAGCTTCACCATCACCCCAATCACAGCCCTTACATTCTACAGTGCCCCTCTTCACAGATTGTTCCCTAGGCTTAGAAAGGGGCATGGGTGGATGAGAAGCAAGCAGTCTACTTTCTCTGGAGCTGTCATTTTGGACTCTGTCAGTTCTGGCTGTTTCCTTCATGGGCTGACAGTTTTCCAGGAATAACCTTTCAGTCCTACTAATAAAGCACAGGCATTTAGATATATGGGTATTTAAACGGTACTAATTGTTATGGTAGGTTTACTTGGTATAGACACAGATATTTGGATGGTATGTTAATCTATGAATTACATTTTTTCCTGTAAAATATGACAGGGTCTTTTATGGTGGCTTATAACATCTCCTAACCACTAGAGGATGTAAGCTTGTGGCATCTCACCATGGGTTATTCCTCGAAGGAGAAGCTAATGAGCCATAGATTTGGGATATACAGGCATAGGCTACCACTGCTGCACAGTATTTCCAGGCAGGTAGGTGTAGCTGGTGCTGCAGAGGAGTCTTGCTTGACTCAAGGAACCTATATTTGCTTTATTGTTTAGTGGCCTTTGGAACACTCTCTATGATTCCAGAGACCAACTGCACACTTGCAAGTGCGGTCTCAATAACATCTTTCCCATGCTTACATCAGTCTTGACGAGGCTTATCACCGCCTTCTGTAGGTACCAGTTTACAGGAAGAAGCCTTTACCATTGTGGGGAGCGTGGATCCCCTGGCCAACATCTCCTTGGTAGATAATCCATTGCTGATATCAGAGCTCTCCTGATATTAATATATTTGCTTCAGGCACAGCTTAAGGAGACTTGAGTATATATTTTAGTTCTGAAGAGAGAATAATCCTTTTCACAGTTCCTATGGTCTATTAGTCAATTAAAGAAGGCAGTTTATTTGGTTTTATAAGAGATACCTCTATAACAGTTGGCTCCAATTTACAATTAGAGAACGACTTCATAATCATCATATTCCTCTTGGAATTGTTCTTTGAGGGAGGTAAGAAAATCTCTCCTATTAAAACTTTGCAGCACCTAGAAGGTAAATTTCATTAGGACTCATTATAAATAGTTGTTTACAAGTAGATCCACAGAGGGTTTGATGCCTGTAGCAGCCTGAGTGCTTTTCTTCCTTTCAATGTTCAGATGGGCCAACCTTTCTGCTGGCACTTCCTGGTACATCCTACACAATGCAAAGTTTGTCTTTTTTTCTCAGCCATTAAGTTGGTGACATTTTTGACCTGTGGGAACATACAATATCTTTCCCATAGTTAGTTTTAAGATTTAATTGCAAAGTTTTTGACAAAAGGTTTCATATATATCTGTACACCCCCTTTTTTTATTTTAGTTTTTTTTTTTGACCCATGAGTCTCAAAAAGGCATTTGTAGTACACATACCTATAGGCAGGATCAAGGCGCAGATTTCATCAAAGTCACCCAAGCTATTTTGGGTGACTTATGCCTTAACTTGGGAAACAAACTTTAATTTTTAAGTTAAATCATCCTACAGGTAAAAGGAATGCTACAAGTGATAATATACAACAACAAAAATTATAGATAACATTTGTATGTGCCAATCACCAAAGTTATTTTATTATAGATTTTAAGTAAAACAAATGTGGACAACAACAATTTATATTTGCAATTAACTAAGGTGCATTGCTGTTTTTATCAGAACCTTTAAACCAATGTTGCTAATATACACATATTTCTTTTACTAAGTCCTAAAACAACCCATGGTAACCTGTAGGCAGAGTCTGAGCAAAATTGGATACTTGTTGAACTCACTCATTAAATACACATTAATTGAATATAGACCGTGTCCCTCTCCCGCCCCTCCCACCCCTCCCGATTCACCATTTCAGTCAGTTTCTGATGCAGTTTTTCTTCGTTGTGCTTTTAATATGCTCCTCTCCACAAGAAATATTTACAACTGGGTTATTGGCGCTAGCATCCACAGATGAGGGATACCATTCATTGCTTGTTTTGCTGGGACTGCGTTACTTCACTTAATATAATATCTTCTAGCTCCATCCATTTCCCAGAAAAGTTCATGATGTTGTCTTTCTTTTTTTTAAAGATTTTTTTATTAATTTTATTTATTTCTGTATGTGCATGAATGTACTGTCTGCATGCAAGTCTGAGCACCCGTGTCGTGCAACGCCGCGGAGGTCAGAAGAGGGTCTCGGATTCCCCTGGAACTGGAGTTCTCCTGGAATTGGAGCCTCAGACGGTTCTCAGCCGCCATGTGGGTGCTGGGGATCGAACCCGGGTCCTCTGTAAGAGTGGTCAGCGCCTGCCCGATGTTGTCTTTCTTTACTGCTGCATAGAACTCCATTGTGTACATGTACCACATTTTCTCTATCCACTCGTCAGTTGAGAGGCATTTGGGTTGGTTCCAGCTTTTTGCTACTGTGAACAGAGATACAATAAAATTAGCTGTGCATGTATTTCTGCAGTAAGATGAGTCTTGTGGGTATATACCAGGAGTGTTATGACTGGGTCAAATGGCAAGCTATCTTTGAGTCTTCTAAGGGTTCCCCACACTGCTTTCCATAGTGGCTGTACAAGTTTACATTCCCACCAAAAGTGGATGAGTGTCCCCCCACAACCTCTCCAGCACTTGATATCGTTTGTTTTCTTGATCCTGCGTCTTATCAGAGTGAGATGATATCTTAGAGTGGTCTTAATTTGCATTTCCCTAATTATTAGTGACGTTGAACAGTTTTGAAGATGTTTCTCAGCCATCTCTAATTCCTCCTCTGTGAAGCCTCATTCAGTTCTTTGTTCCATCTTTTGAGTGTTCATATTTTCTTTCTTCTTTGTTTTTTGAGTAGCTGTATACTCTGGAAATATGCTTTGTTCAGATGTTTCTGCAGTGAAGGTTTCCTCCCACTCTGTGGGTTTTCTCTATCACTTCCTTTATTGTTTCTTTTGATGTACAGAAGCTTTGTGAGTTTTCATGAGGTCCCATTTGTCAATTGTCAATCTTATTTTCTTGTGGCTGCTTTCTCATTTAGATTTTTTCCTAGCCTATGTTTTTCAGTCTGCTGCCAAGTTTTTCTTCTATCACTCACAGAGTTTGGGTTTCACATGTTCATCAACATATAAATGGACTGAAAGACAAAAACCACACCATCATCTAATTGACATGGAAAAGCCTTTGAAAAATCCAGCATCCATTCATGTTTAAAGTCCTAGAGGGAATTGGACTGGAAGGATCATTCCCAATGTAATCAAAGCCATATACAGAAACCCACAGCCAATATCATCCTAAATGGGGAAACGCAGAAGCATATCCCCTTAAAGGGTAGAACTCAGCAAGGCTGCCCCCTGGTCACCATCCTCCTTTCAATATAGTGCTTGGAACACTTGCTAGGCAAAAGGCAAGAAAAGGAAATTAAATAAATTCTCATTGGAAAAGAGGAAGTCAAGCTATCCCTTTTTGCTGATGATATGATGGTCTACCTAAGGGATGCTAAGAACTCCACCAGAAAACCCCTAGAAACTATTAAATACTTCAGTAAAGTTGCAGGATACGAAATAAATCTAGAAAAATAATCAGCCTTTCTTTACACCAACACAAGCAACTGGAGAAGGAATACAAGATCTTCCCACTTACAATAGCCTCAAAAACAATAAAATTCCTAGGAACAAACCTAACCAAAGACACCAAGGATCTCTACAACAAAAATTTTAAACCCCTGAAAAAGGAAATTGAGGAAGACATCAGAAGATGTACAAACCTCCCATGCTCATGGATTGGGAAAATAAATATAGTAAAAATGTTTTGGCTTCTTAATATTTGTACCACTTTTTATAATAGTTCATATTCTAAATACTAAAATAAGATGGTGTAGGACAACTTAATCATACTCACTTCTATAATTTCATTGATTGAAGTCACTGAAGAAATGATCTCAGTAGAAGAGAAATCTTTCTCAGGGGTTCAACTACCACTTGCATCCTCAAATGCCTTAAAAGACAATGAAATGGCTACTTGCAGATACCTCAACTCCTAAAAATATGTCAACCTCAACTCCTAAAAATATGTCAGACACAAATTCATAATCTGTCCTTAATTTCCCCATTTTAATGAATAATTTCAGAAATCTAAAGATTTTAGAGTCAAACATATTTTGATTCAAAACCTAATGCCTGAGTGGCCTTGAGCAAATAAGTGTAAACTCTCTGATCTTCAGCCTCTTCCTTAACAAAATGGAAATTCTAACAAGATATTCTGGATAGTAAGAAAAATAGCAGAAGTCAAGCTCTGGGTATAGAATGTACATGACACATGATCAGCCTTGCCACTCACACACAATAATCAGATGAGGTTTGTATGTTTATACATAATAGTCAGTTCCATCAAAGTTACCATTAAAAAAAGAAAAGCTGGTTGCAGAGTCAGGCAGATCTTTGTGGGTTCAAGGCCAGCCTGGCCTACAGAGTAAATTCCAGGACATTTGGGGCTACAGGGAGACCCTGTCTTGAAAAGACACACACACACACACACACACACACACACATATGTGACATTTAAACAACATAAGAAAGTAAAGGGACATATTGCTTTGGGCAAGCCTGTCTAATGAGTAAAAAAAATTGTGTATTTGTCTTATTTGTCTTTTTTTTTTTTTTTTTTGGTCTTTTTGAGACAGGGTCTCCCTGTAGTCCCAGCTGTCCTGGAACTCACTCTGTAGACCAGGCTGGCCTTGAACTCACAAAGATCTGCCTGCCTCTGCCTCCCAAGTGCTAGGATTAAAGGTGTGTGCCACCACGCCCGGCATTATTTGTCTTTTCTCAAAAGTTCACTAGTGTCTTCTGAGCTTCCCAGTGCTTCTGGGAGTTAATGATTTTCACCTTGCTCTTCCTTATGATGCTGCTGATGACAATGGGTGCACAGAGCCAAAGTGTGCTCCTGGAAGAGGAGTGCACAGCACCTAGCTCCGTGTGTACCCTGACCTTAGACTGGCCTGTGATGAAGAAAACTACATACATAGTTCTTTTTATAAATAGCATTACCTGCCTGGTGTGGTGGCGCACACCTTTAATCCCAGCACTCAGGAGGCAGAGGCAGGCAGATCTCTGTGAGTTCAAGGCCACCTTGGTCTACAGAGTGAGCTCCAGGCCAGCCAAGACTAAAAAGAGAAGAGACTCTGTCTCAAAAATACCAAAAAAATTGATTAATAAATAAATAAATAAATACCATTACCCATCTTTAGCAAGCAAGCAAGCATTCCGCCTTTATTCAGATAAGCTCTCACTACCTATTGCAAATGAACAAAGTTATACATCTGTTGTCTATATATCTATATGCTTTCAGTATTTTAAGTAGAAATTTTATAAAATACTGAACAAAAGAAAAATTGTTAGGACAAATTTTCTGTATCTGTATTTCCACTTATCATTCATCACGTAGTTATGAAAGGTATAGCCCGTGGCTCTCAGACCACAGGACAATAATCTGTTTAATCTGAATTGGTCAACTACATCATTCAATTTCACTTTTCTTCCATGTCTCAGTTCTTTCCTTAAATATAACTTTCTCCACTATTTCTGGAGGAAGGAACCAAGCCTTCTGTGCCTGAGTTCCAGGTCTTTCCAAAGAGCTCACGTCAAATATTATTTCTGAGTTTCTCTGCATTCCTCCCCATCAGCATTAAGGCTTCTTCCTTCCATAAAACTATTCTGCTTTTTTTTTTCTCCTCTTCACAAACTCAGTGACATTTTGCTAGGCCCCAACAGCTAGAAGATGTTTTACATATTTCAGACAGAGAGAGAGAGAGAGAGAGAGAGAGAGAGAGAGAGAGAGAGACCAAGAAGTCATATGCACTAAATATTCTCCATTCCAATCCTTTTCAATATCAAACAAGGTTTACTCCTTTTTTTCCTTGAACAATAGAAAATGTTAAAAAAAAAATTAGTTTCAACTTGAGCAGGTAATTTTGATTCTCATCTATAAAATTTGAACATTTGGGTTGACGGGCAGTAAAGAAGAAAATAAACAGACATGAGATACACTGCTTATAAATTCCTTTTCATGTTAAAAATATGTGATTAACATAAAATGTAGTCATATGATCCCTCTAACAGGAAGGGGCAGGATCTGACAGGCTTATTTCCTTTCTTCCAAATGCCACCTTACAGCTGTGGTCTTGTGGTAAAATGGCTGGTACAATTAGAAACCAAAATTAGAAACCCTGCAACCACAAGAGGAGAAAGCTCTCAAGTACTCAAGGCCCTGACCCAGCATTCCAGCCGCGGACTCAGCCCAAGCTGGAGCTTTGCCGCGCATATGGTTTCTAGCCTTCGTCTCCACAGAGGGCACACACGGTCCCTAGCCTGCGTCTCCACGGAGGGCATCTCCATGAATCTCACTTGCATACTGGGAAGGCTTCATGTTCATTTAACTGAGACTTTCAACAAACCTCAGAGAGAAAGAAAACTAGATGGCCAGTCACTTAAGGACCATAACTCAACTCATCACATTGTGGGTTTCTGGAGGGGCGTGGCTAGCAGTTCTGCCTCCAAGCTCTTTCCAGAAACCCACAAGTGTTTTTCATCAGAACCCCTGATAGGAGCCTCCCTGACTTTGAGCTATGGATTTTATTGTTATTTTAAAGAAAATATTGTCAAACACATGAATTTTATAACATCTGTTTTCATTCTGAATTCCTTTTTCCCAAAGACGTTTCATCAGTAAGAATTACCATTGAAGACCCAGGAATTTGAAAAGTTCACAAACTCATACAAAAATCAAACAAGTTGTCAAAGTCATGGATGTAGGAGCAAGGAGAGGTGGCTGCAAACCAGTCACACTGGCATTCAAGCCTTGGTGACATCGCAGGAGAAAGGGACATAATGGGCTATCTTGCTGTCTCTCCAATTGTGGGACAGCAGAGAGATAAACTCCAAGATTCACCACCACAAAATGATTCCATTGTGACTCCCAGATCGACCGAACCATACACTATTATGTTCATATGCTAGAGAGAAGCTTCCAGAGCTCTGAAATTCAGACCCACAGCCCTTTCTTTACCCAGCAGTGATACTCAGCTGGGTCAATAATATTTGAGTCCTAAAAAAATATTAGCCCTTTATTAAAACAGACTTTGGAGCTAGTCTGTTTATGTGAATTTTAAAAAGCAACATTGTGTTGGTGAATTATGATACAATTAGTGAAATTTCAGGAAGAAAAGCATTCAGAACTCATATTTTATGACCATAAAACCCCAAATATTATGGTTAGTGTCTGATTTATCAGCAGTCTATGAGAGGGATGATATTCTCTGTATTTTCAAGAGAGCAGGAGGAAGAATTGAGCAGTTATTATGTGTCCAGTGATGGATTTATATTGTTTCCCATGGCAGTTAAATAATCTTGAGCAAAAAAGGGGGGAGGGGTAATTGTAGCAGTACAACCTTGCTGTACGACATGGAACATTCCCTTCACACAGCTTCTCAATGGGAAGTTTGGGGTGACATTTAATATTGTGACTAGCCTTTCAAATCGGCTAAAATCACAGTGCTCACCTAATTACAAAAGGTCTACCTGTGCCTCTCAGACCACAGAAGGATGGCATAGGGCAGAGGAGAAAAACGCCTGGAGACAGCCACCTGCTAAAGGTGTTAACTGTTCTCATCATGGCTAATAAGAGGTGGCACCATCCTTTGGTGGCCAAGGTTCTGACACAAACACTCACCAGGGAAAGTGGTAAATTCAAAGGATGCCACCAAGATTCTGTTTGTGTCTATTGCTGGTCACCTGTCTCTAATGGTATGTGTTGTAGGCCTGGGGCTCGATGATAGGGCTAAGCTTAACTCAAACTAAGCTGAGGTTTGGAAGAACATCCCCATCAGCCTTTAAATGTGCTTAATACAAGTCAGGGCCAGGTCAAGAAAATGGCATTTGGTATCAGTACAAGGAGAGAGGCAAAGGCTATTTTAAGAACAATATGGTTTGGGGTGATCTCTGTGACATTTATGAGTAGAAGAGAACATAAAACTTGCTCTACACATATAATTAAAATACGGTAACAAAACTCATGTGTAAGTAATAAGAGTGCACAGCAGAGGCAGGGTCATAATAAGCATCCCGGCTGAAGTGAAAAGCAATTTGTGCTGCGGCTTTCAAGTTCCTACTTTAGTGGACATTTGGAAAGCTCACACACACCCTGGCTGGGTAGGGTTACTTCCAGAAACCTTTCATTTACATTTTTCCCTAAGAATAGCAGATGGGTTTGGTTTTGTGTTGGTGGTGGTTTTCCCCCCCTTTGCAGGAAGAATCACAATTTATAAATGAATCACTGTTTCATGGGAACAGACAACTAACTGAGTTTAAATGTGATCAGTGTTCTTGTCCTCTGTGTGTCATGGTATGGAAGAGGTGACAACTCCTAGACTCCAGCCTCCCTAAGATGGTCTTTGGCGCTTCCATGGGACTCAGCAAATTCCAAAACCAGGTTTTTGAAATGGAGATAGGATGGCGGCAGGGGACCTACAGCGGACATTACCAGCTACTTTGTAGTCTGTTCTCATGTACATCTGCATGATTGGCAAAATGGTTCATTTGTCATTTGATAATCTCTTGTCCAGGTGGGGCAATTGCCGTGGCTTTGATTGTCAACCATGAAAATGCTACTGCAAATTGGCAGGTCCTCCTGCAACCAAGACACGGTACCATGTTGAGGTGTGAGACTGTTATTCCTAATAAGCCCTATAAAACAAGTCCCCAAAAAGCCACCAACTGGATTTCTGAGCTAGTTTGGGATAGAGAGATTGAGTATCAACAGATCATCAAAGAACAAAAGATACTTTGGGCTTGTAAGTGAACTGTAAAACAAATAATTATGCAAAAAAAAAAAAATCTTAGCCATGGATCATGGCCACCAGAATCTGAACATGCAAGGATTTTAGGAAGAATAATCTCCCCTATTTTTAAGCAAACCTCAGAAAATTACAATGGAAAGAGCCTTCCAAGCCTGTGAAGAAACTCTTGGGGATTTTCACTGGGATTGCATTAAATCTGTACAAGAGTTTGGGGAGAACGGACATTTTTACTATATTAATTTTCCCAATCCATGAGCATGAGAGGTTTTTCCATCTTCTGATGTCTTCTTCAATTTCCTTCTTTGAGGGTTTAAATTTTTTTTGTAGATATCTTTGGTGTCTTTGGTTAGGTTTGTTCCTAGGTATTTTATTGTTTTTCAGGCTATGATGAGTGGGAAGGTCTCCTTATATTCCTTTTTCAGTTACTTATTTTTGGTATAAAGAAAGGGCTATAGTCATAAAAACAGCTTGGTACTGGTACAAAAAGAGACCTGTTGACCAATGGAACAAAACTGAAGATCCAAACTTGAGCACATACAATGTCAGCCACCTCATATTTGACAAGGGGGACAAGAAGACACAATGGAGCAAAGACAACATCTTCAGTAAGTGGTGTTGGCAAAACTGGATCACCACTTGTAGAAGAATGAAATTAAACCCCTACCTCTCACCCTGTACAAAAAGTCAACTCCAGATCGATCAAAGACATCAACATGAAACCCCAAACTCTGAAGGCCATAGAAAAAGTTGGCAGCAGACTACAAGACATAGGCATCAGAAAAGACTTCCTAAATCAGACAGCAGCTGCTCAAGAATTAAGGTCAACAATTGACAAATGGGACCTCATTAAACTCAAAGCTTCTGTACATCCAAAGAAACAATCAAGGAAGTGAAGAGAAAACCCACAGGGTGGGAGGAAACCTTCACCACAGATACATCTGACAAAGCATTGATTTCCAGAATACATAAACTACTCAATAAACAAAGAAGAAAGAAAACAAATGACCCACTCAAAAGATGGAGCAAAGAGCTGAACAGAGACTTCACAAGTGAGGAATTAGAGATGGCTGAGAAACACCTTAAGAAGTGTTCAACATCACTAATAATTAAGGAAATGCAAATCAAAACCACTTTAAGATATCATCTTACTCCAATAAGACTGGCTAGGATCAAGAAAACAAATAATACCAAGTGCTGGAGAGGTTGTGGGGAAAGAGGAACACTCATCCACTGCTGGTGGGAATATAAACTTGTACAGCCACTATGGAAAGCAGTGTGGAGAACCCTTGGAAGACTTGGAATGAACTTGCCACCCAACCCAGCCATACCACTCCTGGACATGTACCCACAAGACTCATCTTATTGCAGAGATACATGTGCAGCCATGTTTATTGCAGCTCTCTTCATAATAGCAAGGAGCTGGAACCAACCCAACTGCCCCTCAACTGATGAGTGGATAGAGAAAATGTAGTACATCTACATAATGGAGTTCTATACAGTGGTAAAGATGACATCATGAGCTTTTCGGGTAAATGGCTGGAGTTAGAAGATATCGTGCTGAGTGAAGTAACACAGTCCCAGAAAAACAAATGATGAATGGAATCCCTCATCTGTGGATGCTAGCACCAATTACCTAATTGTATGGCAAACTGAGCAATGTCAATGTGATCTGAAAACAACTGTGCTCTTATATTGTGAATCCCTTAAAATATAATAAACAAATAAAAACATGTTCAACATTGCTAATAATTAAGGAAATGCAAATGAAAACCACTTTAAGATATCATCTTACTCCAATAAGACTGGCTAGGATCAAGAAAACAAATGATACCAAGTGCTGGAGAGGTTGTGGGGAAAGGGGAACACTCATCCACTGCTGGTGGGAATGTAAACTCATACAGCCACTATGAAAAGCAGTGTGGAGAACCCTTGGAAGACTTGGAATGAATTTGCCACCTGACCCAGCCATACCACTCCTGGGCATGTACCCACAAGACTCATCTTACTGCAGAGATACATGCACAGCCGTGTTTATTGCAGCTCTCTTCACAATAGCAAAGAGCTGGAACCAACCCAAGTGCCCCTCAACTGATGAGTGGATAGAGAAAATGTGGTATGCCTACACAATGGAGTTCTATGCAACAGTAAAGATGACATCATGAACTTTGCAGGTAAATGGATGGACTTAGAAGATATCATGCTGAGTGAAGTGACGAATGGTATCCCTCATCTGTGGATGCTAGCGCCAGTTACCTTAATTGTATGGCAAACTGAGCAACGTTAATGTGATCTGAAAACAACTGTGCTCTTATATTGTAGAACCCCTTAAAAAATAAACAAATGAAATTTTTTAAATGTTAAAAAAGAGCCTTCAACAAAATGTTGACTAACATTGCATTATCCTTTCTTAATGTACATCTGTCTGTCTGTCTGTCTGTCTGTGTGCATCTGTGTCTGTGTACAAGTACCCAAAGAAGCCAGAAGAGGGTGCTGGATCCCCCAGAGTTATAGGCAATTGTGAACTAGTTGACATAGGTGCTAGGAACAGCACATGCTCCTAACCACAGAGATAACTGTCTAGTGGACAAGTGGGGACAGCCACAACATCCAGCACTGTAGAACATTGTGTTTCTGGAAGCAGTAGGAAGGCTGGGTTGGGCAGCAGACAAATCCGACATCAGCTTCCAGTTCTGCTCCCTTCTAGCTGTTTTCTCGGCTTCTTGTTTTCTGTTCCTGTTGGATCAGAGCATACTCAGTTCAATGAAGGCTCACTATCCTCACATAGACACTAGATCCAGCATTGACAGACTTAACAGTAAGAGTAAATTAGTAAAGATGAAATGGTTTGCAAAAGTAAAGAAATAAATTTTCATTTATTATTTTTGTTTTATGTGCAAGTATATTGTCTGAATGTATATAAGTGCACTCATGTCATGCAATGCCTGTGGAAGTCTGGGGGAGGCATCAGAGAGCCTGGAACTGGAGTTATGGACAGTTGTTAGCCATGATGTGGGTGCTGGAATTCAAACCTTAGTCCTCTGCAAGAGCAGCCACTGCTCTTAACCACTAACCCATCTCTCTAGCCCTATAAAGAACTTTTAGTAGATTGGGGTAAAAGAAAAAAAAATTTTGGTCCTAGCATTTTGTCCAGATCCTGGGGCTTCTAAAGCAGGTCTTCTAAGACCCACAATGCACAGATTCCAGGACCTGTGCATCTGACACCCATGCCCACCTTTAACTACAGCATCCCACTGAGAAGTATATAGGCCTATGTGGGTATCAGTTATCCTCCTGACCCCACCTAAAATGGAAATACACAAAAGGAGAATGCAGAGAACTGAACATAAAATAGCGGAGCAGCCTAAGGCAAGTCACTAACCATCTCTGGACCTTGTGCTCCTCATGTCTAAAATGAGAGGTATGGACAACACCCCCTTTGGTCTCTCTGGTCAGACTGGGAGCCTCAACTCCTATGGAAGTGTGTGGCCTCCAGAATAATAAGAGCAAGGAATCTCTTTTCTCTCTGTGGGAAAACAGCCAGCCTCCTGGAGAATGTCCCAGTGTTAGATAGTGACCACATACACACTTCCTTTCTCTCATTCAAAGCTCCACCTTCTCTTAGGACAGACAAGCCCCAAGATCCCATTGCTTAGAGTGTCCTTTCTGTGGCTCAGCTACTCCTGGCCTGAGTGAGGGTCTTTGATTCTCACCTCTCCCCACCCCTATGAAAACTGAAGAAGCAGAGCTGCTGAGCAGCTGAGGAACCAGGGGCAGCTGGCTCAGAGTCCTAGCACTGTTCTGAAGGACAGTAGTAGAAGTGGGCCTAACTCAGCATGGAGGCAGGCAGGCAAGTGGTTTGAAACAATCCTGATTACACTTCCTATTAAGTGGGACTTTATGGCATCTTTGATGCTAACAGGCAGAGGAGTAAAGGGCCCACTGCCTTAGTCTGCTAAAAGCTTAGTCATTTGATTGCTTTATAATTTCATCATTCATCTAATTTGGATTGCACATTCATGCGAAAACCCTATCTGCCACCCTTACTAGGTTCTTTGGTACAATTTCCTGTAATAAAAACAACCATCTTAGCCAGAACATGTAGCAAGCCCCTGATGGGGTCTTGACACTGGCAAATGCAGGGCTCTGGACTCTTCCACTTCTGGTGTTGAGTTTTTCAATTCCAAGGACTCTTCATCCACCAATATCTTTGAAGCACCTTCCCCCATTCTTTCTTAAAGCTATTTCACTTGCACTTTAAACACTTTCTTTGAATATGCTTCAAAGCTAGGAAAGGAAGGAGGCTTGGACCTCTATAAGATTCAAGTTCTGCTCTCTAAAAAGCAGACTTTGCTAGTAAAAGGCTACCTGCTCAGGCCAACCACCAGGTTAGATGTGGTTCTGGGTCTTCCTCAGTAGCTGTGTGACTCTGGCAACTTAGTCATTCTTTCCCAGCCATCATTTTTCATTTGCAAAACGAGTTCCAGATATAGCCGTCAATTAAATAAATTGAAAGGGAACAAAAAGGACAATAAATGTATATAGAAATAAACTATAGGAGT
Organism: Rhizomys pruinosus; assembly: GCA_009823505.1. NCBI lineage: Eukaryota > Metazoa > Chordata > Mammalia > Rodentia > Spalacidae > Rhizomys > Rhizomys pruinosus. Next base: position 420,963 of record VZQC01009916.1, read on the forward strand.
CAAGTAAATTAAATACATCTGATTCTCACCCACTCTCCACTAAAGTGCTCCACCACTCCCCAGCACACATGAACGCCATCTACTTTACAAACAGACATGGGAACACAGTGAAGACCAGCAAGTAAGAGGGAGGAGCCTGGGCTTGCCTTTCAATTCTTTAACTACTCCCTACTGATCAAGAGCCTTCCCACCATTAATGAAATCAGCTAATCTGTGCCTTGTGACAGCAGTCATAATGGAATTGGAGGAAGGATAGAGAGTAGACTAATGTACATTTCCATCAATCTATGCAAGTTTGGTTCTCAACGTCTATAAGAAAAGAAATAGCTTATGGTGCTCGCCTTTAGTCCTATCACTCGGGAGGCAGAGGCAGGCCAATCTTTGTGAGTTCAAGGCCAGCCTGGTCTACAGAGTGAGTTCCAGGACAGCTGGGGCTACAAGGAGACCCTGTCTTGAAAAGACCAAAAAAACAACAAAAAAGAAAAGAAATAGCTTAAAGAACATTCTTGGTTAGCGTGTATGATACTCTGGGTTCAATTTCTAGAACCAAAGAAAAGAGAAAACCAGAAATTCTTAAAAGATGTCTGCCAAGTCCCATGGGAGAAGACCAGAGAAGCCAACCAGATGACAAAGCAAACTATAGCATGAAGCTGACAAACAGTTCTATTAAGATTTTCCCAATTTCGGTGTGATAGACCATCTATTTTAATGTTCTCTGAAAACAGATTCTAGATTAGCAATGCCTTGAGAGTCATGAGACCATTTACTAATTATGGTCATCAAAGGTGAGTGACAAGACAAGGGAAAGCACAAAGTATTGAAAACCTGAGGCCAGTCATCATTGACAATGGCTTTTTCCTCACCTTTATGGATATAGTCAGTGGTGACAGGTTGTCTCCAGTGAGACACAAAGTGGATAAGTTGTTATTAAAGGGCAAATAACAACAAAAGGAGAGTTCTAAAAAGCACTGTATTCTAATTAGCTGAGCCTAGACAGTGGTGTTTTAGAGTGAGGAATTCAAAGGGTTGTTTGGTTTTCTTTGTTTTGATGTAGTAGAGACTACAATTATAAAATGAAATGTCTGTCACTCTTTGAAAACCAAGATGCCCTAGACAGCAAGATAGCCAATGTGTCAGAGTCTAGGGATAGGCCCAGCCTACATAAAGCATTTGATGATGAGAATGACAGCCAGGATGGTGGTGGTGCTGGTGGTGGTGGTGGTGGTGGTGGTAATGATGATTATGGTGAGATGGTAGTGGTAATGATAATGACTCTGGTGGTGGTGGTGGTGGTAGTCACAATAGTGATGATGGAAGTGAATATGATAACAAAGAAATAGTGACAGTAATAAGAATGTCAACAGCTAGTGCAATTTCAGTAGTAGCATTTATTCAACTATGTTCTAGACACATTGCCAAGAATTGTATGTTCTGTAAATACCTATATAACTGCATACTCATGTGACAGTAGCAAGATAACTCTGTAAATTATCAGCAGAGAAAGCATTAGCTTCCAATATTTACAGATCTTGTATCTTTTTGCACTTAATCATCTCCAGATTCTTGTTGGTCCTCTCCTCCAAAATCTATGGCCATCTCAACTCATAAGGACTCTAGAAGGAGTAAAAGGAAAATGCTTGAGAGAAGCTAGCCCTTCCAATGAAGAAGAAAGCCAGCCTCACTGGCCAAAATCTTAGCTGAGACCACCCCCTTCTGAATAGAGGGTTTATGTATAGTTTTACTTCTTATGTATTAGAATTATCAAACAATGAATACTCATCATTTATGAAATAAGTAAAAAGATATTAAAGAATCATTATTTGGATAAAAAA
>VZQC01009916.1:423118-487428 GCA_009823505.1 Rhizomys pruinosus
AAAAAAAAAAAAAAAAAAAAAAAAAAAAAAAAAAGAAAGAAAGAAAAAGAAAACACCATGGGTATCATGCACAAAACCCTGGTTTGATAGCCAGTGCCATATGAACCTCTATGGAGAGTACCAGAGCAGCTTGGGATACAGGAGATTCTATCTCAAAAACAAATTCTCCTCAGGAAAATAGAAGAGGAGGAAAGCTAGAACTTAACTGAATTCAAGTGTTCAAAATTATTCATCAAAATGATACTGACAGCTATCTGCCACATATTTAGAACAAAGCACAAAAGAAATGCCACATACTGTACTAACAGTCAGCAGCAAGACAGCCTTCTTGAAGATCACACTCAGCCAATCCATTGTTCTCTGTCCCTCACAATGATTAAAATTGATAGAAACAGTGACTGAGAGATTTTAAGGAGCCTGGACAAGTTACATTTTTACAGTCTAAGCTGATGCCATTAAGTTAATGACTGAGAGCTGAGAGTAAAGACCTTCAGGTAGTAGCGTGTGCAAATTAAGTTTTCTTCCTGATGTGTTCAATAGTTAATGCAAATAGAACCACACTTACATCTAACTTATGCAACAATTGACCAAATGCAGGCTCCTGTAAAATATGCTATCTATAGAAGTTTTGTCACAGAAACTATTTTAGAATAATATTGCATCTGCCATGTTACTAAACTATTGAAAACAATAATTCTCATTGTTTCTAGTTTTTATTTATCCAATGATTGTTCATTAAATATATCACAATGTGCCAAGGATTTAGGTGATACTTTAGACTCTTTAAGGAATTGTATCTACATTCTGAGCCTCTCAACATCATCATTAAGCGGGCTCATAATCTTACTGTTTTAATGAGCCTGAAACTAAAGTTCAGAAAAGTTAACGCCCAATATTTATACAACAAGTAAATATTGAAGAATGAAACAAGGGTGAAGTTCAGCTTCATACCTAGACACGGTGTGGATGTGCAATGTGTGCCACAGGCACCTATGTTTAAATACTGTTCTAGCCATTTGGAGAGATTGTGGAGACAAGATGATGTTCCCTAGGGTGGGGGTGGGGTTCTCATCCTGGTTTATGCAGAATTTCTTGACTTCCTAGACCATTGAGATGTGGGCAAGCTACACTGAAGCTCCTCACCAAGCCTGCCCTGATCTAGCACCAGGACAGGGAGAACTTACACCATCAAGGAACAGTGATGATCAGATGACTCTCAGTGCTGGTTAAGAATATCAGACTTGCAATCTAATTTACGGACAATATTTTTTAGATTAGGAAGCAAAGTGACAACATTTCAAGTAAAGGATAAGCCAGAACTCAGTGGGAACCTTAGAAATGGGTTCAGAAAAGATCAATAGGATTGTAGGGTCTGCCTGTACTCAGTGACATGTGAAATAAGATCTGGGGAATCTCAAAGATGGCGAGAACTAATATTAACTAAATGTCTTTTCTCTAGGCACTTTATAAGCCTAACAAGTACCATTGCAGTGGCTATTATCCCTATTTCCCTAATTAGAAACCCAGATAGTGAGTTGAAAAACAAAACAAAGCCACAATTTCTTTCTGTTCTGGGAAACTCTTTTCTGTTGCTATAACTAAACACTAAAGACTGGAAATTTTGTAAAGAACAAAGGCTTTATTCAGATAGGGGTCTAAAGACTGGGGTTGGGGCTCCAAGGTAGAGGGATTTTGTTGCTAATCAGATTCTGGTGCATCACTAACAGTGCAGGGCACTGTACAAAGAGGAAAGGATAAGTGGCAGAAACACCGGCAGGGGTGGCAGATGAGTGGTGTCTTCTTAGCAAGATTCATGATTTGTTAGGAGTCAGAGCACTGGATGTGGGACTTCGAGAAATACGTAAATATCCATCAGAGAGATGAACTTACTCTAGATTAACTTTCAGAAATAAATAATTCATTTGGCCCCTTTGGGTCATCAAGGAAGCCTGAGTGGCTCATCCAAATGTGAGATTTGTGTCCTTCTCAATGTAGAATAGAATTCATATGACGAAGGCTACTGTTTGATAGGATAACAGTAATGTTAATCATTGAAATATAGCCCATGTTTAATGGTTTGTTGAGCTCTTCCTAAATACTTCTCAACAGAGATAACTTCTTAAGGGGAATCATACTGAAATACTATGCTAATGCTAAGGATAGAATCAGAACTCTCTCTCTCTCTCTCTCTCTCTCTCTCTCTCTCTCTCTCTCTCTGCCAGCTCTGTAAATACTAGGGCACTACTATATTTGCCCTGAGCACCTAAAGATTTTAGTAAATATTTAGATGTCAACTGGTTAAACTGACATTAACTGAAATCTTTCTGAATCCACCGCAGGGCTAGACAGTTTGTGGTATGAATTTATTGCCTGCTGCTTAAATGAAAGAATTATAATGCACTATAATGTTCATTCTAATCAAGTGAAGCCTGAAGATTGAATTTCAGACTGTAAATGTGGTACACACATTGTGTCTGATGAAACTTTGCATCCCGGCTGTTGAAACATTTGGGAAGGTGAAAATTTTGTGGACTAACACATTCCTGTGGCAGGCATAAGACTAATGCAACAGAAGAGGTTTTTTTGAAGAACAAACACATCATCTTATCCTTGATACATTCTCAGTCATTTACATAGAGTGCCATAAAGCCTAAAAGGGTCTGTGACAGAGAGAAGAAGCATCAGCTGAGGAGACAGCTTTTTCTGACATAGTGGGTTACTTGGGGAAAGCAGGGGTTTGGACAGCTCCCAAGAGACTGGCAAGAACACATCAATGCTGCTATGCCATTACTAAAGTTATAAATATTGGTTTTGTTAGGAGCAAGAATGCACAAATAAGATCATTCATAAAGTGTTTATTTCTTTAAAACTTATGCTGAGTTAGTCCAACTTGAAATCTTTATATTATATATATGAATCAATTAACAATTTTAAATAACTACTCAAGAAGTCAAATAACTAACTTCAAGGATTAGGATTTGATCATGGGAAACGTGACTCTGAAAGCCATGTGCTTCACCAGCTTCCTCACAAATACACACACAAACACATGGATAATACATATACATACACACAAATACACATTAAGCACAGATATATACACAGAAACAAATACACATAAACACATATACATATAAATGTATATGTACACATAAACACATGTATGCATATGGATTCACATAGACATAAACATAACATGTACATGTGCACACACATAAACACTTATAGGCATACAATACACACACAAACACACGCACAACACACAACATGTGCACACACATAAATGCTTATATGCATACAATACACACACACACACACACACACACACACACACACACCCCTGATAGTGCTGTTTGATCAAGTTATCATTTGTTTGTGTTTAATTTGTAAGTCTCCATCGCTGTGTAAACTTTGACTGTCGTTTGGATGGTGGCCTCCAAACCCTTTCCCTTTGATAACAGGCTCTATATTATTATCTTAAAAACCATGTTTTCCCAATTATTAGCCCATGGAAACCTATTGACTTCTATTTCAAGTGAGGAATAGGACAGCTTCAGTCACCACCAGAGATTTCCTCCCTGCTCCAGGAATTGGATCATGTATGCTGGTTCCTGTGAGTCAAGCCAGACCCAGTGAGTCAACTTGGGAAGCTGTCAAGATCCATCCCTTTTGCAGCTAGACCTGCTAGTAGAAGCTAGGATTAAGGATATAAGCATTGAGCTCCTGGAATTTCAAGAAACAGAACAGGTTTCTATCTCCCCCCCCTCTCCACCCTTTCTCTTTTTCTGTCTCTCTCTCACATATATCCATGCAACCTCTAAGCACACAGTCTATGATAAGGACACAGTGTGAGGCAAGCCTCACCTTTCTTGTTTCTCTCCTCTACCTCCAAACTGTACATAGAAAGGTATTTCACCAGCCAGTGGGCTATAACACAATCCAGACACTGTGTGGAAAGGAAAAGCTGAGACAGAAATAGACACTGCATCCTTGACTCAATCTCACTGAACCTCCTTAAAACCAAATGCACAAAGAAAGGACAGATCCTACGGTGGAGAGCAGTGGCCTAAGTCAGCCTTCAAGTTGGCTTGGTCTGTCTTTTGTCAGCGTGGGTCCAGCCTGCCAGCACTGCCAGGGCACTTCTGTTGTGAGTTATTATTGCCTATATATACAGGCCTATCTTATTCCAACACACACACACATACACACACACACACACACATACACACACACACACACACACACACACACACACCACATTAACACTTTCCTATTTCTGTGGTTATGACATAGACAGAAATGGTCTGAGGACTGAATGCTATCCAGGGGAAATGCCATGCTTCCTATGATGAGAGCATCATACTATCTTTGGCCGTGGCTTTACCATCTGTGACTTCAAAAAGCCAGGCAAACAAAGACCAAAAGCCAGGGCAGCAGGCTCCCGAGGGTTAAAACAAGATCAAAATTAAATGGCATGCTTTGCCATGTCTTCTGCATGACTGATACTGCAATCGATCTGCAGCGGTTCATTTTCTCTCTGGAATCTCTGCCTACTGAGAACAAATACAAACACATGTGGAACCAATAGGAAGCAGAATAACAGCTTTAAGAGTTCTGCACCAACCTGTGTCAGAGAGGCTCACTTCGCAGATGGGGCAATTAATAACAGGGTCCACTAGCATGCCTGCATCAAGGTGCCTTCGAGTGTCAACAAGCCTCCTTTGTCTTCCTCCTGGAGATGGATTCCAGCACAGAATAAGCATGGCATTGTGTGTGACGCACTCCCCTGGTATAAACAGGAGGCCAGGTGTCCTATGTCCTCCATTAAAGATGCACACAATACTGATTCTTTTTCCTATAGCATTTTAAATGCTGGCATGACCATTAATCAGTGGGGAATTGAACTTTCTGAGTAAATCAGCCTTTCAAAAATACATGAAAAGGACAGATTTGCCACCTAAATATTGCCAGTTTATATGTACTTCTTCCTTCTGACTGTCTAATTCTTAGCCTCAGCTGGCAGTGAGGGTTTATTAAAGTCACTCAAGGAAGAACTTGTAGCAGGTGCTACTTTGTTTTCTGAAGATGTAGAAAATGAGGATCACAGTGGTTACAGATCACATGGTCTTTTTGCAACAGAGGACCTGGAGTTTCCAGCTGGGCTCATTGATTGCGTCCTCCACCCCTCAGCTCGTCTTCATTGCCCATAATGCCAGGACAGTCAGGCAGGAATCAGTCTTCCTCTCTGAACCAGGTCAGGAGGGGCAAGCATGTCTGTCACTCCGAAGGCAACTGCTTTAGGCGGAGACTGCTGGCTGCCCCAGCAGAATGCCCCTCCAAGGTTTAGCTTCCTGCAGTTACACCACCAGTCCCTCATGGGTCTTTTCCCAGAAACACCAAGACACCTCAAGGAAAGCAGCTTGTTAGATGCCCCCTGTGGATACTTCTACCCCTTGTGAGTCTGAGGTGGAATCCAGGTACCACTGCTGTCCATTTTTTCTCATCATTCAGAGGACTGGACCTTGTAAGCAGGTAGATAAAATGAAAACATCTTTTTAGCCAGGCGTGGTGGCGCACACCTTTAATCCTAGCACTTGAGAGGTAGAGGCAGATGGATCTTTGTGAGTTCAAGGCCAACCTGGTCAACAGAGCGAGTTCCAGGACAGCTGGGGCTACAGGGAGACCTTGTCTTGAAAAAGAAAAGGAAGAAAGAAAAAAAAAAAACATATCTTTTTAGTCTACTAGAGACCACTGATCTCCCAGGCTGCTTATGAGTTCTGTCCTGTGAACTTAGGGAGTTGCTTTCTTAGGTGGGCCGATAGTTAAGCAATGATTTATTTAGAAAAAAGACTGGAAAATGTCATTAAATTCAACAGACATATTTTGAGCTTTAATTCCCACTCATTTCAAACCTCCACATAAAGACCTATCAAAATTGAATTAAGTTTGGGGATTAAGGAGAAAGTTCTAGATTATTTCGTTAAACATCCCAGCTTGGAGATGAAGCCCAGAGAAACTAAGCGATTTGAGAGAATTATGAGTGTGACAGCCAAACCAGAGAGAGGCTGTACTCAGGCCTCCAGATGAGCGAGGCCCTGTCTTCCTCCCCATCCTTCCACTGCTTGATACTCTGTGTGATGCACCAAGCCTCACCCTGGGGCTCCAGGATTTGGGGAAAGAAAAAGGTTGCTCTGTTGATTCTTCTGAAAAAAAAAAGTATGTGTGGGGGGGTTAAGATCAAGTCGTCCACCATTTCCCTCAGGCCCTGCCTCATTATGAGAAGGAAATGGGACCCACTATTTTCAAGTTAGAATGTGTTAGAAAAGATACAGAGGAAACATTTGCCATTTGAGCTGATTGGCTCCCTTCACAACAGAATCCTCTCTCACAAATTAGTCACTACTGCCCTATTCAGCATTTCCCACAGTTCAAACCTGAGCCCAGCCCACAGGAAATGATTCCTGCTTTCTGCTCCGCCCTCCTACCCTCTGTGGAAGTATGGCTTATCAAACTATGTCCTACTTTCTATAAGAGTGAAAGCGAGCATGTAAATTCAGACTGCCTTTTCTAGTCTCCTCCTGCCTTTTCTAGTCTCCTCCTGCCTTTTCTAGTCTCCTCCTCTGTAACTGCCTTTTCTTTTTTTTCTCTTTTCTCATGTATTTTATTGAATCTTTGTGCATTTCATACAATACATCTTAATAATTTTTAGACGCCCCCATCTGCATAATCCCAAACCACCTCCACCATATCTCATGCATTCTGTCATATGTTTAAGGCCTATCAAGTCAAGTTGTGTCCACAGATGTCCTTCACTATAAATTCATGCAGTGGATTATGCTGATCTTATCTAGTGTCACTTCTTTAAAGAAGATCCGCTCTCCCTCACCCGGCAGTGATCCGCTGCCAGTATGCCTCAGCCAAGTTTGTACTTCTTTATCCTTTCCCCACTTCCATGCTGGGTTTTTGTCTGGTTTGAGTTTGCATGGGTCTTATGCTTGCTATCACCATTGCTGTATGTTCATATGAGCAAGATTCCAGCTGCTTGGAAAACTGTGTGCTCATCCACTACCGCTGGCTCTTACCTTCTTTTTGCCCCCTCTTGGGTAATAGTTCCTGAGCCCTGGATGGCAGTGGTTTGACATAGGAGTCCTATCCAGGGATACACAATCTGCATTCTCTTATTCTCTACATTTTGGCCAGTTGTGGCCTTCTATGTACATCACCCTTTGTTGCATGAGGAAGCTTCACTGGTGACAATTGAGCGAAACATTACTATTCTCTCTGGCCCCTGTTCTGCTATGTTGCATGACACTTAAGAATAGAGGTTCTGTTGTATATCTGTCACTCAGGTCTAGCCATCACATAAATACTTATTTATCAGTTGTAGTTATAGAACTTGGTAATTGTCTTCATCTATGGCAAAAATATTCAGCACATTGTAAGAAATAACTTTTGTCTAGGGATGCTATAGAAGTAGATGCTTCTCTAGGAATTATGACCTCCCAAGCCATGTGTATTTGGCTGTGTTTATAGTACCACACATGAGTTCCCTCCCATTGAGGGAGCTTTAAGTTCAATTAGATAGCTGTTGACTACCCAAAGATAAAAGTTCCACCACTGACTGTACTAATAGAGATAGTTTTCTTTTTTTTTTTTGGTCTTTTTGAGACAAGGTCTTCCTGCCAACCCAACTTGGCTGTCCTGGAACTCACTCTGTAGACCAGGCTGGCCTTGAACTCACAAAGATCCACCTGCCTCTGTCTCTGCCTCCCAAGTGCTAGGATTAAAGGCGTGTGCCACCACACCCAGCTAGAGAGAGTTTTCTATGCCAGTCATTATTGTGGTTATTAGTTTTTACAGCTAATGTATATTGGTTGGGTTTTTTTTTCCCTTACCAGCTTGCATAGTATTTCTGACACTATAAGGGTTAGCCTTCAAGGAGGAAACTTCCAGGTTAATTACATCTCCATTGTTTTATGTCCTGTTCCAGAAATATGTCCTGTCTTATGCAATATAGTCTTACCTTCATGTTCTGTTCTGGGAGGTAATCAAGGGCTTTGGGAATATCTTGTGTTATTAGGAGTCTCTTGGACTACCCTGACCAACAACTTGAAGGGAGGCTTCTGCTGTCTGGCATGGAAGTTCTTGTTATATAACTTTCAGGTACACACATACACACACACACATACACACACACACACACACACACACACACACATACCTATATTGTATATTGTATATATTGTTTCAGTAGGCTTTTGAATTAATATATATCCCTCTGATTGTTCACAACACCTGAATATCATTTTTTCTCCTCTTTCTTCCCCTGCATAACCATTCCTCCTCCCTCCCCAGTTAAAGTACTCCCATTTTCCCCTTGGTAATACCTGTCCCCTACTACCCACCTTTCTTGGGCTGCTTCTTTCCCTTTATCTCCATGGTTCCTTTCCATTTTTCTGGCTCCAAGAACCATGAGGGTAAAGGGAAAGAAGAACCCCAAGAAAGGGTGTTATCATTAGGAAAATGGGAAAAATTAGGTATTTAACTGGGAAGGAAGGAGGAAGTGCTATATAAGGAACTTGACATTCCTATTTTCAATGTACTAATGTTGGTCTACTGAGAATATGTCACATTTCATTTCTACCTTAGTAAAACGCTTGATGAAAAATAAAATGCTTGATTAAAAACCAAAGGTTCATTTTTTTCTCACAAGCCATTGTATGTATTGTGTTTCAAGTCATTTACTTTTAATCAATAGCCTTCATCAGTAATACACTTTTGTGTTTTTTAATTTTTATTTATAAAATATATTTTCCTGAATTTGGTGGATTTAATATAATAATTCTTAATGATATTTGGCCCCACGTCCCTCTTCTCACCCCCACTGATCTCCCTCAGGATTCACCCGATTTGTCACATATGTGTAGCCATCTTTTCTAGTCTCCTCTGTAACCATCTTTTCTAGTCTCCTCTGTAACCAAAATTTTTTTAATTTTATTTATTTATTTATGAGTATGAATGTACTGTTTGCATGTAGGTTTGTGCACCCGTGTCGTGCAATGCCACGGAGGTCAGAAGAGGGTGTAACCATCTTTTCTAGTCTCCTCTGTAACCAAATTTTTTTTAATTTTATTTATTTATTTATGAGTATGAATGTACTGTTTGCATGTAGGTTTGTGCACCCGTGTCGTGCAATGCCGCGGAGGTCAGAAGAGGGTGTAATTTTCTAGTCTCCTCTGTAACTGTCTTTTCTAGTCTCCTCTGTGGCTGTCTTTTCTAGTCCTCTGTAGCCATCTTTTCTAGTCTCCTCTGTAACTGTCTTTTCTAGTCTCCTCTGTGGCCGTCTTTCCTAGTCTCCTCTGTAACCATCTTTTCTAGTCTCCTCTGTGGCCATCTTTTCTAGTCTCCTCTGTAACTGTCTTTTCTAGTCTCCTCTGTGGCTGTCTTTTCTAGTCTCCTCTGTGGCCATCTTTTCTAGTCTCCTCTGTAACTGTCTTTTCTAGTCTCCTCTGGGGCCATCTTTTCTAGTCTCCTCTGTGGCCGTCTTTTCTAGTCTCCTCTGTAACCGTCTTTCTAGTCTCCTCTGTGGCCATCTTTTCTAGTCTCCTCTGTAACTGTCTTTTCTAGTCTCCTCTGTGGCTGTCTTTTCTAGTCTCCTCTGTAGCCATCTTTTCTAGTCTCCTCTGTAACTGTCTTTTCTAGTCTCCTCTGTGGCCATCTTTTCTAGCCTCCTCTGTAACCATCTTTTCTAGTCTCCTCTGTAACTGTCTTTTCTAGTCTCCTCTGTAGCCATCTTTTCTAGTCTCCTCTGTAACCATCTTTTCTAGTCTCCTCTGTAACTGTCTTTTCTAGTCTCCTCTGTGGCCATCTTTTCTAGTCTCCTCTGTAACCATCTTTTCTAGTCTCCTCTGTAGCTGTCTTTTCTAGTCTCCTCTGTGGCCATCTTTTCTAGTCTCCTCTGTAACCATCTTTTCTAGTCTCCTCTGTAACTGTCTTTTCTAGTCTCCTCTGTGGCCATCTTTCTAGTCTCCTCTGTGGCCATCTTTTCTAGTCTCCTCTGTAACTGTCTTTTCTAGTCTCCTCTGTGGCTGTCTTTTCTAGTCTCCTCTGTGTCCATCTTTCCTAGTCTCCTCTGTAACCATCTTTTCTAGTCTCCTCTGTAACTGTCTTTTCTAGTCTCCTCTGTAGCCATCTTTTCTAGTCTCCTCTGTAACCATCTTTTCTAGTCTCCTCTGTAACTGTCTTTTCTAGTCTCCTCTGTGGCTGTCTTTTCTAGTCGTCTCTGTGGCCGTCTTTCCTAGTCTCCTCTGTAACCATCTTTTCTAGTCTCCTCTGTAACTGTCTTTTCTAGTCTCCTCTGTGGCCGTCTTTCCTAGTCTCCTCTATAGCTGGGAGTGGCTCTCTCAATGTGTGCTAAGAGGCTGAGCCCCTTCAGTTCTCATGCACTATATGTGTTACCCATGTGTTCTACTTTACTTTTCTATTGCTGTGATAAAACACTCTGACCAAAAACAACTTGAGGAAACAAAGGTAATTTCATCTTAGATTTCCAATAACACCCCAATTTTGAAGAATGTCAGGTCAGGAACTAAAGGCATGAGTTGAACCAGAACTGATGGCAGAATGCTGCATACTAGCTTGCTTCCATGCAAGTTTAGCTTTGTTTCTTAGGCAGCCCAAGCCCACCTGCCTAAAGATGTTCCCTCCCATGGTGGGCTGGACTCTCCCCTAATAATTAACAATCAAGAACATGCCCCACAGACATGCCCACAGGCCAGTCCATGGAAGCAATTCTTCAGGTGAGGCTCCCTCTTCCCAGGTGTGTCAAACTCACTACTGAAGCTAACTGTACCACCTTCCCACAGAACATAGTGGCAAAACAACTTCAACTCATCAGAGGAGGTAACCTCAAGAGACCAAAGGATCAACAAAACAGAAGAAACTTGGACCCTTAAATCACTACATCTAGCAGACCGGCCTGATAGCATACCAACATGTCCAGCCTGCAGCATGGGGACATACAGCCCAACACAAAGATCTACTTCTCCTAAAAACCATGAGATTGTAATTTATTTTCAGTTCAGTTGCACAGTCTCAAGTGCAAACCGTATATATACAAAACACCATTGTATCACAATGTCAAAAGATCGGGGTTTTTTTAGATTCTAGACACGAATCCTCTCATATGTACAGTTAGCAAGGAATTTTTCTCATTGTGTAGTTGTCAGTTTATTAACAACTTCCTTTGCAAGCTAGAAGCATTTTTATCATGAAGTCCTGCTAGTTGATTGTCGGTCCTCTTTCCTTGGCCATCAGAGCTCTATTCAGAAAGTCCTTGACTAAACCTAAAGTGCAATTCCCAATCTTTCTTCTAGAAGTTTTAGAGGCTCAGATCTAATGCTGAGATCTATTGATCCATTTTGAATTGATTTGTATGTGGAGCAAGAGAGAAAGATCAAGTTTCGTTCCTCTACATGTGGATATTCAGTTTTCCCAACATCGTTTCTTAAAAGTGCTTCCTTTCTCCAATGTGCAGTTTTGGCATCTGTCTCAAAAATCAGGTGGCTGCAGGTATATGGACTTATATTTGGGTCCTCAGTTCTATTCCGTTGATCAATGTGTCTGTTCTGTGACAGTTCCATGCTGTTTTTACTACTACAGCTCTGTAGTATATCTTCACATCAGAAATAATGATACCTCCAGCAGTGTTTTCCTTGTTCAGGATTCATATGACTATTCTGGATCCTTTTTGCTTCCCTATGAATTTTAAAAGTTTTTTTCTTCCAATTTCTGTGAAGAATTGCATTGGAATTTTATGGAGATTCCATTGAGTCTATAGATTGCTTTTGGTGGGATAGCCATTTTCACATTAATGTGGGGGAAGAAAACCCTCATGCACTGTTAATGGGAGTAAAAATTGGTGTAGCCACTATGAAAATCAGTGTGACTATTCCTGAAAACCTAGAAATAGATCTACTACATGATTTACCTACACCACTCCTGGGCATATAATGGAAGGCTCTATTTCCTACTACAGAGACACATGTACTCTGTTCACAGTGGTTACGCATGGAATGGCCTAGATGTCCATCAACTGAGGAATAAATAATAAAAATGCAATACCTGTCCACAATGAAGTTTTATTCAGCTACGAAGAGAAACAGAATTATGAAATTTTCAGGTAAATGGATGGAACTAGAAAACATCTTAGTGAGTGAGGTAACCCAGACCCAGAAGTCAAATGCCACATTTTCTCGCTCATAGATGGATCTTAATATCAAATCTTTAGATGTGTGTGTGTTTAATTTGGATTACCCATAGATCCAGGAACTAGAAAGAGTCCATTGGTGGAGAAGGAAAAGGAAGATCTTAAGGGAGGAGGGAGAGTAGAACACAGGTGATGCGAAAGGAAATGGGAAGTAATGGGGAGGGATTTTAGGTGCGGAGAGAGATGGGATGGTAGGGAAGAGAAAGGGATTAAAGAAGGGAAAACCAATGCTAAGGACATTTGAACAGGCCACATAAAAACTCATTTTTAATATTCCTAGATATGTAGACTTCCTATAACATAGTTAAATTAGAGTTACCATATTAGTGTGTAATGCTCCTTCCAGAAGCCACAGATTACCAAACGAAATGCCTAGTGGCAGGTGTGGGATGTCCCCCTAGTTGTTGGTCAGAGGTGTCCCAGAGAACCCCAAAACAATACAAGCTATTGTCATTGCTTGTAAATGCTCACCATTACTTGCTAGTAAGACCCTATTGCTGAAGACATGATAAGCATTGGTCATAGGACATGGGGAAATCAAGTTGGTACTGACCAGGAAGCTTCCTCCTTCCTGGTTATTAGCTTTCACAGTTCTGGAACATGCTATGTAGGTTTCCAGGGGAAAAGTCATCAACAATCTTACCTAGCTATGAATCTTAGGAACTGCAGTAATAACCAGCAGCAGCACAGCACGATATGCCCAAGAGTGGCATGGAATATTATGGGGAAACCAAGCACTTTCTGATTGAATTTAAGGCCTGCTCCACAAGAGAAAACTCATGACTGGTACTATAAATCTGGCTGAGAAACGCTGGTTGGGAGACTAACAGGCCCCAGGGTGAACCTACTACCATTATTTTGCTAAATGGGCATACTATCAAACTGTCCTCTAAATTCATATCTCTGCCCATAGCTTAGTGCAGCCCTCAGTCCCCATCAGAGAAGTTTCCTGCCCAATGAGTGATCAATACAGAAACTCACAACTGATCAAAGTACAGAGAATAAGTGTCAGTAGAGAGCTCAGCAACAAATGGGACATCTTTTTCACACACACACACACACACACACACACACACACACACACACACACACACAGAGTAGGCTCAAAGACTAATAGATGAGGGAATGAAAGACGTAAGGAGGGAAAGGAGCTCCCAACCCCTCCTTTAACTGAGAATCTGCTGACAATTTATGACTTGGGAGGGGGCAGAGAGCCAATTAGGTTGACCACATCTGTGTGTATAGGAGCAGCACAAACTGTATGTGAAGTTGGTAGGGGTTAGGAAGATAGGGTAGATCTGGAAGGAATCAGGGTAAGAGAATCGAATATGATCAAAATGCTTTGTGTGAAATTCCCTAAGAATTCATAAAATATTATATATCTTAATAAAAAAGATTGGAAACTCTTGGAAACATACAGACTCTCACTTCATAATCCCCTTCTTCTGAAGTTGGTTTACTGGTCCCTTGGATACAACAGATTAGCCTTTAGCCCAACCACCATACCAACTCCCCTTTTCTATAGGTTGGGTTCCCTGGCAATCAGTCTCTGAAACTAACATATGTGCACAGGAGTTGACTAGTGAATCTTTCCAATAATATGGCTAAGAGCAGTAGAATTTGGCAGAGAAAAATTTGGTCTCTTCCCTTGTAGAAACTTAGAAGGGGAAATTGACAAACGACAGCTCCCACCACTACAGCAGATATCAATGTTGAAAATAATTTCATGACCCCTCCCCTATCACTTTTTCTAGATTCCTCTCACTTTCAGTCATCTCCTGTGCTCATCCAAACTGCTTTATTACTTTACTTCTTCGAATTTTAGAGCCCCTGGCTCCCAGTCTTTCCCAGACTTTTGCTGCAGAACTGCCCTCTGGTATGGAAGTACTAGGAGATATTCCAGCAGTCACCAGACAGAAGCTTTATTTCTACTTGATTTAGTAGGGTCTATTATCTCACACAGGATGCTGGGGTTTCTTTTTCACCTATTCATCATTTCATGAAAGGAGCCAGAAGTGACCAGACAAAGTCCTCCTCCTTGAATTCAGGAAATGCAAACATGCTTATCTCAGAATTATACAGAGAGAATATGCAAATTTCCAGGTAGATTATTGAAAATGACAATCAGAGAGCCCATATCTGTTTCCCCTCTTCTCCTTCTAGACCAATGTGATTATTTTTAATTGTGAACAAAGCTTTTAATCATCATTGATATGGAGTAGGTACCACATCCTAAAGGGTAGTATTCTGTTATCCCTAGATATTATATATTCTCCACATTCATGCTTTATTGTTCTGGCCAGTCTGGGTCTATCAGGGTAGTAATAGGTTCAGTGAATTCCATTGTAATGTGCGTACTATACTTCCTTTCCCAAAAACTGTCCTTTGATATTTTCTGGAATTCTGGAGTCCCATGAACACCACTGATGACAAAGGCCTTGCCAAAATCATATCTGAATATGTGATGATTCCAGTCAGGATGAATAGTTTCTACCTCTAAAATTGAAGAGTTTCGATGTGATTAGCTTGCCAGTACACAGTAACTGATCTGCTCAGAGAACGGTGCTATGTCCGTAGCTGAGCATTGATGAGTGATGCTGACATGTTGGGTATTAGCCAACAGAACCTCCCTTGGTAAGAGTCCACACTGTGGGATCCACAAAGCACTTCTTCCACAACTGATGCATCTATGGTGTCAGTGCTAGGGTGGAGGGGGAAAGAGCTGACTGGTGCCAACTAGCAAAATTGATCTATCTAATTCTATATGACATCTTCCTTGTTGGATGCTGTCTGGAGGCCTTAACATGTGACTCAAAGATACTGACTCTACCCTACTGCCATGAGTCTGTACATACACTTCATCCCAGATCCATTTGCCTTGCATCTTCTCATGTGTCATGTTCTATCCTCTGGTCAACCAACCAAACCTCTCACCACTATCCATGAGTCTAGTTTATTTTGGATGACTTCTGTTCATGCATAAAGTGGCTGGTAAGACATGCCGTTAGAATCTCTGCCTATTGAAAGGATTTCTTCCTGCTTCTGCCTCATTAAAGTCAACCCTTATGGGGGCTGTAATGCATTTTTTAACCCATGCCCCGTGTCTGCATATTAAACCAAGATTAATCTTTTCCTCATTTTTATTTTATTTTTTATGAGTATCCCCTGCATGTGTGTAAGTGCACCTGTGTCATGCAATGTTCACAGAGGTCAAAAGAAGACATCAGATCCCCCAGAACTCAAGTTATGAATGGTTGCTAGCTGCCATATGGATGCTGGAAATCAGACCCAAGTCTACTGTAAGAGCAGTCAGTGCTCTTAACCACTGAGTTATCTCTCCAGCTCCTTTTCCTCATGTTAGTTTTTGTTGGCAATTTGTCACTTATTTCAGTGTTCTGGGACCAAAAACTATGTCAGGCTAAATACTGGACTATAGGTTGGCTACATTCAACCTTCAGATCATCTGATATATATATATATATATATATATATAATATATAAATCTTATAGACTGAGCAATATCCTTCACCCATCTCTTCACTGCTAAGAGCCGTGTATTCCCGTAACTATCTCCACAGCTCCCCAATCAGTTTGGTACTCTAAGTTTGTTGTTAATTATTTAAAAGTTCTTGCTTCTGATAGTTCTCTACCACCCTCTAACCTCTATTTCTCCTTATTAATCAACTTTTCTAACTGCATTTCCTCTTGTCAGCCACCAGGGAGGTTTTCAGTGGTGGTGGAGCCATCTAGCAGCATAGTCCCAACTACGTAAGGAAACAAGTGTCCTCCTGCTGAGGTTCCAATGCCTTATCAAGTATTTGCGTTTGAACGTGCTCACTCCTTGGGGCTTTTGACATTTCTGCAGTATCTACCAGGGCATGTCATGGCAACTACAAAAGAAATGGAAAGCAAGACTTGATAGAGGGAAAAGTCAACTATGGCAGTTAAGGCAGAGGCTTTGGCAGCTTACTGGAAGCTCTTGAAATAACACAAATATTTATAATTACCTGCCTTTGGTTATAGGCAAGTCTCAAAGATGTTTTCAGCTAAGATCTTAGGTACTGCCAGTGACTGCAAAGCCAGTGCTTACTCAGTCCCATAGCAAGGGACCACCACATACCACACAGCGCCACTGCTCAGTCCCACAGTAAGGGACCACATACCACATAGAGCCACTGCTCAGTCCCACAGTGAGGGACCACACACCACACAGAGCCACTGCTCAGTCCCACGGTGAGGGACCACACACACACAGCGCCACTGCTCAGTCCCACGGTGAGGGAACACATACCACACAGCGCCACTGCTCAGTCCCACACACCACACAGTGCCACAGCATCCACTAGTCACTTTTTCCTGCACTACACAGAAAGCCAATGCTGACATCACTCCAAGAGTCACTCTCCCAACCTGGTACAAACTGCTTTGCCCTCTTAGCTCTTTTTCACATGGCTGACTCCTACTTAGTTTGCAAAAGAACTGAAATAGCCTTTCTATGTCTGTCTTAACCTTTTTAGACCCCTCTGCTTTCCTGACTCTGTTAGTTGTTCCCAAGGTAGTATTTGCTACCATGGGTTGGCATTGTTACTTAAAACCACATTAAATAGTAAGCTCCTTGAGGGAAGGGATGATGTTTTATTCCCCTTTATACCCTTGATGTTGACATGTTGCCTGGCATATAACAGCCACCCATCCGATGTGATTTATTAAATGTGTTAGTGAGTAAATGAATGAGTGAATAAATTAATGAATGTTCACATACCCTCTCATTTTATTTCCAAAAAGAATTCGAGGCAGCCAAGTTTTTAAAAATACTGCAACTTACAGAATAGCAGCTCAAAAAATAAGCAAAACCTGGCATCAGTACATGTCTCTCTGGATGGAATGACACACTATTGGGGTATAAATATGGGTCTTGGAAAACCCTCGTCTCAAGCTACAGATACCCAGATTGGTGACAGCAGGGTGTCTTCTCACAAGGACCAGCGATCCCAGCCAATAGCACTTCAAGAATGTGCAAGCAAAGAGTTAACAGTCTCACAGCTGTCTTTCATTGGAGGTGTTAATGAGGTGACAGGGGAGGAGATTTTAAAATGCAATCGCCTTCAGTCATTCCAGTTAAATTCCAGCACAATGGAAAGGGAAAAGTCCTCCCTCCCTCCTCTCTTCCAACCCCCATTGGAATGGGGTCTGACCTTAGCTCTGTGGTGATGTGGCTTAGAGTGATCCACGAAGGACTTGGAACTGCCCACTTGGTTTCTAGATCTCAAGTTGCCTTAGAGAAGTTACTAAAATGTGGTTACCAGAGATTCTGAGGATAGGAAAATTATTCAAAAACCGATGCCTGGTGAGACAGTCCTAAGCTGTCATCTCTGAGAACACTCAGAAACAGGGTATAGCGCCCCACCAGTGGACTTTCTGCTTGTTACTATGAAAATTGTTTCTTCGGTGTCAGTCAGAAATAAAGGACAACATTTTTAAAGAAAAGAATCCCTAAAATACTGTCCTGATGGTGTGTGAGAAAGCTCTCAAGCATAACTAGAAAAGGCCTCAATCAACACTACATTGCACCCCTCAAAAGAAAGAAAAAGAAGCAGAAATCAACATTGCTTGCACTACCAAGAATTGAATTTTCTGAGACTACTTACTCAAGAAAGAGGCAGGCTGGCATCTGTATGAACAGATGACGGTCAGAGGCTAGAGCCTTAGAAACGTTTACTGGGGTCTATGCAAGCAGTTCAACTCCCTATGTCTCTAGTTTCTTGTAAAATGGGACTAATCATCTCACCTGAGAGACTATGCGCTTCAACATGATAGGATGTGAGAAACGCTTAGCACAAAGCTGAAGAACACAACGATTATTGGCAGTTTCAAGGACTAAACCCATCCACGAAGTCTGTCTGTGATAAACGGCCTGTGCTGTGCTCTTTACAGGTGAGAAGCTGAATGTTTCCTGATCTGTGAATACAAAATGATGCACCTGATTTTCTCTGGACTCATCATGACAGATTAGGAGGAGAAATTCTCACGTTCAGTCAAGATGCTTCTGGTCCTCTCCTGTACCTTCAGTCTTTTCCTCCTCATTTAAGCCCTCTGAGCCTGAGTTTCCATCTCGTTAAAATGGGGCTCCATGACATTTCATAGCTGAGGTCTGGAGAAGTAGCTCCACGATAATGTGCTTGCAGCCTGCACAAGGCCCTAGGTTTGAGTCCCAGCATTAAAAATAAAATAATTGAAGTAGCAAATGAGGAGCAACTTGTATTCTCCCTGTTTCATAATAAGGAGTTTTACTGACTATCCTCAAGTTTCTAAATCAGTCTCTAGTGACCTCCTTGGAATTTGTATGAGGATACTACTGAAGAAGCTCTTACTTGGGAGAAAGGAAAAAGAAAAAGAAAGAAAAAGAAGCTAATCAATTATGGATTTATGATTTATTCTAATGACAAATGATCTTCAATCTGACTCTTTAAGTGAACAAATTCAATATTGAACAATATGTATTTCATCTTCTCACCAACTCATGATAAATAAAACAATTTTCATGGTCACTAAAAGTGTTATAGAGGTTAGGAATAGGTCACAAGTAGAGCCATGCAAAGGACAGGTAGACCACTTCACCTCCCAGGTCAAGACTGCTCACAGGGAAGAGGAGGGCCTGCTCTGGGTCCACAGCTCAGTACTGGAAACAGCAGCCTTGGTGTGAGGGATCCAGTCAAAATCCCATCATGTTGAAGCTCATAGTCTCTCAGGTGAGATGATTAGTCCCATTTTACAAGTAAGAATCTAGAGACAAAGGGAGTTGAACTGCTTGCATAGACCCCAGTAAACGTTTCTAAGGCTCTAGCCTCTGACCGTCATCTGTTCATACAGATGCCAGCCTGCCTCTTTCTTGAGTTCTCATTTGTTCTTAATAACAATGATGTAAACAACTAAGGTGAGCTTCTCATTCCCTCATCTTTATACAAATGAGGATCAAGAATAATAACAGGATCAATATAACAGCATGTTCTCAGAAGAGTCAAAACTGCTTACTCAAAACTCCTTTTACATCTTCATTCAGTGCATCACTGTGGTCCTTGGAGCAGAAGTAATGAAACAAGAACTGGCTGCAGCTCTTGGAGGAGCCGGAGAAGCAAAATCCAACAGAAGCAATGCAAGTGGAGAGTGCTAGGCGTTCTGGTGGTTGGAGTCATTGGAAGGAGAAGAAAAGAATGAAGCTGCAGGAGAGGACAAGATGTTCTCAGAGTCTGGTAGTCTGGTGAGAGGTCGTACACCAATTCACTATCCAGATATATAGCTTCTCAGGGATACTTAATACCTACATCTTGTGACATTTAACCTAATTTTTGCCTTAGAATGAAAATATGGGAAAATCACTTTTAGAAAAGGAACAAAAGAAACATCAGAGAATCTATGTGTATACAAGATGTATACGACACTACTGAGAAGACTGGCCCTCTGTGTCCTGGGCTCCCACACTGGGGCTACCATCCCACTAGCTCTCCTGAGCAAGCTCTGGCAAACCCAGATTGAGAAGGACTGGACCAACTCAGGCATCTTGGGAGAGAAGGCTTCCTGGTGTGTCTCGATGCTGTTGGGAGTAACCCAGGAACCAAGCAGTGTTCAGTGTCTGATTGTCCTAAGTGAACTGTAAACCTTCATGGATGTCACTCATATACTCGCACATTCACACCCTGAAATAAAAATTGTAGCTATAGTGTTAATTAACTGGGTTTCGAACAAGAATAATAATTATTGAGCTTTTGTTTAGTACTTATTGTCAAACATTTTAAATGATTTAAATGCAACCTCATTTAGTCCTCACCAATACCACACATGGTAGCTGTTTCTTGCCATTTTTATTTTAAAGATAGGAAGGTAAAACACAGAGATCAAGTGCCTTACCCAAAGTCCAAGAGCTTATCCACGGGAAAGCTGTGGAATAACACAGAGAGTTTAATAGTACATAGAAACACATTTTTGGCCAGCTCTCTTTTCCTTGGTGGCATTGGAAGGGTGGCTTCCTCCCCGCCCCAGTCCTGTTCTTAGGCCTTCTGTCCTTCGAGACAAGATGTTGTTTAGCCAGGGACAATCATAAGGTAAAACAAACAAACAAACAAACAAACAAACAAAACCCCCACAGTTTTGATTCCTGGTATATTATACTCATAGCCAGCCTGTCCCTCATCAATCTGTGCTAAGCAGTGGGCCCCTTTATTTTTGGACACAGAGCACTGTTTTCCCCCAAAAGGCACAACATGTAGCCAGTGCAGTTGAATTGTAGGACAACCACCTGTTCACATGTTGTATGTTGCTTTGTTGTTTGTTGCCTGAAAGAATCCAGTCCCCAAGCACAACTACACTCTGATCTTGACGTTTGAATTAGGGAATTAAGAATATCATTTTACAAATACACCTGGTAGCAACTCAACATTTTAATGAAATATATTAATATAAAACTGGTTTAAAGATAAGGTAGGATAGCAGGCTGAAATCCTAGTGTTTAATCAATTTCAGTCAGCTTCATGAGATGTTTTGTTTTGTTTTGTCATATTTAAAAGGTGATCAATTTCCGGGGCTGGAGAGATGGCTCAGCAGTTAAGAGCACCGATTACTCTTGCAGAGGACCAGGGTTCAATTCCCAGCACCTACATGGTGGCTAAGAACCGTCTTTAACTCCAGTTCCAGGGGAATCCAACACCCTCTTCTGACCTCCGCAGCATTGCAAGACACAGGTGCACAAACCTACATGCAGACAGTACATTCATATACATTAAATAAATAAATAAATAATCAATTTCCTAAACTTCTGTTGATTCAAAGGCATTCCCAATTCCAACCCAAGACAGTAAAACAGCAATTACTGTTATGTTTTTTCCCATGAAGTTGTTAGCTACAAGTCATCCTGTCCTCTGGGCATCAGTTGGAAGAGAAAGAAGTCTAGTAATGTGAGCATGCCATCTTCCACTTAATACAGAGCAGTTGCCAAAGGAAGATAAGCAAGCTAACCAGAATTTCAACACCATCTAGGTGTCAGGGATTTTCACCTTTATTACTAATATGCAAATCCTCCTCTTTCACCTCCTAAACTCCTGCCAGAGCTAAACCCTGCCTGGCAGTGGCTGGGGAGGCACTCTCCTACTATCCAAAGACAATCCTGTTCTGTACAGCTAGGTGTTTGGAACAGCCATGGGTTCAGGAATATTGAAGGGCTCTGAAAAAGTCATATTTTAATCACTGACTTCCTAAACATATGCTTAAGTTGCATTTCCCAGCTAAGGAGTGGTTCCAGCTAGCAGCCGTATCTCACTCACAGAGGAAGGTTCTCAGGCCAGCTTGGCAGCTTTGAGCAATCCACTTGATCTGGAAATCTTTCAGCTCCATTAGCATTCTTCATATGCAAATCCAGGTGCCAAAACTTCCACTGAGTCTGAACTACTGCTGAACTGCCTGTCTCACCTGCCACTGCCACTGTGATACAACTGCCTCTGTGACTAGAGCTACTCCAGGAAAAGTACTGTCCAGCCATAGGCAGCAATGCAGCTCCATGTATCCTTAGTTGTTTCCGTTAGGGCAAATGCACAGTTGCATATCCAGTACCAGTGTTGGGCCCACTGTGTGGATCATTTAACCTAGGGACTTAGTCCTGGACAAAGAGCTTATTATGATAATTCACATACTTAGAGTAACTGCACACTCACTCTGTCTGGATAGTCCCGGTTTACACTCATTATCAAAGTACAGTTATTACCAGTGCCCACTTGCACTGTCTGTATTCTACCAGACTGGATGACTGCACTCTAATTATACTTATTAAAGATAAAAACATAAGGGTGAATGATGTCTTAATCAAATACCTATGTTTGTAGCTTTCATAACTCTTTTAACCCCATCCAGGAGGTAGCCAGCAATGCCACTGTTAGAGCTTCCAATCATAAACAATTGTGTCTCTAGCAGTCTATCATAGCATCTGACACAGAGTATTAGTTTTTTTATTTTATTTATTTTGTATGTGTATGAATGTACTGTCTGCATGTAGGTTTGTGCACCCCTGTCACGGAGGTCAGAAGAGGCTGTCGGATTCCCCTGGAACTGGGAGTTAAAGACAGTTCTCAGCTGCCATGTGGGTGCTGGGGATCGAACCTGGGTCCTCTGCAAGAGCAGTCGGCGCTCTTAACCGCTAGGCCATCTCTCCAGCCCCCAGAGTAGTAGTTTTAAAGATCTGTACAGCCGGATGTGGTGGAGCATGCCTTTAATCCTAGCTCTTGGGAAGCAGAGGCAGGCAGATCTTTGTGAGTTCAAGGCCAGCCTGGTCTACAGAGTGAGTTCCAGGACAGCTGGGGCTGCAGGGAGACCCTGTCTCAAAAAGAACCAAAAAATAAATTAAATAAGTAAATAAGTAAATAAATAAATAAATAAATAAATAAATAAATAAATAAAGGTCTGGGCAATGGAAACATCAAGTCACAAAGCATATTTTTGACTCATATGATAAAAATATTTCTTGTCTCCCTTACTGTCTATGACCTCTCCAACCATGGGTACTTGGCTGTCTTTACAGTACCACGTATGATTTCTCTCCCATTGAATAGGACTTGAATCCAATTAGACAGCTGTTAATTACCCCCAAGATAAAAGTGCCATTATTGCTTCAACAGAGATATTTTGCTAAGATAGTCATTATTGTGGTTTAGTAGGCTTTACAGCTAGGAGAACCATTGCTTGGTTTTGTCTCTTGGCAGCTTGCACAGCACCTTCTAATACTACGCAATCTAGACTTCATGGAGGAAGCTTTCAGGTCAGTTCCAGCTCAGTTACTTCAACTCCTGTGTCCGAAATATGCAGTGCCTTCAGCAACAAAGACTTACCTTCAACTTCTGGGAGGCAACAAAGGGCTACAACAATAGCTTATATTATTTTGACAGTCTCTTGGACTACTCTGAAAAACAGCTTGAGGCGAGGTTCCTCTTGCATGGCACTAGGGTTTTTTGCTAGAGAGCCTTCAGCTATACACATATACTGACATATATAGTATATGTGTATTTTTAAGCAGGCTGTTTATAGGCCCCATGCTATAAATCCATTGCTATCTAGAACTAAGCAGGTATAATTACTGGGGCTCCAGAAGATAACAGTTTGAAGTAAAGATTAACTTAAGGTATACTTTTAGTAAAATCAATGATATAAACTCATGTTCTCTAAAAATGCAAAACAGAAAAAAAATAGGTCAGCTTTTAGGAATCTGGGAAGAATTGCTTAGAAAATGGGCATATTTCTTAAGGAGAGGCAATGAAGTAGAGCAAAGTACTCTGCATACAAAGGTACATTTGGAGATCTGAGGGTCTTCAAAGTAGCTGGAGGGAGTGTTGAAGGCAGCCACTGAAAAACAAGGAACACAGAGAAGCCATGTCGACTCTGCTAAGAAAGTGGACTTTCTCCTAAAATGAGAGAGAACAGGAATCAAGTTTTATATGGAACAGCGACTTCAGCAGACTTGACTGCACAGCATCTCTCTGGTCCTGTATTATAAGTGCAGGAAGTACTTTTCATCCTCAAACAGAGACGAGGCCATTATTTTCAGTTTTATTGGAATGCACTGCCTCCTCCACCAAGAACCTTTTCCATGATCATCAACCATGACTCAACACTGAGTCGCTCTGGCTTGCTTACGAGTTCCAGGGCTTAATTTACTGGTACCTTGGCCAAACCACACCAGGCTGACTTGCACCCCAATTTCCTTGTCTATAAAATATGTACCGCTCTATCCACTTTCACATAGGATTGTGTAAAAAGTCATTAATGAAAAGCAGACAACTTTGAAAAGTATTGCAGAAATGCTTTAATAAGTCCAAGTGACAGCCAAGAAAGATGGAATGTGTGTGTGTCACATGTTCGAGTGTGCAGTGGAAGATTTCTGATGCAAGATTTAAGGCTGCTTTTCTCTACGGCTGTTGGAACCAGCTGCAGTCTGAGGCTGGGGTGCAGCCTTACTCATCCACTATGAGCAGATGACAATCTGACATCATCTTTGCCCCGCACGTCCCTGCACAGAGACATGGGCTCACTTTCACAAGAAACCTTTTCTGAAGCCCCTGCGTCCAGCCCATCACTCCAACACCAGATTCTAAGGGGAAAAAAAAAAAGAATGTGCTATTTTCAAAGACTTGACTATAAAGGAAAATAGGAGAAATAGCTAAGCCTCCACTTCACTCTTCAGATATTGTAAGAGGCCTGAATTTATGCTTTAAATGATTTATCTACTACGATATTTACCATTTATTAAGAGCTGCCTATGTACAAGGTGTTTTTTTAAGTATTTGCTAATTCCTCACTAGGGAGAAGTCTTATTCTTCCCTCTCAGCCCTTGTGTTTCAATATCTGAACAGAATACATCCTACTCATACAGAGAGCAATAGAGTTGGTTATAATCTAAGGTGAAAGAAATCTAGGTTTATTCTCATAAGCCTTTTTACTATTAAGATAAACATTATTAAAAGGCCTGTTCCACCTCTGTCTTCTTGCTGGGTGGATTCCCACCTCTACTGCTCATGCCATCTTTGGAATATAAACTTGCTTGTTTCCAAAATGTGAGTCAGTTGATAGAAAGGTTAATTTATTTTGGTGGATATGTGTCAGTGACACTATTTTTACAAAGTACATCATGACAAATTGCACATCACACAAAATCCCTTCTTGAGGGCAGACCAATATGACCCTGAAGGGAATGAGTACTCTGTCCACTGTGTACATTGTCAGGAGATCATCTGTCAGCATTTGGTGAGTTTTTTATTTATCCAGGTAAGAAAATAAAAACCTAGAAACTTTTCTGAAAAATGGGTTCAGCAGCAGAGAACAAAAATATCATTTATCTAAGCCTTTGGCGACAGGGATTGGTCAGTCTTTTTTTTTTTCTTTCTTTCTTTTTTGACAGTTCACCTACCCCAAAGCTTGATTATGAAAGTTGTATCAAATAGCATTTTTACATTTTACACTAATAGTATTCTGAGCTTTAATAATGAGTTCCAGGGGCTGGGGAGATGGCTGAGCAGTTAAGAGTGCTTACTGCTTTATCAAAGTAAGTTCAGATGCCAGCACATCAGACAACTCACAAACACCTGTAACTCCGGTCCCAAGAATCTGACACTTCCTCTGGCTCTGTGCAAACCCACACACATGTTCATATAAATGCACAGAGAAACACGTGCAAATAATTTTTTAAATCCAAAAAAGAAAACAAAACCCTGGGATCTATGCAAGTTCTATAACTGTTCCTCTGCTCTACAAAGATATTATTCAAATTCATTTTCTAAAAATCCTATTGAATTTTAGAGATTCTCATACAGTATAATTTGGTGGTATTTAGATCCTCTCCTCTATCTGTACCTCCCCTCCAATGTAATACACTCAACATTTCCCTCTGGTTTTGTCATAGCAGCTAAGCATTATTTATTCCCCCTCTCACTCTCCCTGTATAACCCTCCCCGCTCCCTACCCAGTTAGAGCACTCACCTTTCCACATTTACATTATGATAATCCCTATCTCCTACCCTTCCCCCTCTCTGGTTCCTTCTTCCCCCACTGGTTCCTTTCCATTTCCCTGTGTATATCCATTACATCAGGATATACACACTCACATCTAAGGATTTGGAGCTAAGATCCACTAAACAAGAGAGAACACACATCCCTTGTTTTTCTGAATCCATGACTTTACTTAGTATAACAGTTTCTAGTTCCATCCTGCAAATTTCATGATTTCCTTTTTATTTACCATGGAGCAGAACTCCATTGTATAAATGTACCACATTTTCATTATCACTTTATTCCTTTCATCAGTTGGGAGACATTTAAGTTGTTGTTTCGATTCATGAGAAATTGGGAACAGAGGAGAGACAAACATAGCTGTGCAAGTACCTCTGCACCAGGATGAGTCCTTTGGGTATATGGCAAGGAGAAGTGTAACCTTGCCATATGGTAGATTTATTTTTAGTTGTTTAAGAGTTCTCCTTACTGACTTTTACAGGGGCTGCGCCAGTTTGCAATCCCAGCAGCAGTGAACGAAGGCTCCCCTTTCCCCATCTCCATGCCAGGATTTCATTTCTTCTCTAGATCTTAGCCATTCTGACTGGGGTTAGATGAAATCTTATAGTTTTCATTTACATTTCCCAAAGTAGTAAGAATGTTGAATACTTTTTAAGATGTTTCTTAGCCACTTTTATTTCTTCTTTTGAGAACTCTCTGTTCCAAGCCCTAGCTCATTTTTTAACTGGGTCATTTTCTTTTTGCTTCTCTCTCTCCACTTCTCTTTTTTTTTTTTTTTTTTTTTTTTGAGTTCTTTGTATAATCTGCATATTAATCCTCTGTCAGATATAGAGCTGGTGAAAACTTGCCCCCACTCTCTGGGCTTCCTCTTCAATCAGTTGGTTGTTTCCTTTGCTGTACAAAAGCTTTTTAGTTTAATGAGGTCCCGTTTGTCAATTGTTGGCCTTAAATCTGGAGTGACTGGTATCCAGTTTAAAAAGTGCTTTCCTACACATATCTTGTAGAGTATTGCCTATGTTTTCTTCTGACAGTTACAGTGATTCAGACCTCACATTGAGGGCTTTGATCCATTTGGAGTTGACATTTGTGCAAAGTAATAGGTATAAGCCTGGTTTTATTCTTCTATGCATGAAAATCTAGTTTTGCCAGCACCACTTGTTGAAAATTCTCTTTCCTCAAGTGTTCTTGGCCCCCTTGTCACACATATCAGGTGGCTGCAATTACGTGTACTCTTGTTTGGGTCTTCAGTTTTGTTCCATTGATCTACAAGTCTGTTTTTGTGTTAATACCATGCTGGTTTATGACTATAGCTCTGAAGTATAGTTCGAAATCTGGCAAGGCAAACTTCCATGGGCTGCTGAGCTGAATGTGTATGCTTTGGTGCTTGCATAGAATATTGTGTAGCTTTCTATTAGGTCTTTTTGATGTATGACATCATCAATTCAGATGTTTCACTGTTTATTTTTTGTCCTATTGACTAGCCTGTTGGAGAACTTGGGGAATTGAAGTCACTTGCTATTACTGAGTTGGGGTTAATCTGTGTCTTGAAGTCCAATTTTTATCAAATTGGATTGATCAGAGTTTGGTGCAAATATTTTTAGTGCAAGGTAGTAATGTCTTTTTGATCTGTTGTTTCCTTGTTTATAAAGTGACCTTCTTTGTTTCTTATGATTAATGTTAAGTTGAAGTCTATTTTGTCAGCTATTGGAATTGCAAAGCCTGCTTGTTTCTTGATGCCATTTTCTTGGAATATTTTATCCCATCTTTTCACCTTAAGGTAGTGCCTATCCTTGAAAGTGAGATGACTTTTATTTAGAAAACAAAAAGATGGATTTTGATTCTTAAACCAGTCAACAAGTCTGTCTTTTGACTAGGGAGTTGATGCCATTGATATTTACATTATTGTTGAAAGATATGTACTGGTTACCTGTCATTTTATTTTTCTGTTTGTGTTTTTAGTCCTATTTTGTGTTTCTGCTATAATACCTTCATTTGCTAACTTTCTGTAGTTCCTTCAGTATCATTCCTTTCTTCAGTCTTTTGCATTGCTTTGAGTATTCTCTGTAGGCCTGATTTGGTAGATATGAATTCTTTCAGCCTATTTGTATCATGGAAATTTTTTCTTTTCCATTTGACTATGATAAATACATTGGCTGGGTAAAGTATTCTGGGTTGGTATCTATGATCATTTAGAAGGTAGAATACTTTGGCCCAGGTTCTACTGGCTTTTACAGTTTGCATTGAAATGAAAAGTCAGCTGTAATTCTGATGGGTTTTCCTTTATATGTAACTTACTGTTTTTCTCCTTCAGATTTCAGTACTCTTTTTATTCTGTATATTTAGTGGGGGTTTTTTCCTATTATATGCTGTGGGGAGTTTCTACTCTGGTTCTGTCTATTCAGTGTTCTGTGTGCTTCTTGTATGGGTATGTCTTTCTTTACTTTAGGGAAATTTTCTTCTATAATCTTGTTGAAGATCTGGTCAATGCCACTGACCTGAGATTCTTATCATTCCTCTATCCTATGATGCATAAATTTGGTCTTTTCCTGGTGTCCCACATTTCCTGCTGATTCCAGTCCTGTGTTTTTTTTAATTTTTTTAATGTTCTTTGTTTGAGCAGTCCAATTCTTCAACTTTATCTTCCAGACAGTCTTGATATTCTGTTTTCCATTTTATTAATTCTGTTCATGAAGCTTTTTCCTGTCATTTCAATTTGGTTTATTGAAATTTTCAATTCCATCTTCATTTCATTCTGAGTTTTCTTTAATATTTCTTGTTCCTGAATTCACTTTTCATATCCTGAATTGTCTCTGTTATTTCATTCACCTGTATATTTTTATTTTCTTGAGCTTCAGTTAGGAGTTTATCCCAATCTTCTTTGAGTTCTTTGAGTGTTTGTGTGTTCTTTAAATTCATTTAATTATTTGATCATGTTTATGATTGTTCTTATAAATTCTGTGTCCTAGGGTTTCTCTAGGTAGTTTTCATTGTTAAACACTTCTGTAGGACTAGTAAGATTTGGTGGGGACATATTATCTTAATTTTCTTATTATTTGTGTTTTGGTTGTTGTTGTGGATTTCTTTTATTGGTTGTGGGTGTGATATGAAATTCAAGCCTGACTTTGTTGAGCTGAAGTTTGATGCTATTTATATCATTGACGGATATTTGCTGCTTTCTGATTAAGTATGAAAAGTTAGTTTGTCTGTACTTCAGGTTCTCTCTCTTTTTTTAACTCTATTAAGATTTCATTTATTTATTTATTTATTTACTTATTTATTTATTTATTTGTATGAATGTACTGTCTGCGTGTAGGTTTGTGCACCCATGTCGTGCAATGCCATGGAGGTCAGAAGAGGGTGTCGGATTCCCCTGGAATTGGAGTTCTCCTGGAATTGGAGTTACAGATGGTTCTCAGCCACCATGTGGGTGCTGGGGATCGAACCCAGGTCCTCTGCAAGAGCAGTTGGTGCTCTTAACCACTAGGCCATCTCTCCAGCCCCAGGTTCTCTCTTTTGATGTTTTTATTGGAGGAACTGTGTGGTCCCATGCTGGCTATTCAGGATCCCTCCAGCAGGGTGAAGGAGCCTAGGTCCAATCTGGGGTAATGCGGACCAACTGGTCCAGTTCTAACTAGCTAAGCAGAAAAGATATGACCCTTGGAACATCAAGACTAGGGTTGGTCTCAAAATAGAGGAAAAGTGACCTCAAGTATATTTTTAACATATATTTTTAATGATCTTAAGATACTGATAATTAATTTAATTACTTGAGTGTGCAGTGCTTAGATCAGGGACTTCCCAGGACCACCTGAAGCACAGAGTACCAGGGCATATACACCCCCTCCCTCACTGCAAACTGGAATTGCTAAGAGAGTGTCCAAGTGGATTTTTTGGAGAACCTTCAGAACAGAAAGGGGAGAGTGAATTACACTTCCAATATATAAACAAAATTGAAAGCCTGAAACCTAGACAAGTCAACAGTCCATAAACAAGGAGGGAAAAAAAAGGTGTCTGAAGGAGGCAAGCAAAGCAAGCCTTCAACACAGTGAAAAGGCATTTGTGATTCACATTGGAATACATACAAAAAAGGGAAACCCACGTGCCAGAGACACAACAAAGGGACAACATGGGAAAGGTGCGGGATAATTCCACACTAAGCTCTACCAACCCTATAGGAGATTGCTACAGCGGGATCCCCCTGGGGGTGACCCAAGAAACAGATCTTAGAGGAACAATTGCAGACCTATTCAGAGAAATTAAAGAATATAAAGAACAAGTGACAGAACTAAGGATAGAGAATGAAAAACTCAAGAAGGACCTAGAGGGAGACAATGACAAACTTCAGAAAGAACTAAAGGGAGAGAATGACAAACTCCAGAAAGAACTAGAGGTAGAAAATGACAATCTCTGGAAGGAAGTGGAAACACAGAAAATGGAAGCCAACCAGTGAAGTACGAAGCATCAAGAAGAGATTAAGAAGCCCTAAAAGGAAGTGGAAATACTAAAGAAATCACAGGATGAAGTGAAAAAGGAAATAGAACACTCATCCAATCAAGAGGAAAGGAATAGAAAAATCCACAGAAATAGAATGGAGGAAGCAGAACAAAGAATATCAGACCTGGAAGATAACACAGAACAACTAAAAACCTCAAGTAAAGATTATGAAAATTTTAAAAATACACAAAAGTGGAACAACCAGGAAATATGGGACACTATGAAAAGATCAAACCTCCACATCATAGGAATAAAGGAGATGAATCCCTAGAGAATGGTATTTATCAGATCTTCAACAGAATATAGATGAAATTTCCCCCAACTGAAACAGACAACACCATACAAATACAAGAAACACATAGAACTCCAAACAAATAAGACCAGAAAAGAAAACTCCAACGCCATATATAGTTTAAAATGCAGAGCCCGAAACAAGACAAAATTCTGAAGCCACAAGAAGAAAAACAAGTTACATATAAGGGGAAACCCATCAGAATTACGAACTGACTTTCAGCACAAACATGAAGCAAGAAGAACATGGAGCAAAGCATTTCCAGGGTTAAGGAAATAGAGGCACAACCCAGGTTACTATAACCCACAAAATGTCGATCATAGTTGAAGGAGAAGAAAAATCCTTCCATGACATAAACAAAAATGATATAATACATGTCTGGGAAACCACCTTCAGAGACATACTTGAAGCAATTCAAGGACAGAAGAAAGGAGCAGCATCCCCAACACCTAGACAAAAAAACTATTAAAACACAACTGCAGAAGTAAAATGGACTAAGGTGAAGAGAAACATACTTCAATTATAACTTAAAGTATAAATGGACTAAACTCTCCAATCAAAAGACAAAGATGGGAGAATTGGATTAAAAAAAAAACCCATCTATATGCTGTCTACAAAACCCATCCAACTCTCAAGGATAGGCACAAACTTAAGGTGAAGGGATGGAAAAAATATCCATAGAAATGGTACCAAAAAGAAAAAGGTGTTGCTATTAATATCAGACAAATAAGACTTCAAAGTAAAAGAAATCAAAAGAGGGCAAAAGAGGCCATAATTTTTATATAAAGGAAAGAATTCGACCAAGAATTCACAATCATGAATTAATATGCAACCAACTCTAGTGCACCAAACTTTAAAAGACAATTTTTCAGGACCTCAAGGCAACAGATTAACCCCAGCACACTAATAGGAAGGGACTTCAATACCCCACTAAGTCCTTTGGACATATCAACATGTCAAAGAATAAACAGAGAGCATGAACTGATGATATGATACACCAAATGGACCTCACAGACATCTACTGATATATTCCACCCAATACCAGAGAATACTATTTTTACTCAGCCCCCCATGGAAAATTCTCCAAAACAGACAACATACTGGGACACAGAAAAAAATCAAAAATACAAAACGATTGATTGAATAGTTTCATCATTTCTATAAAGACCACAGTGCAGAAACTCAATATCAACACCAGGATAGCCCCTACACCTACGAGAACACATGGAGACAAACACACTCTCCTGAATAATGAATGGGTCAAGGAAGAAAATAAGAAAGAAAAAGCATTCCTGGAATGGAATGACAAGATAATACAACACAATAAAACCTATGGACACTTTAAAAGCATCCAAAAAGGGAATTTAGAGCTCTAAGCACCTACATTAAAAAACGAGAGAGCACAAGTGAATGATCTAACACTCGGGTAAAAACACATGAGAGACAACAACAAATGAAACCCTAAATCACAGAAACAGGAAAATAACAAAATCAGAGCAAAATCAATGAAAAGAAACAGAAAATCAAACAACAAAAATCAATGAATCCAAAGTGTGTTCTTTGAAGAGAATAAACAAGATAGGATATAACCTCTAGCCCAGTTAACTCGAAAAGAAGAAGAATTAACTCCATATCTCGATAATCTCTGTGATGAAAACAGGGAAATATTCACAAAACAGACAATGAGAAGATGCCAGAAAATCATATGGATACTTCAAAAACCTATACACTACTGAGTTTTTAAAACCTAGAAGAAATAGGGATGCTACTGAAATCCTGGGAATCCCGAAAGCTCAACCAAGTAAGAGGTCAACAGCTAAAACAGACCCATAATATATGAAAGAAATTGAAGATGTAATAAGAAAAACTCCCCAACTAAAAAAGACTCAGGCCCGGATGGTTTCACAACAGAATTACAAAACATTTTCAAATAGACGACCATTATTACTATAACTGTTCAGAAGGATACTAGCAGAGGGAATCTGCCAAATTCCTTCTATGAAGACAGCTCACTCTAATACCAAAACCAATAGCAAAGATACAACACAAAAAAGAACTGACAGACCCCATCTCATTAATGAACACAGATACACAAACAAAATACTTGCAAACACATACAGCCCCACATCAAGAAGGGCATCCATCATGACCAAATTAAATTCATACCAGAGATTCAGCAATGGTTCAACATACGAAAAAAAAAAAAAAAAAAAAAAAAAAAAAAAAAAAAAAAAAACAAAAACCACATGATCATCCCAATTGACATGGAAAAAAGCCTTTGACAAAATCCATCAATCCAGCATCCCTTCATGTGGTAAATCCTAGAGGGAATTGGATTGAAGGGGATCAGTCCCATGTAATTTCAAGCCGTGTACAGGAACCCACAGCCAATATCATCCTAATTGGGAAATTACATAACATTTCCTTTAGAAGGGTAGGAACTCAGCAAAGGCTGCCCCTTGTCATCACTCCTCTTAAAATAGTGCTTGAAACAATTGCTAGGGCATTGTGGACAATAAAAGGAATTAGAGGAGTTCTAATTGGAAAAAGGAAAGTCAAACTATCCCGTTTTGCTGAGGAATTATGGTTTGATTTTACTTAAGGGATGTGTTTACTTACCCCACAGAAAAACCCTGAATTAAATAAGAGCTTACACTAGTGGCGGATACAAAATTAACCTAGAAGAAATAGTAGCCTTTCTTTATACCATGTAGGTAGGAATTCCTGGCTATGTTTAGGGGCGTTGGGGAGATGGCTCAAGGTTAAGAGCACTGGCTGCTCTTACAGAAACCCAGGTTCAAATTCCCAGACCACATGGCAATGAACAACTATCCATAACTCCAGTGAAGGGAATCTGCCGCCCTCTTCGGACCTCTGCACCATTGCACACGGGCTGAACTTGCACACATGTAACCATACACATAAAGATGGCCGCTGAGTGGTTTTAAGAGCGCCGACTGCTTTGCTTTTGCAGAGGACCCAAGGTTCAATCTCCCAGCACCCACTGGCGGCTGAGAACTGTCTGAAACTCCAATTGCCGGGAGCTCCAGTTCCAGGGGATCCAGACACCATTTCCGGACCTCTGTGGCATTGCACAACATGGGTGCGCAAACCTGCATGCAGACAGGTAATTTGATACACAGCGAAATAATAAATGCCGGGCATGGTGGTGCAGCCTTTAATCCCTAGCACTTGGGATGCAGGGGCATGCGGATCTTTGTGAGTTCAAGGCCAGCCTGGTCTACAGAGTGAGTTCCAGGACCCTGTCTCAAAAAGACCAAAAAAAAAAAGAGGTAAAAAATGAGAGAGCTAAACCTAAAGAGACCTCACAGCCAACACCAAGCATAGTGATCTCAGTGAACAAGCCAGCACTAGCTGACACAGACACAGAATCTCAGGGGGAACGCAGTGTGTATGCTTGATGATAGCTCTCCATATGTTCCCCCTCTCCGCCCTGTCTCGGTACTACACAGAGGGAGTCATAGATACCAGTACCGTGCCATGGAAAAGAAAAAAGTATTTGAATTATCCGAACTTTACTTCAAGCTTTCTGGGATAACAGGTGGCTTGAAATACAAAATTAGTCCAGTTAGAGCAAAATAAGGTTATATTTTTAAACTCCTGATTAAACAGAAAACCTTATATAAACTGTGGATGAATGTCTTTAATATCTTTTGAAAGATTTGTATCTTTTTTTAATTGAAAAGATGTATGTGCAACTACTCTGTTCAAATTAGTGTGGTCTAACATTAAAACAAACTTGCCTACTAATCTCCCAGGCTTTTGGGTCACTTCATTTGAAGATATCTTGTGAAATGCAAGGGAGTTCTAAAAAGAAAGTTCCAGCCCATAACTGCTTATGTGTATGAATCAGGATTTCCTTTTGACATTGAACTCAGAAAAGTATATACATTTAAGCTAGATGCTAGAGGATCAGGTAACAGCTGTCATTGAGCTCTTGAAGAAGTGTTCAGGCCCCTTTAAACACATCCATACTTTTTATCAATTCATTTTTTCTTTTTTATTTATTTTTTACATGTATGAATGTACTGTCTGAATGTAGGTTTGTGCACCCGTGTCGTGCAATGCCGCGGAGGTCAGAAGAGGGTGTCAGATTACCCTGGAACTGGAGTTCTCCTGGAATTGGAGTTTCAGACGGTTCTCAGCTGCCATATGGGTGCTGGGATCAAACCGGATCCTCTGCAAGAGCAGTCAGCACTCTTAACCGCTAGGCCATCTCTCCAGCCCCTCAATTCATTATTTCAGCAAGTATATGTATTTAGATTTAAAATACTTTGTTGGGGCTGGAGAGATGGCCTAGTAGTTAAGAGCACCGACCACTCTTGTAGAGGACCCGGGTTCGATCCCCAGCACCCATATGGCGGCTGAGAACCGTCTGAAACTCCAATTCCAGGAGAACTCCAGTTCCAGGGGAATCCGACACCCTCTTCTGACCTCCGCTACATTGCACGACAGGGGTGCACAAACCTACATGCAGACAGTACATTCATACACATAAATAAGTAAATAAAATAAAATAAAATAAAATACTTTGTTTTAAAATCATGTTACTATTATGCATATATTTTGTAAGTTGAAATAACTAAAAATTTCATTCATAAAATGTCATTGCTGGCTGGGTGAGGTGATGCATATCCATAATCCTAGTACTCAGGAGGTTGAGGCATAAGAATAAAGAGCTGAAGACCAGGCTGGCCTACAGTGATATAAAGATTTAATTTTAAATAGAATGTTTTGGCAGATATAACTCATGTAAGCTGTTTATATAGTGTATAAACAGGTAATAGCTTAAGACTTCTTATAAAATTATTTCCTTTTAAACATTTTTTACTTTATTAATTTATATGTGAATGGGAACCTGCACCATGACATTTAGGGGTCAAAGGCACCTTTCAGGAGTCAGTTTTCCCCTTCCTTCATGTGGGTTCTGGGGATCAAATTCAGGCTTAGAGGCAAGCACCTTTACCCACTGATTGGATGTATAGCCTTCTCAATATAGTTCCATGCCTGGAAATATAAACACAGCCAAGTATATATGGCCAGAGAGATCCTGGACCCTAAAGAAGAACCCACTTCTGTCCCTTCACTAAGCCAATGTAATTTCTTACTATATTCTAAATACATATCCTTCTATTTGAAGACACGTGTGCCTCTCACCACTAATCTTTTTGCAAGCAATGGAAAGACTCTTACCAAGTTCCACAACTGGTCAAATGCAGAGAAAAAGTGACTGTAAGATGCTCAACCCTAATTATGGGAAAATCCAGTTTAAGTTAGGTATGAATGAGCTAGCACTCCAACCAGTGCCCCCCAGAGGCACAAGTGAGAGTCATGGAACCTCCCTGGCCATGCCAGGTTTATTCCACTGGGCGGCTTGAAACACTTGCTAGGGCAGTAAGGCAAGAAAAGGAATTAAAGAAGTTCTAATTGGAAAAAGAGAAGTCAAGCTATCCCTTTTGCTGATGATATGATTGTTTACTTAAGGGATTGTTTACTTAACCTCCACCAGAAAACTCCTAGAAATGAATAAGAGCAAAAGTAAAAAAAAAACAAAAATCAGTAGCCTTTCTTTATACCATGTAGGTAGGAATTCCTGGCTATGTTTAGGGGCTGGGGAGATGGCTCAGAGGTTAAGAGCACTGGCTGCTCTTACAGAAGACCCAGGTTCAATTCCCAGCACCACATGGCACTAACAGCCATCCTAACTCCAGTTCCAGGGGACCTGACGCCCTCTTCTGACCTCTGCACATATTACACATGGCTGCACTTGCACACATGTAACCAATACACATAAGAGATGGCCTAGTGGTTAAGAGCGCCGACCACTCTTACAGAGGACCCAGGTTCAATCCCCAGCACCCACATGGCGGCTGAGAACTGTCTGAAACTCCAATTCGCGGAGGAACTCCATTCCAGGGAATCCGAACACCCTTTTTCGCCTCTGTGGCATTGCACAACATGGGTGCACAAACCTGCATGCAGACAGTACATTGATACACATACAGAAATAAATAAATGCCGGGCGTGGTGGTGCACACCTTTAATCCTAGCACTTGGGATGCAGGGGCATGCGGATCTTTGTGAGTTCAAGGCCAGCCTGGTCTACAGAGTGAGTTCCAGGACCCTGTCTCAAAAAGACCAAAAAAAAAAGAGGTAAAAAATGAGAGAGCTAAACCTAAAGAGACCTCACAGCCAACACCAAGCATAGTGATCTCAGTGAACAAGCCAGCACTAGCTGACACAGACACAGAATCTCAGGGGGAACGCAGTGTGTATGCTTGATGATAGCTCTCCATATGTTCCCCCTCTCCGCCCTGTCTCGGTACTACACAGAGGGAGTCATAGATACCAGTACCGTGCCATGGAAAAGAAAAAAGTATTTGAATTATCCGAACTTTACTTCAAGCTTTCTGGGATAACAGGTGGCTTGAAATACAAAATTAGTCCAGTTAGAGCAAAATAAGGTTATATTTTTAAACTCCTGATTAAACAGAAAACCTTATATAAACTGTGGATGAATGTCTTTAATATCTTTTGAAAGATTTGTATCTTTTTTTAATTGAAAAGATGTATGTGCAACTACTCTGTTCAAATTAGTGTGGTCTAACATTAAAACAAACTTGCCTACTAATCTCCCAGGCTTTTGGGTCACTTCATTTGAAGATATCTTGTGAAATGCAAGGGAGTTCTAAAAAGAAAGTTCCAGCCCATAACTGCTTATGTGTATGAATCAGGATTTCCTTTTGACATTGAACTCAGAAAAGTATATACATTTAAGCTAGATGCTAGAGGATCAGGTAACAGCTGTCATTGAGCTCTTGAAGAAGTGTTCAGGCCCCTTTAAACACATCCATACTTTTTATCAATTCATTTTTTCTTTTTTATTTATTTTTTACATGTATGAATGTACTGTCTGAATGTAGGTTTGTGCACCCGTGTCGTGCAATGCCGCGGAGGTCAGAAGAGGGTGTCAGATTCCCCTGGAACTGGAGTTCTCCTGGAATTGGAGTTTCAGACGGTTCTCAGCTGCCATATGGGTGCTGGGATCAAACCGGATCCTCTGCAAGAGCAGTCAGCACTCTTAACCGCTAGGCCATCTCTCCAGCCCCTCAATTCATTATTTCAGCAAGTATATGTATTTAGATTTAAAATACTTTGTTGGGGCTGGAGAGATGGCCTAGTAGTTAAGAGCACCGACCACTCTTGTAGAGGACCCGGGTTCAATCCCCAGCACCCATATGGCGGCTGAGAACCGTCTGAAACTCCAATTCCAGGAGAACTCCAGTTCCAGGGGAATCCGACACCCTCTTCTGACCTCCGCTACATTGCACTACAGGGGTGCACAAACCTACATGCAGACAGTACATTCATACACATAAATAAGTAAATAAAATAAAATAAAATAAAATACTTTGTTTTAAAATCATGTTACTATTATGCATATATTTTGTAAGTTGAAATAACTAAAAATTTCATTCATAAAATGTCATTGCTGGCTGGGTGAGGTGATGCATATCCATAATCCTAGTACTCAGGAGGTTGAGGCATAAGAATAAAGAGCTGAAGACCAGGCTGGCCTACAGTGATATAAAGATTTAATTTTAAATAGAATGTTTTGGCAGATATAACTCATGTAAGCTGTTTATATAGTGTATAAACAGGTTATAGCTTAAGACTTCTTATAAAATTATTTCCTTTTAAACATTTTTTACTTTATTAATTTATATGTGAATGGGAACCTGCACCATGACATTTAGGGGTCAAAGGCACCTTTCAGGAGTCAGTTTTCCCCTTCCTTCATGTGGGTTCTGGGGATCAAATTCAGGCTTAGAGGCAAGCACCTTTACCCACTGATTGGATGTATAGCCTTCTCAATATAGTTCCATGCCTGGAAATATAAACACAGCCAAGTATATATGGCCAGAGAGATCCTGGACCCTAAAGAAGAACCCACTTCTGTCCCTTCACTAAGCCAATGTAATTTCTTACTATATTCTAAATACATATCCTTCTATTTGAAGACACGTGTGCCTCTCACCACTAATCTTTTTGCAAGCAATGGAAAGACTCTTACCAAGTTCCACAACTGGTCAAATGCAGAGAAAAAGTGACTGTAAGATGCTCAACCCTAATTATGGGAAAATCCAGTTTAAGTTAGGTATGAATGAGCTAGCACTCCAACCAGTGCCCCCCAGAGGCACAAGTGAGAGTCATGGAACCTCCCTGGCCATGCCAGGTTGTGGGTTGTGGTGACACAAAGGTCTGGGATTGGGCCCTGGAAAGTGAAGTCACGCTGCCTGTAAACCTAACCATCTTGAATAAAGTCTCTCTCTGTATTTGGACACCTTAGCATGTGTCTGTGTGCTGTGCTTTCTATATGGCTCACACTGCCTGTAAAACCAGCCATCTTGAATAAAGTCTCTCTTTGTATTTGGACACCTTAGCATGTGTCTGTGTGCCGTGCTTTATATATGGCTCACCGTGGGAATAAGTAGGATGATTCATACCTAATGACACATCTACAATCCAACCTCTACACCTAAGGTTCAGGGAACATCAGGGAAGAAAAGACAGAAAGAATGAATGTAAGAGCCAGAGGGACATGACACCTGCTGCTAGTTAATGTGTTCCAGACATGACAGGGAAGCCCCACCAGTGAAATCTACACAGTAAGGTAGCCGACCAGGATCCACATAGCGATAAAACCAGTCAGAATGCCAAGGTAGATGGGGATAATTTCAGGGGATCCCACCTCAAGATGAAGAGCTACAGGCAATCAGCAATGCTGAGAGAGGACAATTGGTTTCCTCCAGGGCCTAGCTCCCGGAGAGGTTAGCTAATCCCAAGTGGGCAGCCCTAAATACACAGGTTCACATAAGAATCTCTAAATGGACTCAATGCAATATATATATATATATATATATATATATATGTATATATATATATTTTGGTTACACACACACACACACACACATATATGTGTGTGTGTGTGTGTGTGTAACCATAATCAAAGAAGAAGAGACAAAACTAAGAGGGCATTGGGAGGCATGGGAGGATTTGGAGGAGAACTGGGAGGGATGGAAATAATACAAATAACAGTACAAATATATGAAATTTTAAAAAATACATTTATTTATTATTTTTATGTGTGTGCACACATATACTGTGACAACTGGAAGTCAGAGGATGACTTGGGGGAATAAATTTTCTCCTTCCACTGCCTGGGATCCAGGAATCAAACTCAGGCTTAGACACAAGCACCTTTACCCACTGAGCCATCTCAACCACCACATATTTCTTGATTGCTATTCTCTACAAGGAATAGTACTAGGAATTTACATCTGCTAACTCTTTTAGCCATAGATTAATAGCCTACGATATAAGATTAGAAAATGCTACAACATTGCTGACCTCTGTATTAGATTTTTAAAGGAACCCAGGTCCTCCTCTCAGTTCTGCTCTTCTCACTTCTGTTGGCAGGGGGATCTGAGTTCACCTACGTGACAAATACTGTGACCACTAAACTTATGGCACATTTGAGATGCAAGACAGAAGCTGAAAAGCCCTTGTTAGTAGGAGATCAATACAGCCAGCATAACCAGCTGAGCGAAAAACACCAAATTCAACAAAGTAGACTAGCACAAGGTCATGTGCCAGGCTGCAGACTTCTTGGAAGAGCCTTCCACAAGTGAGAGTGTCAGCTCAATGGGACCGTAGGTGGTAGGTGTCTCACGGATGTAGTCCACTCTCCATGTTCTGACTAATACTAATTGTGTCCACAATGTATCCAACAGGCCCCATCTCTTCATGACAAGGGCACTTGAGCATGGAAGCTGTGAACCAAAGAACTGATGCAATGTAATACTGTAAGCAGTTGAGGGCTCTGGACACAGCTACGTCACTGCAAGCTGCTGCCAGCTGCTTTTGCCACCTGTAAACTAAACAAAGTGTTGCCTGCCGTTCTGCTGCTGAA
Source organism: Rhizomys pruinosus (assembly GCA_009823505.1). Classification (NCBI taxonomy): domain Eukaryota; kingdom Metazoa; phylum Chordata; class Mammalia; order Rodentia; family Spalacidae; genus Rhizomys; species Rhizomys pruinosus. The sequence continues at coordinate 463,706 of VZQC01009916.1, forward strand.
TTAACTGCTGCCAAATGTTTGTGTCTCCCTCTCTCTTGCTCCCTCATCCGTCCTTGCCTCCCTCTCAGGTTTATGTAGCTATTTGACATTGCACTTAGAGATCTAATAAATATTTTTATGTCCCACCAATCAAAACTAAACTTTGAGCCTGCTCTCCAAATTCCATCATATCCATGAGCTTTGTAGAAAGTTCAGTGACAGAGTCCTCTCCTTTCCCCACACTAGTACCTCGGGGAATTTGTTGTGCTCGTAACCTCTGCACAGAAGTCTCTCCTCGGGGACATCGGAAGGCTACTTCCCCACATCCTCAAGATTTCCATCAAAGGTCTCTTCAGTGAGCCTCATGACTCCCTCACTGCCCGCCTCAGCCATGCTAGGCCCTACGATACCCTGAGATTCCAACCTGTATCGTCCAATCCTGATCCCATCCTCCCACGATCAACCCCACACCCAGGTGTTATAGTTATTACCCTTTCCTGTCTGGGTCTGTGGCCGGAGTGTAAGCTCCTACAGGCCAGCTCCTGCATCCTTCTCTGATGACTCTCAAGCACAGAAGAGAACAGAGATCAGAGTCAGCATTCCAAAAAGTATTAGCTGAATGAATAAAGGTCATTTGCTAATGTAATGAACAATAAATGCTAGCTCCCTTCCCCCGTTAGTATAGTGGCAGCAAAACTGTTTAATTTTCAACCCTGCAAAGTCCAGCATTAGTCTAGAGAAAAGGCAAAAATGGCTGGTGGGCTGAGTTGGAACAAAACACTCTTCTTTTTTTTTTTTTTTTTAATTCCTAATCTCATTTCCCTGCCTCCTGAATTCCTCATTGGAACCCCTAAGTTGTTCCAGGGAGATACAATCTTTTCTGCTTATCTAACATAGTCCCCACCCCAAATTTCCTATCCTTCTGAGGCTCAAGACCCCCCCTTTCTATTATATGGGCTCAGTCCATATAATAGAAGTACTGTAACTTTTCAACTCTATATGAACAGGAACCAGTTGCAGCTGAAGACCGGCCCAGAACCTTCTGCTTATTTCTGATTCCCTGATGAGCCCTAAACAAGCCTCATATTGTAATGTATCATAAGGATTATTTCTTGTAAATGTCACATCAGTGTTAAGCCATTTGCCAAGAAAAGCTTTAGAAAATTCTCCAGTCTCTGAGTAGCCACGAGATTACTATTGAGAAATCTCTTGATTCCTGAACAGGTAAGACCTTGGGACACACCTCAAAGCTCTAAAAGCATTTCACACTTTAGTGAAATAAGAAATGGGCCGGGCGTGGTGGCGCACGCCTTTAATCCTAGCACTTGGGAGGCAGAGGCAGGCGGATCTTTGTGAGTTCAAGGCCAGCCTGGTCTACAGAGTGAGTTCCAGGACAGCTGGGGCTACCTGGGAGGACCCTGTCTCAAAAAGACCAAAAAAAAAAAAAAAAAAAAAAAGAAATGGCAGTTTGGCAAGAAGTTGGGAGAAACAGGTATTCCCATTGTTCACGTGAATAACAATTGGTTCAGGATCTTAAAAGGGTTATTTATAATCTCTACCGAAATTGTCAATATGTATCTTTTGACATATCAATCACACTTCTAGAAATCTAGAAAATTCTCTTACAGATATATTCACATGTTGTACAAGGATACTTTTTTCAACACTATTTAATGGCCAAAGACTGGAAACTACCTCAGTATCTATTGGCAGGGGGTTAGTTCAATAACTTAGGGGACATTTGCAATGGGGTATTCTGAAGCCAATAAAGAGAGCACAGATCTGTATGGACAGACATGGAGCCACATACCAGGGAAAAGACAAAGCAAGGACTGTGTCCGGCAAGTCATTTGTCCACAGAGGCAGATGCACATGGACTTTCTCTAGAGAAATACATGAAAACACTGGTGGTGGTGTTATTTCAGGGGAGGGAAACTGCAGAACTTCACTGGAGGTCTCCTGGCCACTGTGTGCCCACCCGCACCACTGAATCTTTTACCAAATGGAAATGCTACATATTTTTCAAATTATTAACTTTTTGAAATCACAAATATTTTGGATATTATTATTTTAGAATTGCTGTTTCCTTCAAGTTTTGCTAGGCTAATGTTTGAAAATTGTCTACTCAATACCTATAAAGCTAGTCTTGGGTGGTTTATTCCTGTTGCTATGGATGCCATGCTGCTGGAGTGGAAGCAATTTGTTCCCTTGGCTTTGACTGTTCTTAGTTTGGGAATGTGTTGACCAATCCTGATGCCCCTAGTATGACTCACAGTGCCCTGAGCAGGACTGCATCTAGAGCAGGAAGGACCAGGAGTTCCCTAGCAGATGGAAGGGGAGTACAACTCTTTTTCTAGTTACTTCTCCAAGTTTGTGGGGGAATCAAAACACAGACACGTCAGGACAGTGTGTTTCAGAGACGTGCGGGATCCTAGCTTTGTTTCCCAGCCTCTGGTGATCACACTCAAAGCTCTCCAGGCTGCCTGAGCTTATGTTTTCCCACTTGCAAAGTAAGAAGTTTACCCATCCTACGTTTACACAAACACACTCTAAGGTAACAAGCATAATTGCCAAATACAATATCCACCACTGTTGCTCAATCACAACAACAAATGAGCCAAAACAGTGGCAGGAAACCGCATGTTGTAGAAAACAACACTTCGAAAAACCTTAAAGGTCAAGAATTGCAGCACTGCCGCCCACTCGCTCTGGCTTTGTTTCCTCAAAGAATGACATCACTGAGACAGTGCCGACTGGAGTCCAACAAAGCGAAGCTGCCACTAGTCCACTGGGAGACCTTGAAGACCAGGACCGAGTCCTGTCCCCTCATCCTAAGCCTCACTCACCCTGGTCAGTTCTCCTTCCGCCAACATGTCTTTCATTACCTATTTCACCTGGATTCTCACCAGTTTCTGTCTCCAGGACGACACAGATCTCCAAACAAGCATCTCATTTTATTTATCTAAAAGATAGTTTGCAATGCACATAGTTCCAACATCTCAGTCTACCGCCTCACATTTCAAAGTTCCTAATGCAAATAATAGTGCTCACACTCACAAACTTAGCCCGCAAAAATACCAGCACCATTTGTGCTACTAACATGCTCTTTCAACCCGGCCGCCTGACAGCTTTGGAACCCACACTCATCTCTCCACAGCACGCCCACCACCTTCCCTACGCGAGTCCAACTGTGTCTATGGGTCACGATGATGACAGCAACAGCCTCCTGCCTGGCTTAATCTCCTGCCAGCCTGCCTCTGCCCCTTTCCCATCTGCTCTCCACACTGCGGCCAGAGGAATCATGCTATTTACATGCCAAGACCTCTTAAATAGACTCACTGTAAAATAAAGGCAATAACACAGGGAAAGCCTTTCATCTCTTACCACACAGCTGGCCGTGCCTCTCTCAGGCACACATGCCAGGCCTCTGGGCACACCGAGATCTTCTTACCCTACTCCTCCTTTCCATGGGGTCTTTTTACCTGCTGCCTTCTCTTAGGGTATGCATGGGCCTCGCTCCTTCTTTCTTTACTTAAGTCCCACCCATGTGCCATATCCATATGTTGATGCTAAACTATCAGTTTAAGGAGGAATTGTTTTTCCTTCTTCCTCTCCCTGGTGCCTTGCAAGGTTGCAAGTTTACAGTTATTTCAGTGGTTACTTGATTTGCATATATTTCCCCACCCACCTGAGATACCGTGGAAACTGAGCAGGAAGATTTTAACTAATCACTGTCTCTCTACTTCTTGAGACATGAAGACACTAATGACTACATCTTTTAGGGAAAAAAAATATTACCAAGAATTGATGTGTGTTCTATATGATCCCAGGTAAACAGCTCAAAACTTCTACTTGAAATATCTTTATCTATGTATATAAAATGCATGTAAAAATGATTTGCCAGTTCTGGAAGGATTAAATAAGACTGTATTATAAGTTTTAGCTCTGAAAAGCCCAGTGCCAGGACTGGACTCTCTCTTTTAGAGTTTTTGACCAGCTAAGTCCCACAGACCCTCAAACAATACCGGCTCTTGCCGTTCACTTAGTTACCTCCCAGAACTTGACCTTAAGACCCTATTGCTGAAGACTACATACATGGAACAAACAAGGAGCAATCAAACTGATTCTTACCTCAAAGCTTCATCTCTGCTGGCTAACTTTCATAGAAGTCATACTTCTATTCATAGAAGGGGCTATGCATGTTATTGACAGAGAAAGTTAACCAGCTTCACCCAGCTGTGAGCCCTACAAACTCCAGTAACAACTGGCTTGGCAAAATATATGCTCTGGTACAATAGTGGTATAAATGTTAAGGAGTTACCAACCACCTACTAATTGGATTCAAGACCCACTTCACAAGATGCATTCCATAACTGAAACTGTTATTGGTGCCAAGATTCTGTGGCTGGACAGGTCTCAGTTCACAAGAGAGAAACTACTGCTACCATTCTGTTAAGTAGACATAGTATTGAACTCGAAACGACTTATGGTTAACTAACCACTAACCATCGATTAGTCCATCTATCAGCCTTCACCAGAAAAGGTTTTTCTTGCAGCAGAAGGTGATTAACAGAAAGATTCACAACTGGTCAACATGCAGAGAATAAGAGACTGTGGAGTGTTCAGCCCTAAATGGGACATCTGTATCACACCTCCTCAGGGATCATTGCAGAAGAGGAGATGTAAGAGCCAGGGGTGGGAGATGAATACAGGGAAACTATTTCTGGAGACCACAGGGTAGTCGCACATGTGAAGCCATAGCACTGTGACAGCACGCACAAGACTTGTACAAGCACAAGCCAGACAATCTCAGCATGGTTGGGGGAAGATTCTCATGGCTTAGAATCTATTGGCAATTGAAAGATTCTGGGAGAGGGAGGGTCAGTTTTCTTTATTGTGTCACTTGGTAGGTTAACCAGATTTCTAAGGATGAACTCACACCCAAGATAATTTTGGAAATACAGATTAGACTTCATTTACCTTGAAAAAAATCCCACAAATAATAATGGAGGACATGAAGTTAGAGAGCCAAAAGAGGGGATGGAGAGGGGCTAAAAAAGTTTTAGCTCTATGTTTGATAAATGGTAACTTGATAATAACTATCACTTCTCTCTTCCTTGACCCCTCTTCTATTAGACCTACATCTTAAATAGTGAAAATGATCTCTTCCACAGGTAAATAAGTGATCCAGGCCCGTGATGATGCACACCTTTAATCCCAGCACCTGGGAAGTGGAGTTATAAGAGGATCTCTGTGAGATCGAGGCCAGTCTGGTCTAAATAATGAGTGAGTTCCAGGCCACCTGGGGCTACAGGGAGACCCTGTATCCAAAAAAAAAAAAATCAATAAGACCAGAGAAACTGTACTGCAGACACAAAACTTGAGATCTTAGTAAAAAGACAAAAAAAAAAAAAAAAAAAAAGAGATCAAAGTGGCCAAAATATAAAAGATAAGATTCAGCCTTCTATGGAGGTGAGCAGTGCAGACTGTGAGAACTGAGAAAAGAAATAGCAGAAATACAGTGCAAAGAAACAAGCTTTCCTCAAACCACAAAAGGGGTTATTGTCAAATAAGCTAAAAGTACTGTGAGTTTACAGAAGAGAAAACATTCATGCTGGAGGCAACAGGACCTGGGTACGTGCTGTTTAGGTAACAGAAGTAGGTGAGGAACTGGAGTGTGGGAGGGAGATGCAGCAACCAGAACAAAGAGAACAGGGTTTCCAAGAAAGTAGGAGGCCTTGGGGAGGCCTTACGGCAGATGATGCTGAGAAGCAAGTTCAGAACCAGGATACGAAGTCTTAACTGTCTGGGAATGGAATTTCAACTTTGTTCTTGAAATACTGAAAATATAATCTGTTACAAGTCTAGGTTTGTCACAGCCAATTTAAATATCTATATAGATAGATGACACAGAAAGATATAGATATAGATATAGCTTCCCTATCAGGTTCCTATAATTGTTCAAAATCAACACTGCAAGGCTAAAAAGAAGAGAGAAAGGGAGGTGGGAAGATGGCTTCTGGTAGACATGCTTAAAGAGTTCCTGTTGTTGTGAATACACAGATGAACTTTAACTCCCTCTCTGATCCCCCACACCAAACCACCCAGATAAAGAGCATGTTGCTTTTAATACCTTGTAGAGGGGCTGGAGAGATGGCTCACTGGTTAAGAACACTGGCTGTTCTTAGAGGACTCAGATTTGAATCCCAGTACTCACACGGCAGCCAACAACTATCCTTCACTCCAAGGGATCTGATGTCCTCTTCTGACCTCCAGGGGCATTGCATGACATGGTTACACTTACAAACAGGTAGGCAATACACTCATACACATTAAAATAAGAATTACCTTGTAGACTGAATGGCTCGGCTATTCTACCTACTGGACCCTTCCACATGACAAATGTTTTGAAAGTCCTGAACCCTAGAGAACACCCAAAATGGGATGTTCATGGAGAGGACTATAACCTTCCTTAAATTATTTCCATCCAGTTTGATTCAGAGGACAATTCTGAGTGGCCTATTCTGTATATTCCACTACTTTCACTGTCCTCTCCTCATCTCCCCCTTCTCAGCAATCCTAAGAAAATAGGAAATAAAGAGCAATTTGTTTTGCTACAGTATTAATGGGAAAGGCTAAATAAAGCACTTTCCTATGCATTATGTAAGGAGAGGAAGAAAGGAATGGAAGTGAAAGGAAGTGGAGGGAGGGACAGAGGACAGACAGGAAGAGGCGAGGCTTGTCTAGAGAGTCCCCCCCTGAATTGGGTTGGCCAGCATCTATTCTTATATTAATTTGTAGAATCTGGTAAGGAATCTACTAGGGACTTCCAGAAATAGAGAAGCAGATCTAGAAAGAATTGATACCTAGTAATTCCTAATAGTTTCTAAATAAGGTAATATCAAGCCATCAAAAAAACAGCTCTGAGGTTTAAAATTATTTGTCCATGCAGTAAGACTATAGTGTTTGAAAGGCAGCCATTCTACTTAGGGAGATCAAAGACAGCAAGATGCATGCCATGTTTTAAAGGTAGTGTTTGCACTAGACCTGAACAGCGAGTGCTAGATTGCATTAAAGAGAAGGGAAAGGTAGTCATTGTAGTAGAGGAAGCAATGTGATGAGTCAAGACATGGAGAAGAGGCTTAAGGATTCTGATGATGGTGGAAGATTAGAGGACTGGAATGGAGTCATACACTAGAAGTTGTAGGAGACTGGGGCAGAGAGATAAGTTCTCCACCATCAGGACTGAAGCAGACAAGAGGGCAGGAGTTAGACAAACCTAGGGAGGAGAACGCATGGACAACAGGCGTCTGAAAGAATAGAACTCAAATGCCAGTTGTGTTACAGGCAAACTCATCGACACCAGATGACTTCATTTAACCTCTCTCAATCTCAGTAATATCTTCTAAACAAAATAACACAATACCTCATTCAAAAACCAGCAATGGCCAATTTAAAAACTATATGCAAAATTCTAGACTGCATTCGTTTGTTTTCACTGCCTTTTGAAGTATCTTTTTTTATTGTATTTATTTTTATGTGTATGAATGTACTGTCTGCATGTAGGTTTGTGCACCCGTGTCGTGCAATGCCACGTATGTCAGAAGAGGGTGTCAGATTCCCCTGGAACTGGAGTTAAAGACTGTTTTCAACCCCCATGTGGGAGCTGGGGATCAAACCCAGGTCCTCTGCAAAAGCAGTCAGCTTTCTTAACTGCTAGGCCATCTCTCCAGCCCCTGAAGTATCTTATCCTTCACTTCAAGTCCACTGTCTCAGATGACCAATAAGAGCTTTGAGTGGTCACAATTTCTTTTCTCTTTATTTCAAAAATTATTTATTCATTTATATTTTATGTATATGAGCATTCTGCCTGAATGCATGAAAGTACACCTGTGTATACCAAGCCCACGGAGGTCAGAAGAGGACATAAGATCCCCCAGAACTGGAGTTACAGATGGTTGTGAGCCATCATATGGATGCTAGGAACAGAACCCCAGTCCTCTGAAGAGCAGCCAGTTCTCCTAACCTCTGGGCCATCTCTCAAGCTCTGAGAGATCATGCTGTCATTGGGTGGAACTTTTTTGGGTGTCATTGATCTAACCCATCACTTTAAAATCTCAGATCTCCGCATATTTGCATGTGCCCAACCCTCAGGTAGATGCATTACTAAAAAGCCTTGGCTTTCCATCCTTGCTAGGTTGAACGTCAAGGTTCCTCTTGCCTTTCGCATAGCCGACACCATCCTTAGTCCCACCATCATCATCCCGTAAGCTTCTACTATTGTGGATGGGAAAAAAAATGTGTGAGAACCTGGGAACCTGGCTATTGTTTGAGAGACCCAGAAGCCTCTGAGCTCAGTGTCTGTCCTCCTCCTCTCAGGACACACTGCTTCCTCTCAATCATCCTGGAACACTGAGTGCCGTGTGGGACAATTTTGTCCACAGGATGTTTGTCTGAAGGCACTGCCTTGCCAAGACCCAAAGCTTGAGACTTCCGCTGACAATCCAAACACCAGAATGAGAAAAGGCTGAAACCCTTGAGCAGTTCTTTTAACTCCAAATAAGGTCTACTTACATTAAGAAATAGTAACAGGTTATCTGAGCTTCAGGAGGTGGAATAGTTAAGCCTGGTCTTTGAAATCCTGAGCCCTGGGGAAGTGAAGTAGAGGTTTCAAAGTACATGCTAAAGGCAGGCGTGTCCTTAAAAAAAAATCAACACATCTCACATCTCCGAGTCAGAATTGGACTGCGCAGAGGCTAGATAACTTGTTTCTGAATCACAAGGCCAAAGAATTTGCAAGACATATATATGTAGAAATTCAAGGTGTTCAGCCAAAGCTAAGGTATAAATTCAACAATAATACAGGGTAACTAGGTAAGTCTCTGCAATCTAGGTAAGTCTCTGCAAAAATTTCCAAATTTCTGTATCATATAAGAAATGTTTGAGGCTTGTTGATGACTAAATCTAAAGTAAGACAGTTTGAAAAATGACTAACAGTCTGATATGGTTCCTCAGGTAAAAAAGGAAGAGTTCTCCTTCCTAGAATCAAAAGATTCTTCAGTTGTCTTTCTGAGTCACTCAATAGTTTACCAATAGTCTATTTGAGAGTCTTTGATATGTCCATCATACAGGCCCTTCCAATTACTAAACAGGAATTTTGAATTTCTATGTATACTACTAGTCATAATCTCTGTCTCTGAGTAACTGACTTACTTTCTATAAGGTTAATTTTGCCTGTGGAAATGGATTATTATCAAACTTCACTGTATTATAGTGAAGTTTAAAGTAGGCTAAGTATGAAATGTGCCTATCCCATCATGGGTGCCCAGTCAGTGGTGACTTTTATAAAAAGCCAGGAGAATTGGAGAGGTATTTCAAGAGTTAGTTTTACAGTGGAACTCTCTACCGCTTTCATCCTCTTAACCAAGCATCAATCAGAAACCAGCTATGATCTTGGTGTGTGGAGGCAAATCACAGCCGTTTTCAGAGGGACTATTTTGAGTTAAGACAGTTGAATAAGATCCAAAATATGTGCTGGAGCTGGGTGTAGAAGTGCACACCAATAATCCTAAATAGCTCTCACTACTGAGTTGGAGACAAGCCTGGGCTATAGAGTAAGACACTGTCTCAAATAAATCAACCAACCAACCAACAAACAAACAAATGCATTACATAAAGAACCCTAATTTAAAGAATTGTTTGTCATCTGGGTTACAAGTTCAAGAGCAGAATCAACAACAAAAGCATACAGGATTGGAAAGGTTTCTCAGGGCTTCAGGACACTTGGTTTTCTGGCAGAGGACTCAGGTTCAGTTGCCAGCATCTACAGGCAGCTCATAACCATTATAACTCTAGTTCCAAGGAATCTGATACCCGCTTCTAGCCTCTTTGGGCATCAGGCATACATGTGGTACACTCACATATATTCAGGCAAAACATTCATGCACATAAAATAAAAATAAATATTGAAGGAAAAAACAAAAAGTGCCAGGTGTCTTGGCACACACATTTGATCCCAGCATTTTTGAGGCAGAGGCAGGTGGAACTCTGTGAGTTCAAGGCCAGCCTGGTCTACATAGTGAGTTCTAGGCCAGGCCAGCTGGGGCTAAAGGGAGACCCTGTCTCAAAAAAAAACAAAAAGAAAGAAAAGAAAAAAGTCAGCGTGAAGATGATGGTGATTATGTTAAACAGGAAGAAGAAGAAGAGGGTCTTAAGGAAGAGAAAGAAGAGGGAAAAAAAAGAGGAAGATGATGCAGAGGAAAAAGGTGATTAAATCATTCTAAGACTCAATCTCTTAATGTTCCTGGATGCCCAATACAATAATCGCATCTTATTTCTTCAAGAATGATAGTTATTCCCACAGACAATATTGCATAACTGTTCATAGGAAAAGGATGATTTTACTATTTTTGCTTTACCATTACAATTAACATTTATTAGCTAGTTAATTATCATAATGTACATAAAATATTTTCATTAGTCCCCATTGTGAATTTCTCTAAAAATAAATTTACTCTTAATTTTTCTAATTCATTCTCACTGTTACATATTTTTATCCATAACTGAAACATTATCACTTTTGCACAGGTGCAGTTTGATGCATTTCATTCAAAATATTTTAAAGTTTTGAATTAATTGAAATTATACTCAGATACAATGTAAAATGTATCTGAGTAAAATTATACTCAGATACAATGTAAAATGACAGTGGTTCCCTGGAATGAAAAATGGATTGTTTCATAGGCAGTTAAGAAATCTTTAGCTTGAAGCCAATTTCAGGAGGTTAAGCATATTTGAGCAGTTTTGTCACAAGCTAAAAACACTAAATGAGCCCGGCCTGGTGGTGCAGGCCTTTAATCCTAGCACTTGGGAGGCAGAGGCAGGCAGATCTTTGTGAGTTCAAGGGTAGCCTGGTCTGCAGAGTGAGTTCCAGGCCAGCTGGTGCTACAGAAAGACCCTGTCTCAAAAAGACCAAAAAANGGCGGCTAAGAACCGTCTGAAACTCCAATTCCAGGAGAACTCCAGTTCCAGGGGAATCCGATACCCTCTTCTGACCTCCGCGGCGTTGCACGACACGGGTGCACAAACTTGCATGCAGACAGTACATTCATACACATACAGAAATAAATAAAATTAATAAAAAAAAAATTTAAAAAAAAATAAAAATGGAATCTTCTACATTCATCAGTCAGCTATGAAGACAACTGATAGCAAGTGTCAACAGTCAGTCTATCGTTCCGGAAGCTCCAGAAATGCCAAGCCTTTGATGTAAAGGAGAATGGTTGCCCTCTGCCTGCTTTGGGTCTAGCTCGCTTTAGCTAAGCACCCTATAAAGTGTGGTGAAGCCAGATGGGAGATGTACTTCTTCCCAGCTGCAAAGGAAACATTTGTAGAACAGAAAATGCCAGAAATCACAACACAATCTTAGTCATAGTAGAATGGAAAGCACATGAAATATTTAAAACCTGGAGTGGAGGTTTCATTTTCAAATATTTTAATTGCCAGAACAGAGCAGTTAAATCTATCTCAGAGCTCAGAAGACGAGCAGCAATAGAGAGGAAAGCGGAGAAAAAAGAACGGCCATTCGAGGCAAAGCCTTCATTGTCAAGCAAGAAGAAAACAGGATTTTTAGCTGAATTGTGTTTTACTTATATAAGTTTTGGTGCTGTAAAATGTGGCACGTTTTGTACTGTATGTTCTTTCAGAAAAACCAAACAGAAACCAGCCATCGTGGTTTCGAGGGAGCAAGGCCTCCCCTTTCTCATGTTTCAACTACGCAGTCTCCACTTGAGCTGGGGACCGTATCATATATCATAAATCACTCTCTGATAGATATTTGGCAGGCAGTCAGCACCCCAGGCTATGCAACAACATACAGTATGGAAAATTTTTAAGGTGGAATCTTGATTTTGTAACTTAAGGGCTTAATAGCATCTCAAAACATTTTACTACTTCCTGGTACACACACACACACACACACACACACACACACACACACACACACGCAAGCACACACACAAAGCCAAGAAAGCTGAATTCTCCATATGGTTTTTGGTTTTATAGGATATACACACAATAAGCCATATGACTATAAACCTGGAGGCGTTCTCTGAAATGTGCAACTCCAGTGAAAATGGAAAGAAAATTAGGAGTGTGATCCCAACGGGCCCCTGAGAGACTCGCGAGTCACCAGAACTTCTAGAATCTGCACTCTCCTTCTACCCCCAGCTAACTGTCCCACACCTCAGAAACCCAGGAAAGCAGCAACATGGGAGCCACGGGACAGATTTTATTGTAAGGTAATAACATGCTGTCAGAGGCACTGTCAGGATTTGAACAGGAAGGCTTAGACGTTCACTAAAGTCACTGAAACCCCGGTAGGGCCTTTCCCCTGACTCCAGCCCACAGCTGAGTTTCCAGGGTCCTCCACACGCTCGCTATGCCACCTTCTCAGATTCCCGTGTTCTTCTGTCAGGCCTCTTTCAACAAATTATACTTTTTTTTTTTTTTTTCTAATTGTACACTGCATTTAACCCCTAAGTGCTACCATCTCCAGACACTAGGGGCTTTCAGAAAACCACCACTCCCAGCAAAGCCACTGCAGGCTGGGGAGCATATCTGTGCATGCATGGGTTAATTCCCGGGTATTTGGACGTGCTCGAAAGTTCTCAGTGTTCCCGGGCAGAGCCATTCTTAGAAGGGCTAAATAGAAACGGGGAAATGCGGAGTGTGCGGTATGGCATTGTGCTCGCCTCAGAAAACAATGCATGGAAAACAAGAGAAAGAAACTGAATAAATCCTTTTTGAAATTCAAAATAAATGCTGCTTTTTGATTGTTGCTGTTTTGGTTGTTCACGAATTAGCCATAGTTTGGGCAAGCTAAATATAAAACTTACAATACAGTTTATTTAAAGTGCTTCTGTCTAATAGCAATCAATGTGAGGGAGAAGATGAAAGCCGAATTTAGATAAAATAGTTAGTGGGAGGTGAGGGTGTTATACGGAATGCTAATTCAGAAATAACTACAGTCCACTCTACTGTCATGTCATGTCCTTCTACCCTAATTGCCAGTGACTAGTTCATCCTCAACTTTCCTTCCCATCAGTCTTGAGCATGATGCTCATGAGCCCCAAAGTTTCCTGGGCTCTTCACATAACTTGAGACCTCACCATCTAACCATTTCTAGAGGAAAAAAAAAATAACTTTTACAAGAAGCACTGCAGCATAGTCCTGCCTCGGCTGGGCCTGCCTAACATTCCTTCAGCTGCACACTTCTGCACCTCTTAAATCAGTGCTTCTCAGCTGTGGCTGCACAGGAGAATCTCCTGGGAAGCTTGGAAAATTTCTGAATCCCAGGCTGCGGCCCAAACCAATGATATCCCAGCCTCTGAGGGCAGAACAGGGTCATGGGCTCTGTCTCAAAAGCCTCCAAGCAAGTCCATGTGCAGCCAGGTTAAAGGCCGCCATTGGGTCTTGCTCCTGAGCAGCTGTCAGTCAGCAATTCTATGGCAGGCAGGAGAGAAGTTCTTAGAGGAACTTGTGTCATCATGTTTTCCCTTGTTTAACAGTCCTCAGGGCGCTGTGTGCCTCCAGGAACAGTCTCAGGGCCTGTTCGTGACTCTCAAGTCTTCTTCCCCCTCTTCCATTTCTCTGTCCTGCATCCTCTCTGTGGCTGCACTCCCTGTGGCATGGTCTCTGCCTCCACCCTCACCAGTCCTGCCTTACCCTCACACCACCATGAGACCTTTCTTGTGCCAGGCCAGAGGTGCCTCTGTGGCCTGGACTGGTTATGTTCTTATTCTGTGGGATGTAGAGGCAGTGCCAGAGAAAGAATTCTTTAAGCCTACTTGGAGAGTGAAGGCCAGCTATCAGAAAGGAGCTTTTCTCTGGAACTGACCTTGAGCAAGAAGACCTTTACTGAGAGAGCAGCTCTGTGGTGTTCTTGGTCACACATTGGTGGAGTTTCTGAAGGGCAGTGGAGATTACTGCCAGGCACAGCAGGACCTCTATGCAGACAAGTAAGCTATAGAAATTCATTACTACTCCACCAAGAAGCCCCCATAGGAGTGGATAACCTGGACACAGACATATTGAATTAAAACCTGCAGAGTATTTGACAAGAGCTCAGACCTGGATGGGGTAAGCCTCAGTGTACTTCCTTTGTCTTGCCTCAGTATTCCTGGATTGAAGAATCAATTGCTGCTTCTTGTCAGGAGGTTCATTTCCTTTCCCATTTCACCCAACTTCATACTCAAAGCACTGAGAATTTCAAGTCTTTTTTTCCCATCATTTCTGTATCAGTTTTTTTTTTATTCTTTCATAACCCTATTGAGCGTTTTTTTTTCTTTGTTTTTTTTTTTTTTTTAACTAGATTAATATGATGGGAAGGAACCGCCCTGCTTCTGTGGAAGTCACATACAAGAACATGAGATTCCTTATTACACACAATCCAACCAAGGCAACCTTTAACAAATTTATAGAGGAACTTAAGAAATATGGAGTTACCACAATGGTAAGAGTATGTGAAGCATCTTATGACACTACTTTTGTGGAGAAAGAAGGCATTCGTGTTCTTGATTGGCCTTTTGATGATGATGCCCCACCATCCAACCAGATTGTTGATGACTGGTTAAGTCTGGTGAAAATTAAGTTTCGTGAAGAACCTGGATGTTGCATTGCCGTCCATTGTGCTGCAGGCCTTGGGAGAGCTCCAGTGCTGGTTGCCCTGGCATTAATTGAAGGTGGAATGAAATATGAAGATGCAGTGCAATTCATAAGACAAAAGCGGCGTGGAACTTTTAACAGCAAGCAACTTTTGTATCTGGAGAAGTACTGTCCTAAAATGCGGCTGCGCTTCAAGGATTCCAATGGTCATAGAAACTACTGTTGTATTCAATGAACTGGGGTGCCTGATGCCATGGCCTTGGAAGTGGAACTTCAGATGGGACCTCATTTGTCGACCATCATTAGCCAACACGTGGGCTTGGTGAATAAGTCTAATGAAGCTTCTACAGGAATATTGAGAACCAGTTTTACCAGGCCACTAGCTTGACAGAATCGCAACCTCTATGTTTGGGTTATGATTGACCTATTTGGACACTTCGCAAAAGATCTTTGCTGGTCAGCAATTAAATATGCTTAGTATTTGTACCAATTGACCTTTCCCAAAATCCTGTGCTATTAAGTTATGTCTTCAAATGTATACCTGTGCCAGAATCTTATCACCTTCAAAAAAAAAAGAATTCTGCACCAGCTCCCCTGACCACCCCTTCTGTGGAGCTCTGTGGAGAACATGAAGGGCAGAAGGTAAATAAGGCTTAAAGAGGCTGTGCTTCTAGCTCTTCCCTGGATGTCTACCTAGGCTAGAGAGGCCTGTGTCTCCTGGCCCATAGATCTGAGAGAAACAGACATCCTGACCCTCCCTCCTCTGAGCTACCTACTGTGTCCTCTCCTTTGCAAGCCACAGTCCAATCTCCCTCTCATTATGTGGCTTTGGGAGCTTTTGGAAATGTTTATCTGTTTTAATGTTAATGAAAATTTGAAGAGGCCACGTTTTTTCTGAGCACTGAACTCCTGGTGGCACAAAAAGCTTACCATGCTGAAAGAACCTGGCCAGTTAGAGGGAGGGAAAAACTCCAGGCTGGAAGTGAGCAGCCCCAGAATTTCTCACATTCCTCTTTTTGGTTATTATCAGTCAACATTTTTCCACAGGTTCACAGAGCATGCCAATCTGGGTGCAGGGAGCTCAGTGCTGCAGCTCTTTGCTACCGGAATGTGGCTAAAGCAACAAAAACAAGTTGTGACCAAGTACCAACTTACAGCAAGCACTGTGAAGTGAATAACAATATCCTCTGCAACAATAAAGCAAACCGTGCATGGTGCTTAACATTTCACAGATGACTTTCCTGAGTGTTATTTAATTTCATCATCATCAACAGTGGTAGGCAAGGCAAGCATTTTTCACTTTTGCCTGGATAAATAACTTGAGGTGCAGACAAGGTAAGAAATTTGCCTAAGTTCACACAATTATGAAAAGGAAGACACAAAATTCAAGTCTTGTCCTGACTTTGCCCTTCTTTTCATCATGTCTTAATTCCTGCTTTTTTTCTCTCTCTCTCTTTGAATTCAAAAATCTCTCTGTTTAATGGTACTGTTTCTGATCTTTAAGCAGAAAAGAAAGATTCCTTATTTGGGTCTTGTTTCTGGAGAAGAACTCAAACAGGTTGCTGTGTGGCTTAAAAGCATGTCTTTCTTAATATAAACTGCCACTTCAGGCAGGACAGTGGGAAGGAAGAGAAACAAAGATGGAAAGAACGGACACCCTCCCAGGGCCTGAGCAGAGACCTTTGCTGGCTGCCTTGATAGCATATCCACCCAGAGGGAGCTGCATGAAGGGCCTAGACTAAAGATATATGCGCATATATATACATATACTGGGGCATAATCACATCCTAAAGCTATTTTTTCAGTTTATTAAAATGAACTTACTCTTAAACACCCTGGAGCTGCTGATTAACCCCACTCTCCCCTCAGCCTACTCATCTCCAACTATGGAAGAAGGTGAGAAAATGATTCTTTCGTCTTCCTCTCCTTTATCTTCATCATTAAATAATTGATGACAGAATGCATTTGGCTTTTATTTAATATCCATTCTTCCAAAAGGGCCTGAATGGCCAAACTGTGAAGATTAGGAGTCTGCAGAGTGTGGTTCCGTGGACAAGCTGTCTATATTCAGCTTCACCCACCCAGGGCTCAGGGAATATTATTAGAGAAGAGGGGGCAGAAAGATTTTAATAGCCAGGAAGGTAGTGCAAGACCAAATGAAAATGAATCCTACAAGCTCCTGGGACCCTGGTCATATGAACCTGCATTGGTATCAGCATGCACAAGACCCAGGCAAGCTCAGCTGGACAAAAATCCTGCACAGAACTGTAGAAATGGGGAGCAGAGCCCAACCTTGGCTGAGGAAACATTGGCAGCTGATGGTGGTCAGGTGAGGAAGACCTTCCAGATAGACTAACTAGAGCTTAGGGGAGGAGCTGGCACTGAGGAGTGAGTTAGGAGAGGATTTGGTACAATGGACTCTAGCAAAAATGATAGCAGGTGTAACTCCAGGGTGGGGAGGGAGGGAGCCAAGGGAGAGGCAGACATAATGATGATTAAGACTGGCTGAAAAATTCTGTATGAAACACATAAAAATTTCAATAATAATAATAGATAGATAGATAAATAGATAAATAAATAAATAAGTAAAGAAGTTTTTCCAATCCTTAAAAGAGGCCATTTCATATGGACACAGGATCTGCTTCAGCATGAGCTTTTTCCCCCCTGGAACCTGTCTTCATCGTAATCACGTTCATTTCCATGCTGCTTATGAAAACATATCTCTACTATCATGAACCACCTGGCTTTCCTCTAAAATCTAGAGAAAGGTGCTGTGGTTTAAATATGAAATGTGTCCCATAGGCTCCTATGTTTGAACACATGGTCCCCAGCCTGGGAGGCAGATTTAGGGGGCTGTAGAACCTTCGGAAGATGAAGCCCAGCTGGCAGAATAAGCCACTAGGCGGGCCTTGAAGGTGATACATGCATCTGCTTCCAGCTAGAGTTTTCTGGCTCCTGGTCTATGCCAAGTGAACAAGCCACCTCCTCATACCACCTCCCACCACATTATGTCAGAGCTTCTCCAGCCACCATGCCATCCCTGCCGTAAAGGACTGTAGCTGCAGAAAGACCGGGCCAAGATAAAGGTCTCCTCCACTCAAGTTGTCCATACTAGGTATTTTGGTCCCAGCAACAAAAATAATACAGCTAAGTGGCAGAAATTCACAGGCAACTTAGTTGGGTTTTCTTTAGGGGGATTCCTTTTTGAAATGGGTCTCCCTTTAGTCCCAGCTGGCCTCAAGCTAGCTCTGTAGACCAGGCTGTCCTTTAACTCACAGAGATCTGCCTGCCTCTGCCTCCAGAGTGCTGGGATTAAAGGCATGCACCACCACACACGGAAACTTAATTGTTTTAAGTGTTAACGTCTGCTACACGCCATCAATTAGTAAATTTCTTGAGGACAGAGACTGTTTTTATCCGTTGCATGAAGCCATGGTTGTCAGCCTGACTCTGTGACTTGCCACATTCAACTTCAACATGTCACATAACTTCTCCATAACCCAGTTTCCTCACCCAGAGCATCAGCTTTGCAGAACATTGGGAAGCCTGGCTACAATAACGACTATGAAGTGCCAAACAAAGGAAGCATGGAACACATGTTAACTCATAATCTATCCATTTATAAGGAGAAAAATTGTACTAAAAAATTAAATCAGACAGTACTACACATAAAAAAGAATGTAGATTGAAAAGTTGAAGCAGGAATAGCTTTTCCCAACTTCAGACTCACCTTCAGGCTCTAGTCACAGGGAACAGGTTGTTCTGATCATACATAAATAAGAAGGGGCTAAAGAGATGGCTCAGCAGTTAAGAACACTGGCTGTTGCTGCAGCAGATCCAGAACTGGTTCCCAGCTCCTACATGTCAGCTAAAAACTGTAACTCCAGTTCCAAGGGATCAGACACCCTCTTAGGACCCCTGTGAGGACTGCACAACACAGATGCACTTACATACATGCAGGCAATACACTCATACACATAAAATAAAAATAATAGATAAATAAAATATTTTTAAAAAAGAAAATAGGAAGCAAGAAAAAAAGACTCACTACTCTTTTCCCATATTATGGCATATTCTTTGAAAACTTATTTCTAATGGTTCTGTAATCTGTAACAGTATCAGAATATACTTAACTGCTTACTTACAAACTTGAGGCTTTCATACTTCTCCCTTTGGGAAGGAGTTTATGGTTGGAAATGTATCAGATCTATCAGGGAAGGCAGTTAGTTGAAGGGTGGCCATCATGTGAGGGGCATTCAGGACCTAATATTTTTCTATTATTCCTAACTCTAAAGGGGGCATAAATAGGAGCAGAGTAAAGAAATGAAACCCAAAAATGTTAGGGCAGTCTGAGGTGTTAGGGAAAGCATGGTTAAAGAAGAGACAGGCAGAAGAGGAGGAGACTTACAGAGACCCACATATCTGTGGCCCAATCCAGAAGCCCTGCATTACAATGGGCAGGGACTCTGGAGAGTTCACCATCTCATTGACACACTAAGTACTTTGCCCATCTCTTTAGAACATCTTAAGTGAACCCGCCTTCCTAGGGAGGTCTGATTTGACCAGCAAAATTGGAAAATTAAGTTTCTACCCAGGCCAGAGCTTATTATTCTCATGAATAATTTTAATCTCTCTCTCTCTCTCTCTCTCTCTCTCTCTCTCTCTCTCTCTCTCTCTCTGTTTTGTTTGGTTTTGGTTTTTTGGTGGTGGTAGTATCTTTGGTTTAGTTGGTTGTTTTTTTTATCTCCTGTAACATTCCCCTCTCTGAAGAGACAATCATAAAATCTTTTGGGAATCAGATCAGAGCCCCAAATACTTTTAGCATCTCTGGATTTTGGCACAGACTAGGCTCCCAAGAGCCCTAAAGATATTTTTTACTTCTAGCTGAAAAAAAAATAATTACTTTTCTTTGGGGTCTTTTTACAATAAACTCCCTTGCCAATTTCTTCCTCCTGTTCTTACTATGCCCCCTCTAAAGAGGCTTTCCTAATTGCCATAGGGAATTGAGGAAATGACTGTTCTGCCTTCTTACATGCAGAATGGGTACGGCAATCGGGGTACCATTCAGTAAACCTATCTAAAAAAATATATTAGCTGTAGGGAAGAAAGGAATTCTTTGACTTGTACCTGAGGAGATATGTGAGGGAGCAATAAAGGCAAGAGGTGTTGCCTTTGTTATTTCTAGACAGGGAACAGGAAAAGCCAAAACAGGAGATATTTTTAAATGTCCAAATTAAAATCCATTAGAATCCCTTGATGAAGGCTCCCAAGAGCATCCATCTTTTGGGATCCTCATCATTTTGGGGATCTTCCAAGACTGGACTTGATAGTGTTGAACTTGGGATCAGCTTTCAGGCATTTTGAAAGCTGTTGGAGTCACTAGAGGCTAGAGGCTAGAATCATAGTATCAGTTACCTCCTTAACCGGAGAGAGAGAGAGAGAGAGAGAGAGAGAGAGAGAGAGAGAGAGACGAAGAGAGAGAGAGGAGGAGGAGGAGGAGGAGGAGGAGGAGGAGGAGGAAGAGGAGGAAAGAAATAATGATTTAGGCATTTAATTTTCAGGCTAAAACAATAGTGGGCTGTCGTTCTTGACTGCAGGTAAGCATTGCAAAGTTGACTTGGGGCCTGGACTGAAGTCTTATATCTGGACAGGATTTTTCTTACCAAGAAAAAATCCCTAGCAAGAAATAATTATCTAAGTTATACCTCATATACTTAACCCTAGGAATAGCAATGCCTGATCTCTTAAAGAAACACACCAATGACTTTAAATTTTGATTATGTTTCCTGGTTGGGTATTTAAGCCAGGCAGTTGTCCTAAATTAATCATTTCTTTTTATTCTTGAGATCATTGAGGATCTGGTCCTCTGGGGTCACTTGGGCTTGGGGGTAGCCTCTAGCTCCTTTGGCCTTTCTTTTACCAACTGTTCCATCTAGGTGAGACTAAGCCAAAGGTCTTGCTTGATTGTGGTTTCACCTAGAAGCATTGAGAACATATTACCTATATTGAACCTCCGCTTTATAGACTGGACACGGGTTAGAGTCCATTTGATAAGGTCTCCATGGTCTCCCTGAACAAGAGGACAGACAACTCACCATAATTACAGGACATTTTAAGAGATGCCCCATACTCCCTATGGATTTAGTTGACCTTGAAGGTCAACTGATCACATTAGCTGAGGCCCCCACCCAAGAAAGTTAATTACACTAGTGTGGTAGTTTTAATTACTGTGTAATGTATACATAAAATTTGAATAAGAAAAAATACTCTTAAATAAACCTTGTTTATACATATGTTTTCTTGATGCCAACCCTTATAATTGTTAACAAGAATAAATTAAATAGCTTCATTAATATAGAGGTTTGACTGAACTTGGAGCTTAGACATTTTTTAATTACTTACATTTTTTCATTTTTTTTAACAATAAGTAATAATTTATGAGTACAAGCATCCTTCATGTAAAACCAATTTGCAAGCAGTGTGCCCAAACCCACACAGCCCATGGGTCCCACCGTCCAGCTGGGTGGGACTTGTATGTTCAATCAAGTTGATCAGATGAGTGTCCAGACTATATTGCTGTAGTTTCACCATTCACCCCAATCGCAGCCCTTATATTCTATCACACCCCCTCTTCCGCAGATTGTTCCCTAGGCTTAGAAAAGGGGCACAAGTGGATGAAAAGCAAAATAGTCTACTTTCTCTGGAGCTGTTGTCTTGGACTCTGGTCAATTCTGGCTGTTTCCTTTCACGGGCTGGCAGTTTGTTCAGGAATAACCTTTCAATCCTATTAATAAAGCACAAGCAATTAGATATATAGGTATTTAAACAGTACTAATTGTTATGGTAGGATACTTTGGTATATACACAGATGTTTGGATGGTATGTTAATCTATGAATTATGTTTTTTCAGTAAAAATGACAGGGTCTTACTGTGGCTTATAACATCTCCGAACCACTAGAGGATGTAAGCTTGTGGCATCAGCCATGGGTTATTACTCCAAGGAGAGAGCTAATAGCCAATTAGATTTGGGATATACAGGCATATGGCTGCCACTGCTGTACAGTATTTCCAGGCAGGTGAGGGAGACCTATATTTGCTTTATTGGTTTAGTGGCATTTGGTAACACTCTCTGGTATTCCAGAGACCAACTGTACACTTCCAAGTGCAGTCTCAATACATCTTTCCCATGGTTACATCAGGTCTTCGGCAGCAGGGCCTTATCACCCCTCTTCTTGCAGGTATCCAAGTTTACAGGCAAGAAGCTCTTATCTTTTGGGGGGAGCTTGGATCCCCTGGCCAACATCTCCTTGGTAGAATAATCCATTGCTGATATCAGAGCTCTCCTGTATTAATATATTCTGCTTAAGTGCATAGCTTAAGGAGACTTTAGTATTATATTTGGATCTGAATAGAGAATAATCCTTTTCACAGTTCCTATGTCTATTAGTCAATTAAAGAAGGCAGTTTTACTGGTTTTATAAGAGATTACCTCTATAGCAGTTGGCTCCAATTTACAGTTAGAGAATGACCTCATCATCATCATATTTCTCCTTGTTCTATGGGGGACAGGTAAGAAAGTCTCTCGTATTTAAACCTTGCAGCAGCTAGAAGGTAAGTTTCATTAGGACTCATAATAAATAGTTGTTACAAGTAGGATCCACCGAGGGGTTTGATGTCTGTAGCACTCTGAGGCTTTTCTTCCTTTCAATGTTCAGACAGGCCAACCTTTCTGCTGGCACATCCTGGTACATCCAACACAATGAAAAGCTGTATCTTTTCTTTCTCAGCCATTAAGTTGGTGACATTTTGATCTGTAGGAACATACAAATCTTTTCCCCATAGTTAGTTTTAAGATTTGAATTGCGTGGTGGCGCACGCCTTTAATCCTAGCACTTGGGAGGCAGAGGCAGGCAGATCTTTGTGAGTTCAAGGCCAGCCTGGTTTACACAGTGAGTTCCAGGACAACTGGGGCTATAGGGAGACCCTGTCTCCAAAACAATGGGAAAAAAAAAAGATTTGAATTGCAAGGTTTTTGACAAAAAGATTTCATGTCTATCTGTATCCCCCTTTTTTATTTTAGGTTTTTGGTTTTTTTTGACCCATGAGTCTCAAAAATGGGAGTTGCATTACACATACCTATAGGCTGGAATCAAGGCACAGATTTCATCAAATTCACCCATGATGTTTTGGGTGACGGTATGTGGTTAACTTGGGAAGCAAACTTAATTTTTTAAGTTAAATCATCCTACAGGTAAAAGAGAATGCTACAAGGTCATACTGTACAACAGAAAAATTATAGAGAACATTTGTATGTGCCAATCCCAAAGTTATTGTTATACAGATTTTAAGTAAAACAAATGTGGACAACAGCAATTTATATTTCCAATTAACTCAGGTGCATTGCCATTTTTATCAGAACCGTTAAAACAATGTTGTTTAATATACATATATTTACTTTTGTTAAGTCCTAAAACACCATGTAACCTTTAGACAGAGTCTGGGCAAAATTGGATACTTGTTGAACTCACGTCAATTAAATATGTATTAATCGAATATATACCTGTGTCCCTCTCCCGCCCCTCCCACCATTCCCAATTCACCATTTCAGTCAGTTTTCTGATGCAGTCTTTCTGTTGTTGTGCTTTTAATATGCATACCTCCCCACAAGAAATATTTATAACTGGGTTATTGGTGCTAGCATCCACATATGAGGGATACCATTCATTGTTTGTTTTTCTGGGACTGTGTTACTTCACTTAATATAATGTCTTCTAGCTCCATCCATTTCCCTGCAAAAGTTCATGATGTTGTCTTTCTTTACCGCTGCATAGAACTCCACTGTGTACATGTACCACATTTTCTCTATCCACTCATCAGTTGAGGGGCATTTGGGTTGGTTCCAGCTTTTTGCTATTGTGAACAGAGCTGCAATAAATATAGCTGTGCATGTATTTCTGCAGTAAGATGAGTCTTGTGGGTATATGCCCAGGAGTGGTATGACTGGGTCAAATGGCAAGCTCATTTTGAGTCTTCTAAGGGTTCTCCACACTGCTTTCCATAGTGGCTGTACAAGTTTACA
>VZQC01009916.1:491725-544225 GCA_009823505.1 Rhizomys pruinosus
TATGAACAAGTAAACAAAAATTCCTCCACCCAAACCACCAAAACTATCATGTCATTAAAAGGAGAGTTTAACCTGGAAAAAAGATGAAAGAAAATACTGTGAAACTAAAGGGCGGTCCTTTAACCTGACACTGTTTAGCTTTAAGCAAACACATTACACAGTATTGGTTATTCAGTTCTGCTAAATACTGCTAAGAATTTAGTTGCAGACCAGCACTGGTACTTGGTGATCACTGTCCTGGTTTGGTAATACAGGCTTCTGCACTGGTACAATTATGTGCCAGGCTGTCGTAATGATTTGGCATATAACATGAAGTTGCACACAAACCAGATTTCTCACCCGGTGAAGCTTCCTCTTTTGTTCAAGATTTGGAGGGAAACAGAAACCAGGAGCAACTAGTGAAGCAGGTGATGGACAGACAGATGGATTCATTGTGCTCGCTGCATCACTTTTGTAAAACTGTATTTTTTTTTTTGGTCTTTTTGAGACAGGGTCTCCCTGTAGCCTCAGCTGTCCTGGAACTCACTCTGTAGACCAGGCTGGCTTTGAACTCACAAAGATCCGCCTGCCTCTGCCTTGCAAGTGCTAGGATTAACGGTGTGTGCCACCACCCTCCTCCTTGTTTATGGAGTATTGACTTGTCTAGGTTTCAGGCTTTCAATTTTGTTTATATATTGGATACTGGAAGCCTAAGCCTAAGCCACTCTTCTCTTCCTGTTCTGAGGGTTCTCCAAAAAAAAGTCTACTTGGATACTCTCTCACCAATTCCCGTTGGCAGGGGTGGGGGTATGCCTGACCTAGCCCGCACCCTGGTACCTGCCTGAGTGACTTCTGGGTTCCTGTGCCTCAGGAGCAGGCTGGCACAAAGCCACAGAGGCACATGTCCCGAACCTGACCCAAACCTGACCTGCTGGTCACTAGGTGCAAAGGCGAAGGGTGGTCCCGCCCAGATGTCTACCTACAAGAGGGCTCAGAGTTGTGACCCCCTTCCAGCAGCCCAGGAGACAGTCTACCCCAAAATCTACCTGCCTCGAGCTTAGACATTTTAAGATTATCTATATATCATCTCTAAGTCTCATCGCAACTCAGACCTTCATATCTTTCATAAAATTTCTCATTTTGTTTTTCATTCTAGAAAGATCCATCCATATTAATCCTCATATAAAAATCCTTCATTAAAATATCTTCATTTCTGGGGCTGGAGAGATGGCTCAGTGGTTAAGAGTGCCAACTGCTCTTGCAGAGGACCTGCGTTTGATCCCCAGCACCCACATGGCAGCTAAGAACCCTCTTTAATTCCAGTTCCAGGGGAATCTGATGCCCTCTTCTGACCTCCACGGCATTGCATGACACAGGTGCACAAACCTACATGCAGACAGTACACTCATATGCATAAATATAATAAGTAAATTTTAAAAATTAATAAAAGCTTCATTTCTATATCCTTCTACATCTACTTCAACAATGCCTACACCCTTGTCATGCAACGCCCAGGAAGGTCAGAAGAGGGCATCAGATTCCCTTAAAACTGGAGTCACATACAGATGGTGGTTAGTCTCCATATGGGTGCTGGGAATTGAACCCAGGTCCTCTGCAAGAGCAGCCAATGCTCTTAACCGCTGAACTATTGTTCCAGCTCCTTATAGTTTTCTTAATACTGTGAGACATAATAACATTAACAAATAAATTTACCATCTGTTGTGAGAATTTTCTTCCGGGGAGTTAAGTACTAAGCAATGTTCACCTCTTTCCTAGTGAGAAACCAACATCTGATTACACTGAATTTTACCCTGAGGAAGCAATGAGTTTATTGAGTTTATTACAATCATAGGTGAGGGGTTCCTGACAGATGTGTGGGTGACCTGAGAGCAGCTGCACTGAAAGTCTTTATCTAGCACTGAAAGTCTTTATCTAGCACGGATGATGATTTCCCCGTAGCCTTGTGGGTCCATCTTATCCCTAGCCTTCCTTAGCCTATGTACCCAGCCACAATTCCAAACCAGGAAGCCATGCTCATTTAGGGCATAACTGGACATGGCTGGCTGAGACGAAAGGCTGGGTATTCAGATGATGATCCACTGACCCTGCTTACCCCTCCCTTTATGAAGGCACATCCGTAGTCAAAAAAACCACAATTATGATGATCTTTTGCAAATAGGCACAGCAGAAGTCACGAAGGTGGCAGTTGTCTTGAAAGAGAGTACTATAAAACATCATCTTATTAAAACAAAGTAAAATCTAAATTACAAACATAAAATAATGTAATAAATTAATATTGCCTTTGTACACATTGGGGTTTTTCTAAATTCCCAAGTAAATCTTATAGAAAACAAAAGACAGTCAAACATTTTTTTTTTGCTTTACAGAGTTTGGAGAGTGGTCTACCAAAACCATGGTTTAGGTTCTGAATGGGTGTAAGTAGCAGATAGAGAAGCAGCAGATACATATCAAAACATCATCAAGTTGATGTTCAAAATATCCAGCAGAAACCAACTAAGGGACACTGTGATGCTACAGTTACTAACTAAGGACTTTTTAGGTAGAGGGTCCTCTCTCCTCTCTATGGACTGTAAACAGTAAAGTCTTTTATTTCTTTTTTTATTTATCCTTTTGGTTCATTAATTAGTTAAGCAAATATTGGTACTCACTATATATTTGCATTAGTCTGTGTTAGTTTCATTTTCAATTCTGTGACAAAACAGAGCATCCTATTAGCTGTTTTTCTTATATTCACAAGCAGCTCATGTAATAGGCACATTCCCTCCTATAGAGTGAGGACTCCCTAGTGTGGCCCTCTTGTGTGCTGAACCCTAAAATTCCCTTTGACCCTATTTTAAACTTTCTAATTTGTCAGTCCATATTTCATTTTTCAAACTAAATAAGAGGCAAGCCTGATAGTTCTAAGGGTGAATTCTTCTTTTAAAGAGGGCTATCTATCTGACTGTCTGGATTAGAAAAAACATATTATAATTTATCATACATAATCATGGATTGAGTTGCCATAATCTAGAGAATAAGGAACATATTAAAAACAATACACACACACAATAACAAAAAACAAAAAACTGGAGTGTCAGAGTGCACCTTTTCTTTAGTCTTTCCAGGACATTATAATTACAAAGTGAAGAGCAGAGGTGCCTAGGGCATGGTGGAGCATGGACAAAAGCAAGCTTGGAGCAGCCAAGTCTCAATGAAGGAAATAATAATCTCATCGAAATCATGGTACAAAAAGAGTGAGAATTAAGACTCAGTGGAGCCCATATCTTAAGTCTCTCAATCAAGAAGGGTACCCCCTCTCCACCTCCCCCAGCTGTTGGAGATGTCTACTGGTAGGAGCTTGTCTTCTCCACAGTTTGGTCTTGGGCACTGTAAATTCACATGAGTTTCCCAGATCTAGCTATCTCAAAGTGTCAGCTACATTGGTAGCTGGTTGGTGTTAGAGGCATATGGCTAGAAAAACTCTAAGTCCTCTTTAGAAACCAACAAATTTATTATGCAAAAAAATGAAAAATTTTAAAACAGTTGCTGTTAGAACCAGTAAATATATCATAAGAGAATAATCTCAAAACCTGAAATAGCCCCTGTGATGGTTAATCCTGGGTGTCAACTTGACTGGACTAAGGAACAAATAAGAGAAAAAGGGTCTTCTGATTGGACCACCTCAACCAGGATGGCCCACCCCAAATGTGGACATTACCTTCTGCCGTCAGGCAGTATTTAAGGCCATGAGCTGGTCCCTTTTTCTCCTGTGGCTTGCCTCTCTCATCTGGTGAGTTTGTCTTACTGCTGTGATCAACCTTTCAGATCCCAGTGTGTACTGAGACTGGCAGATCTCCTGGAACCCATTTGGGCCTTCAGCACTAGATTGGGACTACTGAGACATCCAGCCTTGCTGACTGAGCAGTTCCCTGGATTCTCCTCTTGGCCTTTCCAGTGTGGTGCAGCTACTGTTGGAATCCTTGAACTCTGTCATGTGAGCAAATCAATAAATTGTATATAGCTATATATTCATCCTGTTGCTTCTGTTTCTTTAGAGAACCCTGACTAATACAGCCCCCTTTAAAAACAGGCAAAAACAGGTCATACAAAATATTAGCTGGTATGGTGCTATACGCCTTTAATCCCAGCACTCCTGAGGCAGAGGCAGAGGCAGGCAGATCTCTGGGACTTCAAGGCCAACCTGGTCTAAATAACAAGTTCCAGGCCAGCTGGAGCTACAGGGAGAACTTGCCTCAAAAAGACCAATCAATTAATTAACTAATTAATTAATTCAAAATGGTCCTCATTAGAGACCAGTGAATAAATTATGTAAAACAATGTCAAAATCCCCTTATGGAGGTCTGGTATGCCCTTAGCCTGATATAAAAATGCATTGATATTATCACATAGCAAGAGATCCCATGTTGGAGTCTTTGGTTTGTTTGTTTTTTCTTTTTATTTCTATGATCCCATTAAGAATTCAAGAAAGTGAAAACCAAAAAAGGAAGCAAAAATCGCAAGAGAACTGAGACACATGATTAAATCCCTATGGTGCAGGGAATTCCCCAGGTACTGGATCTGGTCTCCATCTCTGTTAATGTGGATAATGTGGTTACTAAGACAGCAACAACCATGTTGTCACATGGTCACTACCATCTTGAAGACGTCACTAATCAAGAGGACAACCAAGTTATGTGGCTGTCCCCATATTGATGATATCATCAAGGAAGATGACAATGAGATCACCAGGTTGCCTAGATCTTGATGAGGTCACTAGCCAAGATGGTGACAAAACAACATGGTTACTTTTTGCCATTGGTGAGCTCCAAGATAAAACAAGCCCATCCCCCACCAGGGCTTGTGAGAAATAACATCTGAGGTCAAAGGACCCCCCCCCATCAATACCACACAAAGAATCCATGGACAAAGTGAAAGTAACTTAGCAAGGAAGATTTTATTTTTGCAAAAGGATCCCCTTACATAGTCATATCCAGCTAGTCTACATAGGACCCAGAAGCTTTGGGGGGGGATTTTATCCTTAACACAAGAGAACTGTGTCTTTTCCCCACTGGCTGGGGTCCAACTTCACAGTCTTTCCCCATTGGCTAGTTTAAAAAGAACAATGCAAAGCAAGAAGAGCTCCAGGCCATCAGGCTCAGGAATGCATCAGGACCTTTCCTTAAACAAAAGTTTTACAGGGTGTGGTGTGATTAAAAGATTAGAATTCTTGTCATAAATCAAGCCTCAAGTTTGAGAGAGTTTGAAAGAAAAGACTAATATCTACTATTTTTTACATCATGAACCCCGCAGGATGCACATAACTCACAACTTAAATGTGGACAGCCACCCCTTTAAAAAGGCACCCAGTTGTATTTCTTGTGCAGTGAGCTTTTGTCCAAGTAGTAGGGAGTGATGCATATTGGAAAGAACAACAGAAAAGACTGCGTCAAAGAACTGACTGAAATGGTGAATATGGTGGGGTGGGGGGGTAGGGAGGGGGACACGGGTCTAGATTTGATTTGTAACATAATCCTGTACTATTAATATATATTATATTTATATATATATATATTATATATATATATATAGTGCTGGATAGCTTTGGTGTCAACTTGACACACCTGGGTTGAGGGAGTCTTGGTTGGGGAATTGGCTCCATTGGATTGGCCTGTGGCCACATCTGTGGTGTATTTGTCTTGATTGTTGAGCAAGTGACATGTATAAGAAGGCAGGCTGAAGCAAGCCAGTAGCAAGCAAGCCGGTGAACATGGGCCTGTCTTCAGCTCCTGCCTCCAGGTTCCTGCCCTGAGGTTCCTGTTTGTGGCTCCCTAGTAAGTAATGAACTGTGACCCAGGAGATGTAAGCTCGAATAAACCCTTCCCTCCCAAGTTGGTGTCGGTCGAGTGTTTTGTCACAGCAATGGAAGACAAACCAGAACATCATAATATATCTATAATCTATATATTATATATATTATATACTATATATATATCAATAAAAATATTTTTAAAAAGGCACCCATGGGGCTGGAGAGATGGCCTAGTGGTTGAGAGCGCCAACTGCTCTCGCAGAGGACCAGGTTTCGATCCCCAGCACCCACATGGTGGCTGAAAACCGTCTTTAACTCACTCCAGTTCCAGGGGAATCCAACACCCTCTTCTGACCTCTACAGCATTTCACAACATGGGTGCACAAACCTAACATGCAGACAGTACATTCATACACATATGAAAATAAATAAAGTTAAAAATTTTTTTAAAAAGGCACCCAGCCAGGGTAAAGATGGAGAGGAGAAAGTACCCTCAGATTTGTAGATCCCAAACAGCGTAACAAAAGAACAGAGGAAGGAATTTTATAGTCTCAAACCAAGGAAGGGATCCCTTGTCCATCTTTCTTACCACCAATTGTAATTGTGAATACCAAGTGATGTCTATTAAGTTATAAAAAGGTCCATGTACTCCCAGCCCCCAGATAAAAAGGCACATGAGGCTTAAGTCATGCCAGGAGTAAGATTTACTTCCATGTTAGATTACCAGCAAGGGCCGCCTGCAAGGGCCCACCTGCAGACACGAGGTGGAACAGAGCAGCATGGCAGGCAAAGAGAGAGATACAGCCTAGGGCCCAGCCCACCCCCTTAAAGTCATGGGGCGGGGCCACAGGTACAGAGGAAGTGGTCAGAAGATTGACAGCCTCTGGAGGAAGTGGGCGTCTGTGTCCCTTGGGATTTTGGGAAGCCCAGACCTAACAATGTCCTCTTTCTTGATCTTCCTAGATAGAAGCTGTTTCTGCAAAAGAAACCAGTGAAGAAAGCAGAAGAAACTGGGAACTATGCCCAGAGCCTATAGTTAGGCTGTTGTTTTTGGAGCACGTGTCCCAACCAGCATATCATGTGAGTACTGTATTGGCTGGAATTTAAATTCCTTACATCCATTTAGAAAAGCCTCTGCCTTTGGATCACATGGTCTAAGCAGTCTTTAGTGCCCACCATTATGCCCCCAGGCTTGGGAACTAACCTTTCCCAGCCTCTTCAGATTGTTCTGCTTCCCCTCAGATGTAATCCGAAGACTCCTAGGTTCTTGGAGAGAACCATTATAGACAAAAAAAAAGAAAAAAAAAAACTTGAGTAGTGTAAAAGAGAAGAAAAAAAAATTGACCTTTTAAAACTTTATTTTCTTCTTCCAAAGAGGCAAAAACCTTATCAAAAGCCCTCAGGAACAATAGATAAAGGAGCTTACCTGTTGTCTCGAAAGGCACTTTGGTAAAATCCCAATGTATCCACAGCCACAGGTGGGGGTCTCTTCATCTTGAGTGAAACTAGACATGAAGACATAATAAACGTCATTCCAGGCGGGATTATAGGCTTGGGTGAATTAGAGAAACTCCTTTATATATTTGGTGAGATTTTCTGAAAACCTGCTGAGCCTATGTTTTATTTGTGAGATTACAATTCTTAACAGATTAAGAGATGAGATCAGAAAAGGAAAGCTTGGCCATAGGGACTCTCAGACCACTCGTTCCTTTCTAAGAAATTGCCAAGATCTGAGCAAACATTTAGATTGAATGTGACAAATTCATGCCCTAGTTATTACCTAATTGGTGATGAACTTATTCCCATTTTAAATTGGACTGAGTCCCAAGGCTGAGAAATTATTTAAGAGGCAGGATGGATGGAGTGTGGACAGGGATCTTGGGGAAATTTGGAAAACAGATTTTGCAAGAGTGTTTGGGTCAAAGCATCTTCCAAGATAAAGGTCTAGCCCAGGGGAGCAATCTGAGATCCAGGATAGAGAGTGTCTATCCTAGGAGTGCAACCAAGGCAGACAATGGGGTACTTACCCTGCAGTTGGGGCAAAGAAAATGGTTAGTGGTGGATGCAATGCACTGGCGAGTTGATGGTCCTTATTCTGGAGCTTGGGTGGGGGCAAGCTCAGAAAAACAAGGTCAGTGACAGAAAAATAGGGAAGAGGTTTGTAACAAGTTTCCTGGACTGGTCAGTAAGTGCCTCACGGGCCGGCCTCACCTATGGAGCAATGAGGCAGAGAGAGAGCTGTTCCCAAGTTGGGCAATGAAGCTTTGGGAGGCTTTTCTATCACCATTTAACCATAGTGAGAGCAAGGGACTGGCCAAATCCTGGGTGCCAGAAGTGGAAATGGTAGGAAAGGAGGGAGGGAGGAAGGGAGGGAGGGAGGGAGGGAGGGAGGGAGGGAGGGAGGGAGGGAGAACGAGAGAGATCAGTCAGGTAAGAGGGGGCTCCCTTGACAAGAACTCCTTCCAGATTTCGGCACCAAATATAAGGAAATCAGAAGTAGGAAAATAGCCAAAAAAATGGACCTCAAAACAACAGGCAGATTTATTAGGCAGAGAATGAACCTGAGAGGGCATCCCCTTCTGGCCTGGGGTCAGGAGGACACGAGCTTCTCTTACAGACTCCAGGTTTTTAAACTTCTCCCTTTGGCCAGGGGCTTGTGGTTGGAGTCTGGAATGGTGGTTGGAAGGTGACAATCATGGGAGGCGCATTGAGGTTCTACCATTTCTCTATCAATAGCATTGGGATTTTTGTTGTTTGCTTTTTTCATTAAAATGGACGTTTTAATAAATAAGGTCAAATGAATAACATTGGCCCACCCACCTCATGATTCAAACCTCTGAATAGCCTGAGTGTAGCCACAGACTTCAAACCAAAGACTTCAAACAAAATGCTTCAAATTAGTTTTGTTACAACATGTGGCAAAAATTGGAAATAATATAAATGACCAGTAAGGGGAGTATGGCTTATGTAATGCAGAGATGCACAGGTGGACATGTTGTCCTGCCCTGCCCATACTCACATTGGAAACTCTTGCAGCAACAAGTGGGAATTTGGGGTAACTACATGTGTGTAAGACAGACACTTTTTTCATAGGTACAATTACTGGCAGTTTATAAATCACATGCTTTTCGCTGGGTGGTTTATGCAGGATGAATTGATTTGTCTTTTTATTTCCTAATGTTTTGTACTTTGTCAATAATATTCATCATTTGCATGATTAAGAAGAGGTGGTATGAGGCATAGAATTATTCTAATGTAATTCACTCTATGACTAGAGCTTTTAACTCCTGAGACCACTGCTTTGAAATGAAGCCACCTGATGGAGCAATCTTTAGGACTTTACTACAGTCAACAGCTAAATTCTCTGCTAAATGCATATATATTTAGAACTTTATTGGATAAATAAATAAGTTTAGTTATTACAAGATTTAAAAGAATTAGCTCTTGCCAAATATAAGACTTAATTTAATTCATAGTTATTTTTCAGTGAAAGTGCTGCATAAAAGTCTGCAAAATGGTCATAATTTTTAATAATCTACATAAGAGGAGAATTTTAGAAGATGGGAATAATCAGTTTTGAGTGGGTATTGAACAGAGAGAGATTATTAAATCATTTTCCTAATCTTGACAATGACAAACTGCTCTTGAAGCACATTGCTGGCAATGTCTTCTGATCTCTGCTGGGGTGCTCACATCTCCTTTCCGATGGGTGAGGGGCCTGAACCCCATCTGAGCAAGAACCAGATGGAGATGATCTCTGGCTGCGCACATAGGGAAAGAGCAATGAGTGTTGGGGGGGATGGGCACCGATGGACCAGGAAGCCATCTGAGATCCCAAATGTTCATGTAAGAGATTCAATTGTCCACCCTCCTAGAAAAGGGTGACAGAGTTGAGCTTGCATGGTCTGATTCCACACCTTTGTGATGTAAAACACAGGGAAGTAAGCTAGTCATTACAGAGACTGCTATTCACAGGAAGCCAAAGGCACCCACTAAAAAAGGAAGAGAAAATGCAAATATCTCTGGGGTGGACTCTCAACTCTACAACTTAAAGGTTTATCTTGAAACTACTGCACAATGTTGGACACACAATCATGCTGTTGTACACATTATTACCAGCCCATAACAAGTATTGAAAGGGAAAATAAGTATTTACAAGCAATTTTTATGTTGTGAAGTGATTATAGACAAGGCAACTTTTTGATTACTTAGGTTATTGAATATGCATCATGAACCACATATGACATTTCATGGTGTCAGAGTAGCAATGATACAGAAGTAAATGGGGTCCCCTTTCGGGGGTTTTAGCCTCATTCATAAAAGAATTTAAGAAGAATGGACTCAAATGGAAGCTTTAGGACAAATTTATTAGAACTTAAAGAAAAATCCTCAGGGCAGGCAAGCTGGAAATCTCAGCAGCTGCCCTGGGCAGAAGAATGGAGGAAGGAAGGAAAAAAGCCGTAAAGCTTCACCTGTTTAGAGCTGGCATGGAAGTCAGACACATGGCAGACTATCAGCTGCATGGTGGGGAGGGGAAGGGAGTTTTAGAGAAAAAGTAAAGAAACTTGAAACTTAGGGGCAACCCAAAGTGTTGGGGGAAAGTGGCTAGCAAAGAGATCTGAAGAAGGGAGAGCATTCGTTTTTCTGAAGAATTCTGAAAGCACGCAGACTTATGGAAAGCTACTTACCTGTGCCCTTGTCCTGTGCACTGCACTAAGGGTAGGAGGTTCACCATCTCATCCATGCACCAGGTTTTCCGCCTATTTCTTTGGCATGACTTGGGTTGAACCAGCCTTCCAAGGAGAGGCCTGTGACTGGGCAACTGTTCTGGTAAAACTGGAAAGTTGGGTCTTCATCCAGGCCAGAGATTTTTATCCTTTTGACCCATTTTCTTTTTCAGGCTTTTTTTTGCTACTGTAACAGCAATAAAGACCCATTAAGGAGAAACTTTTTCTAGTCAAGAGAATAGAATCCCTGGCCTCGGTGGGGACAGAACCTTGCAATTGAGCCAAGTCAATCACCTGGCTAAGGGACCACTCCTAGGAAAACAGGTTCCCCTTAAACCATTCTAAAGAGATAGGCTGAGTAAGTGTTCATTTAATAAGATGTGATTTTCCTTCCCCAGGTTCTGCCTTAAGCTCTAAAACTTACCAGGCTTCAGGCATACAGCTTCGAGAGTCCATGTGCTTTTCTACATTATTTAAAATCACTTACCTGGTGGCTGAAGAGATGGCCTAGCAGTTAAGAGTGCCGACTGCTTTTGCAGAGGACCCAGGTTCCATCCCCAGCACCCACATGGCGGCTGAGAACCGACTTTGACTCCAGTTCCAGGAGAATCCGATGCCCTCTTCTGACCTCCTCGGCATTGCATGACACGGGTGCACAAACCTACATGCAGACAGTAAGTACATTCATACACATAAAAAATAAATAAAAATTTTTAAAAATTAAAAAAAAATGCTTACCTTTTCCTTTTCTTCTTTCTCTTTTCTAAGCACACTTTCCCAAACAGGTTGGGCTTCTCCAACACTTTGTGCTTCTTTATGCTCTCTAAAACTCCCCTCCACTGGTTGCTCCATCTGCCCTCCAGCCTGCCTTCAACAACAAGGTAGTTTTCTCCTTCTCACCTCCATTCTCCTCCTCAGGCAGCTCCTGAGGTTTACAGCCTAGATGCCCTTGGATGTTTTCCTTTAAATTCTAATAAAAATGTCCTTGAACTTCTAGTGACATCCATTCTTAAATTCTTTCATGAATGAGACTAAATACCCTAAGCGGGGACCCCCCAGTCTCCCCTGTATCAATGTGACAGTGTGTGCATTTTGATGTTAGTTAATAAAACTCCAAAAGCATATAAAATTTTCTGAAAATTAAGGCATGTGTTTATTTTTACAATTTAGTTAACATCTTAATCAAACCTGCTTTTAAAACTTGTGTTTAATCATTATTAGCTAAATTAGGGAAATAAAACATATACTTTCCCCCTATTCCACTAAATTGATACAATTCTCACTGAAATTTTCATGAATAGGGGATGGGAACATGATCTATCTTTCTTGAAAGCATAGTACTAATTAACTGACAACAACACACATGACACCAAGACAGTAAAGATGAAAGACTGTCAATTTGATTCCAAATTACATTCTTATGTGGGATACAGAGGATTGAAAAAAGGCTGAGATCACAGTATAGTGTTTGTAGGAAATATACTGGCTAGTAAAGAAAATGAAACTAACAAGCCTTTTTATATACAAATGATAAAACCTTTCAAAATAAAAGTTATGTTTTATCACTAAAACTATAATCATAATCACTATAGTAACAAAACGTCTGATACAGTTGGCCTAGGCAATCCCATCTTATGGTCCCTGTAACTTTCATGGAGAAAATCATTCCAGAGCATAGACAAACATAGAAAATGTTTCAATTCAACCCTCAAAGCTAGTTTAGCTCATATCAAACTGTAACAAAAAGGACATTTATGTAAATGTGTAGATAGAGATTTAGAAGCATCTATTCCAGCTACGGACCAGCCTCACTTGTGGATATAGAGGAAGAGTCTTCACATGTATGAAAAGAAACTTAACCCTTGGGGCTGGAGAGATGACCTAGCAGTTAAGAGCGCCGACCACTCTTACAGAGGACCCAGGTTCGATCCCCAGCACCCACATGGCGGCCAAGAACCGTCTGTAACTCCAATTCCAAGAGAACGCCAGTTCCAGGGGAATCCGACACCCTCTTCTGACCTTGGCGGCATTGCACGACAAGGGTGCACAAACCTGCATGCAGACAGTACATTCATACACATAAAGAAATTAAAAAAAGAAAAATTTAAAAAAAGAAAATAAAAAAAAAAGAAAAGAAACTTAACCCAACACTTTACAAAAACAGTAGCAACCAAATGGAATTTTCTCAGACATCCAAGGATAGTTTGACCTCAAGAATTTAATTATTAACACTTCCACAAAATTGCTACATCAAAGGAGAAACAAAAAATTAAATAGCTAACCAGTATTGGACTTAGAGAAAAGGTAGTTTTGCCAATCTCAGTAAAAGAATATACATGACTATTATGCATCATGATTATCCCAATGATGTAAAATAGAGTTCCTATATCACTCTATTCAATACAGAGTTTAAAATTTAATTTAGACAAACTTTACTATAGACAAATAGCATATTCCACCAGAACAGAAAAGATTGAATCCGTTAACCAGTTCATGAAGGAATTATTTGTATCTACTAGCTACTTGGGAGAAATCACATTACACTACTAAGTTCTATTCCATTATTCCAGAATAAATTCTAGATGTCTAAAATGAACTTTAATGTATAAAACAAAACAACAAATATAAAATAAATTATGTTTTAGTAAGGAAATTGAAAGTTAAAAAATTAATGAAAAATTAAACTTTTATGACAAATCTATAATTAACAAATTAAATGTAACCAGTTTGAAAAGATCTTTAGAATATCTAGCAAAGAGATGCTAAAATCTATAAGAAATAGTTGGGCATGGTGGCGCACGCCTTTAATCCTAGCACACGGGAGGCAGAGGCAGGCGGATCTTTGTGAGTTCAAGGCCAGCCTGGTCTACAGAATGAGTTCCAAGACAGTTGGGGCTATAGGGAGACCCTGTCTTAAAAACACCAAAAAAAAAAAAAAAAAAAAAAAAAAGAAGAAAGAAAGAAAAAACAAACTTCTTCTACACACACACACACACACACACACACACACAAAACTCTCTCAATTAGACAAAAATCTAAATACTGGGGCTGGAGAGATAGCCTAGCGGTTAAGAGCACTGACTACTCTTGCAGAGGACCCGGGTTCGATCCCCAGCACCCACATGGTGGCTAAGAACCTTCTGTAACTCCAATTCCTGGAGAACTCCAGTTCCAGGGGAATCCGACACCCTCTTCTGAGCTCCACGGCATTGCATGACATGGGTGTACGAACCTACATGCAGACAGTACATTCATACACATACAAAAATAAATAAAGTTAAAAAAAATCTAAAATACTAAAACTGTTAATTAGTTGAAGCATTTAAAATTTTTATTGAGTTTTGTATATTTCATACAGAACATCTTAATCAGTCTTAATCACATTTACGCCCCCTTATCCAATGGTACCCTGCCATAGTCCTCTCCTTGGAATTCATTCATTCAGTCATTTGTGTTAAGGCCTTACTGTGTCGTTAGTGTCCCCAGACATTCCTCAGTGCAAGTTCATCTACTGAAGCCTAGTCATCCTATCTAGAGTCCCTTGCCTTAAAAAAAAAATCTAAAACACCAAAACTGTTAATCAGTTGAAGCATTTTAATTATTACATTAATGATATATTTCTTCTAAGGAATAATATACAGTCCAAAATAATAAAGTGTTATTTGTTACCTTTAAAGATCTGTTATGTCAACAACCATGTCAACAATAAGAAAAACAGAAATACAAATTTAGTATAGATAGGTTGTGAAAAAAAGTTCCACATATTTATATAAACACAGAAAGATCTACAAAGGTATATTCCAAATTCTGATACATGAAAGGGAACGCTATCTCTGAAAGAATTTAAAGAAAATATCTATTTTTCAATATTCATCCTAGTTGAAACATTTTTGCTGGAATAATATATTTTTCAGATTATTTTTGTAACTGAAAGTTCTTTTAAAAAGTTGCCAGGTGTGGTGGCACATGTCTTTAGCCTTTAACCCTAGCACTTGGGAGGCAGAGGCAGGGGGATCTCTGTGAGTTCAAGGCCAGCCTGGTCTACATAGTGAGTTCCAGGACAGCCAGAGCTACAGCTACAGGGAGACCCTGTCTCAAAAAGACCAAAAAAAAAAAAAAAAAGATACGTGTCTGTATATTATGTGTGTCTGTGTGTAGATATGAACACATGAGTGCAGGTACACATAGAAGACAGAGGGGTCAGATCTTCCTAGCCCTAGGCAGTTGTGAGCCAATTGATGTGAGTCCTGGGAATCAAATTTGAGTCCTCTGCAAGAGCAGTATAGGCTCTTAACTGCTGAGCAATCTCTACAGCTCCCTGGCTTACGGTTCTTCTGTACTAAGTGAAATATGACTAAATGAAATATGTGTAAACATTGAAAGAAAACAATAGAAAAGCATTCCTTCTCCAGCCTCATCCTGGTCCCGTCTCATGTCTTGTTCACTGAGCTGGGGAGCTGAAACCCAGTACCTAGTTAGCAAAAATACAGTTGTTCCATTCTTATCTCTACATTCTGTTTTTGGCTCAGATCATATCTATAAACTTCTTTTGATTTTACTCTGTAAAATACTTCAATAAAAATAACACTATGATTCCAAAATACTTTCCAAAGCAGTTTCTTACATATTCTTATATTTGATCAGGAAAACTGAACAAGTATTATTACTTTCTAGATTAATAGATGGTGTTAAATAGATTAAGGAAGACTTGAATCCATGCTTCCTGGTATCACTTTCCTTGTCTATTATACAATACTAGAAAGAAGTCCCTTGGAATAAAATACTGTGCTAATAGAATTTTATATACCAAGGTGATTTAAATGTAGTTCAACATAAAACATATAGTGATGTCAGAATAAAAAATCCCCTTCAGGCATTCATTCATATAACTTGTCCTAAAGTATAAGTTAGCAAGAATATCTATTTATATCTTTCATGATTTTCTATTGGTTTGTCTGCTTCTGTTTTATAATATTTTTTATTTTTTTTATTTTTGTATGTATATGAATGTACTGTCTGCATGTAGGTTTGTGCACCCATGTCGTGCAATGCCATGGAGGTCAGAAGAGGGTCTCGGATTCCCCTGGAACTGGAGTTAAAGACAGTTCTCAGCTGCCATGTGGGTGCTGGGAATCAAACCCAGTCCTCTGCAAGAGCAGTCGGTGCTCTTAACCACTAGGCTATCTCTCCAACCCTCAACTGTTCACACATACAAGAGCATGATCATCAGATGTAGACTCTAGCTCTCCTGAATCTCACATATACACAGGCCCTAGGTTCAGTTCCTAGCACACACATAAGGGCATGATCATCAGGTGTAGACCCCAGCTCTCCTGAACTTCACATGTACACAAGGCCCTAGGTTCAGTTCCTAGCACACACACACAAGGGTATGATCATCAGGTGTAGACTCCAGCTCTCCTGAACCTCACATGTACACAAGGCCCTAGATTCAGTTCCTAGCACACACATACACACACACACACACACACACACACACACACACACATACACACACACACAAGGGTGTGATCATCAGGTGTAGACTCCAGCTCTCCTGAACCTCACATGTACACAAGGCCCTAGATTCCGTTCCTAGTACACGCACACACAAGGGTGTGATCATCAGGTGTAGACCCCAGCTCTCCTGAACCTCCCATGTACACAAGGCCCTAGGTTCAGTTCCTAGCACACACACAGGGTGTGATCATCAGTTGTAGACCCCAGCTCTCCTGAACCTGCAGATCCGTTTTAAGAGTCTACAACATACTTGCTGCAGAGTTTCATTTCCTGTGTTTGAAGCGTTGTGGAAATACTGTATGTGATCAGAGAGGGATGACACTGAACATTTAAATTTCTTGTCACTTCCTCTCATCTGCATTGAAAAGATGGCAAATTAAGACAGACAGCCCCATCACACAGCAGAGACCCAGGTTAAAGGGAGCCTAAGGCTGAAAACTACTTGGGGGAAAATTCAATTGCAAAAGGCTTATTTTTGAGATGAAGATAGAAGCTGCCAGTGAAGTAAATTTTCCATGTTCATTCAGGAAGTGAATAAATGGCTGCAAACTGCTGTTTGCTTCCTATTTCCCAGTCCTGTCTCAGAGATTAGAAGATGCCACCAAATGCAGGAAATTCCAGAAAGAAGAGATGAGAGGATGCTGTCTTAAAAATTTGGAAGAAGCCGGGTGTGGTGGCGCACACCTTTAAGCAGAGGCAGGCGGATCTTTGTGAGTTCAAGGCCAGCCTGGTCTACAGAGTGAGTTCCAGGACAGCTGGGGCTACAGGGAGACCCTGTCTCGAAAATACAAAAAAAAAACAAAAATAAAAAATAAAAATTTGGAAGAAAGGAACCCTATGCAGATTTGTAGCAGACCTGTAATGACAAATTTGTATTTCCTTTTTTTTTCTTTTTTTTATTTATTTCTGTATGTGTATGAGTGTATTGTCTGCATGCAAGTTTGTGCACCCATGTCGTGCAATGCCGACAGCACATTCATACACATACAAAAAAAATAAATAAAATAAAATAAAGAAAAATAGATGATGTGAAGTCCACTGATTTCACAGATTGGTTGCTTGCTTGCATCCTAATTCAAGTGGAGTAATTTCCTCAGCCCATTACAGAAAGTTATAGAGATGCCCAGTGTAATCTAAATTTATGGTATCATCCTAGAAGGCACAGTCTGTGACTATGAAAGACTATAGTGCTTTAAGGCTAAAGGATGTGGTATGAGGATGCTTTCCTTCCTTTGGGAATTAATTCCAGGTGTTGTCATTAGATGCCTCTAGTGTTCAAAGACTAAACTATCAGTGGAAGAGACAACATGGAGGTAATCCAATTGAAATTCCTTTTTACAGAGGAAGAAACTGAGGCATAGAACAAACAACTGCCTAAGTCCCACTGTCTGGTAAGAAAAGAGATGGGTCTAGGCTGTCTTACAGAACCACATTATATTCCAATTATTGGGTTCTGATAGGCAAGAAGGATCAGGAAGTACAACAGTGTCTTAGAAGTGAAATTCTTTTTTTTTATTCTTTTATTTATTTTTTATTTTCTTTTTTTTTATTGATGCTTTGTGTATTTCATACATCATTTTCCAATTCAGTTCAGGCATATTTCCCTTTCCCTTCCCCCCCACCCCACCCCACCCCATCCCAGATCATGCATTCTGCCATAACTGTCCTGCATCTTTCAGGTTTTTTTTTCATTTTTTAGCAATAAGTGATAATTTATGAGTACAAGCATCCTTCATGTAAACCCAATTTGCAAGCAGCTGTGCTCAAACCCACAGCCCATGGGTCCCACCATCCAGCAGGGGGGGCTTGTATGTTCAATCAAGTTGATCAAATGAGTGTCCAGACTATATTGCTGTAGTTTCATCATTCACCCCAATCGCAGCCCTTACATTCTACCACGCCCCCTCTTCCGCAGATTGTTCCCTAGGCTTAGAAAAGGGGCACAGGTGGTCGAGAAGCAAAACAGTCTACTTTCTCTGGAGCTGTTGTCTTGGACTCTGGTCAATTCTGGCTGTTTCCTTTCATGGGCTGACAGTTTGTCCAGGAATAACCTTTCAATCCTACTAATGAAGCACAAGCAATTAGATATTTAGGTATAGGTATTTAAACAGTACTAATTGTTGTGGTAGGTTACTTTGGTATAGACACAGATGTTTGGATGGTATGTTAATCCATGAATTATATTTTTTTCTGTTAAATACGACAGGGTCTTACTGTGGCTTATAATATCTCCTGACCATTAGAGGATGTAAGCTTGTGGCGTCAGTTCTTTTAACTCTCTATTACCACCTTACAGATTAAACATCGTTCTTTGGGTAAAAAAAGAATAAAAAAAAAGAATTAGTATTTCACTGTAACATTTTTAGATGGGACACACACACACACACACACACACCCCTCTACAGAGAATGACTCAGTGGGAGTCAGAAAGGTGAGTTAATGAGAAAGCTGGAAAGAGTCTAGGGTCTTTGGTAAAATTACAATTAAAAATATACAGAGCAAAAATAAATAAATAAATACAGAGCAATTTTAGGGAATTGGTTTCTTTTTATATAAGATATTCTGTATGATTTTATTTTATTCATCATTCCTTTCTCAATAGAAGAATATCAAGCATATATATATATATCTTATACTCAAAATTTTGACAAAATAAAAATATTATTTGGGCTGGGAATATTGGCACATGCCTTTAATCCCAACACTCGGGAGGAAGAGGCAGGTGGATCTCTGTGAGTTCAAGGCCAGCCTTGTCTACATGGTGAGTTCTAGGACAGTTGGGGCTACAGGGAGACCCTGTCTCAAAAAATACCAAAAAAATATTATTTGAGCCATTATAAACTATATTTCAAATTTAATATTTTTTTCCTCATCTCTTGAATATTAATTTGATACATGGAATCAGTACTTGCTTATTTTTGGACATTGGGCATGCCTCTTCAAACTGACTCATTTAGATGTCTACTTTGTAAATGACCATCCCTTCTTTCTCCACAGGGAAAAGGATCCAACCAAGCTTCTTTCTACCAGCTTCTAAGCATGATACACATTCCATGAAAAACAATGTTAGTGCTCAGACTTCTGGCAGAATGGACAGCACGAGGGCTAGAGACACAGAGGAGAAAGGACAGGAGGTAGACTTTCAACATGCAGAACTAGACTCCATTTCCAGTAAAGAACAGGAGGTAGACTTTCAACATGCAGAACTAGATTCCATTTCCACTACATGACAAGTTGCTAGCTGATCCTAGCACAGAAGTTCAAAATGTAGATCAGCAATGAAAATTTCTATTATCTCATCATTTCCCCTCAAAGGAGCAGCTTATTAAAGTAACATAAAAAGCAAATACAAGAAAGACACAAACTAGGGACCAGTGTGGAGGCATGTATCTTTAATCCCACAACTATAGAGGCAGAGGCAGGCAGATCTCTGTGAAATGGAAGCCAGCCTGGTCTACATAGTGAGTTCCAGGCCAGCTGGGGCTACAGAGAGACCTTGACTCAATAAACAAAACAAATAAACAAAAACAACACACAAACTAAGGGTACTGCTTTTTCTTTTTCTTTATGTGTGTATGAGTGTTTTGCCTGCATGTATGTAAGTGCACCCATGTGTGCAATTCCCAGGAGGACAGATGCCCTGGGACTGGAGTTCGGGATGGTTGTTAGCTGCCATGTGAGGGCTCCAGTCCTCTGCAAGTGCAGCCAGTGCTCTTAACCTCTGCACTATCCATCTCTGTAGCTCCTAAGGACATTTTCTAATTCTCTCTCTTAAAAAGTAAACCATTCCTGAACTCTGAGCCTCATATCTTCCTCATTAAATCATGGTGATAAAAACAGATTTTGCAAAGTTTATTGGAGATAGTACATGTACTAGAGACAGTAAGTAGGTGGTTGAAGTCTTTCATTTTGCAACTACAGAGTCCCCCTTTTAAAATCATGATGCTTATCAGCATTCTCTTATTAATGTTGATAGACTTTTTATTTGAATATTTATTTATGAATGTAGCATGGCAGAAAGAACAACATAAGGCAAAAGCCAGGATCATTTAATAAGACATGCACATGCATAGTGGAATCTTTAAACATTCAGAACATCTTATTAAGGAGGGGGGTCCATAATTCATAAATTAGTATTCATCTAGAATGATTCTGTTGAGAGGGGTAGAAGGGGCCCGGCTGTCTTCTAAGCAGCAGCTGGAATGAAGGAGAAAACAAAACAAACAAACAAAAAAATCCAGAGCCCTGAG
The DNA here is from genome assembly GCA_009823505.1 of Rhizomys pruinosus. Lineage (NCBI taxonomy): Eukaryota > Metazoa > Chordata > Mammalia > Rodentia > Spalacidae > Rhizomys > Rhizomys pruinosus. Next base: position 512,011 of record VZQC01009916.1, read on the forward strand.
GGTGGGACAGCTCCAGGCAAAATGGTGATCAGAAAGGCAAGACAACCAAAAGCTGTTTTGGGCTTCCAGCTGCGAAGTGTCTCTGATGGTTGAGGATGATAGGATGCTTCCCTAACCACCTTGGAGGGAAAGGAAAGGAGGCACACTTTCTGGGCTTGTGTCTCTGCCTCCCTTGTACATTTGATTGGTCCCATTCTAGGGCCCTCTTGCCTCTAAATGTATTTATCAGTCCAGCTCCGAATCAGAGTCCTGCTCCAAGTGGCTCCCAGATGAGAGTTGGGGCTTGGCTCTCAGACATTTTTAAGACCCGGAAGATTCAAGTGTCAGAGACTCCAGAGACAGATCCCACCATGAAGCAGCCAAGACCTCCTGCTTCAATGCAAGAAAGAGGACTTGCTCCAGCCTTCAGACTTGACAGACCCCACTGAGATGCTGAGATCAGCTACTTCCCCTGAAAGCAGGATTTGCCCCCCCCCCCCCCCCCCCCCCCCCCCCCCCCCCCACCCCCCCCCCCCCCCCCCACCCCCCCCCCCCCACCCCCCCTCCCCCCCCCACCCCCCCCCCCACCCCCACCCCCCCCCCCCCCCCCCCCCCCCCCCCCCCCCCCCCCCCCCCCCCCCCCCCCCCCCCCCCCCCCCCCCCCCCCCCTCCCCTCCCCCCCCCCCCCCCCCCCCCCCCCCCCCCCCCCCCCCCCCCCCCCCCCCCCCCCCCCCCCCCACCCCCCCACCCCACCCCCCCCCCCCCCCCCCCCCCCCCCCCCCCCCACCCCCCCCCCCCCCCCCCCCCCCCCCCCCTCCCCCCCCCCCCCCCCCCCCCCCACCCCCCCCGCAAGCCACCTGCCGGAGACTGGCGACCTGCTGCCTGGCCTTCCACAGATCTGCAGACAAGGTCTGCTCTTGGCAGGAGCTGTAACACTTGGGCAGCTCTGCGAGGCATCCTGGATCCTGTGGAGAACTGTAACACTATCATCCTCTCTCGATTGGTTGGCATCTTGTTTCCAGTTTCCCGTTCGAGTTTCCCCTCTCCTTTTTAAATTGTTCCCACGTGGCAAATAAAAGTTCCCCTCCTCTGTTTTCCCTTCACTGTCTGGCCACTCCATTCTTGGAGGGAGGGCAAGACATCAAGCATGGGGGGCTTAGTTATACTTCTCAAGCCAGTACTACAGCTAGGGGATGCCGAATGGCCGTGGTAACCTGGAAAGTGCCATGGTGAGGAAAAGGAAGCCGAAACGGAAAGCAGAACCTGTGAAGGGCATCTGCGTCCTGACCGAATCCTAGCTCCCCTCACACCCTAGCACTAATGTAAAGCGAATCCAAATGACAGAAAGCAGGCCCAAGGAAGAGCTAAAACACAAGCTACTAAGGAAAAGAGCCTCTGTTCTGTAGAGCACATTTACCAGAAGCCATATCAATCAGGAGAGGAGAGGTTACTCTGTAATAACAAGCCACTCACAACAGACATCTTGGTGCTTTGGGACAAGGATTTACTTCTTTGCACAGACCATGCAGTAGTTGTGAGAATGTCCTCAGGACAGCATTGCCCAGTGTTCACTTCACAGTCTGTTCAGCTTCTGTCTGGACAGTATGGACACGTACTTCCAGGGTCACTCTCCCAAAAGAGCAAACTGATGGGCAAATGAGGAGTCAGTGTCTGGGCATTCACGTGGTATGTGGCTATTCTTCTCCACATCCCATTGGCTTGAATTAGTCACACTGACATTCCCACTTGAGGCTTGAAAGCCTGTGTAGAGAAATATTCATCATCCTCTCCTTACTGCCTTGTGGTATCGTGGCTTTTTCATTCATTCTCTGTACCCAACAGATAAAGATTCAGTACAGAAAGTGGCAGCTTTGAGAAACTGAAGAAATAAAACTAAAACTGGTTAGCAAGAGCTACATTCCAAGCCAGTTAATGTGGAGAATGAGTGTGGGACGGCAGGGAAGGCTGTCCAACCAAGGGAGGCCCTGGAAACAACCTCCGGGCTCTGCTGCATATCTCATTAGTTTTGGGGTTCTTTATTTGTTCAATAAATTTTAGCTAAGGAACATCACAGGATACAGTTTCTGTCATTTTCTAAATATCTTCTTTATTGGTTTCATAAAATCCACATTTAGAGGGTTATCTGGATGTTGGCATGAATAGATAGCTGGGCTGAGATTACAGTCAAGATGTTAATACCAGAAACAGCAAAGCAAACACAAAGCCGCCCCTGCAGATTGGTGCCTATTTCGTGAAATGAAACCTAGTCCTTAAAATCCCCAAGTGAATTCAAATTTTATAGGAACATGCCAGTAGACACTTGTAAGCACTGGACAAAGAAAACTTTGTCTAATAAGTTTTCTTTCCAGTCAAACTCCAACTGAAGTAGTGGCAATGCATAGCGAACACCCTGATGTTTTCAATTCTAAAATATCCCCGTGGAGGTAGCAATCCAGTCTAGGCTCAACATAGGTCCATGGCTTTGATCTTCTGTGCTCTGTGAGTGAACAGTCAATGGACGGGGGCTGGAGAGATGGCTCAGCAGTGACGAGCACTAGCTGCTTCTACAGAGGACCTGGGTTTGGTCCCGGCATCCACGCAGTGGCTAAAAACCTTCTGTAACTCCAGTTCCAGGGGAATCTGATGCCTTCTTCTGACCTCTGTGGGCATTGTCCAGCATGAATGAACTTATATACATGCAGGCAATACACTCATGCACAAAAAAGAAAAAAATAATAAGTATTTTGTTTTGTCTTTTTCTGAGACAGGGTCTCCCTGTAGCTCCAGCTGGCCTGGAACTCGCTATGTAGACCAAGCTGGACTCCATCTCACAGAGATCCACCTGCCTGTGCCTCTCAAAGGGCTGGGATTAAAGGTGTGTGCCACCACGTCCAGATTATAAATAACAATTTTTTGAAAAGAACCAATGGATGGATTCATGTTATAAAGCAGTGGAGACAGAGGATACATATATGTCAGCCTGTACCTGGACATTTCCACATGTGGCCATTTTAGGAATGAGCAATACCACAGTCATGTTCTTTTATTGCTCCAAAGAGATTTCCCCCAGACAACTTAATTGAAACCAGAAACATTGATTTTCAGGATCTTTCTTTAGTTTAAGAAACAGGGTCTGGGGCTGGAGAGATGGCCTAGCAGTTAAGAGCGCTGACTGCTCTTGCAGAGGAGCCGGGTTCAATCCCCAGCACCCACATGGCAGCTGAGAACTGTCTTTAACTCCAGTTCCAGGGGAATCCGACACCCTCTTTTGACCTCCATGATTGCACAACTCGTGTGCACAAACCTGCATGCAGACAGTACATTCATACACATACGAAAATAAATAAATAAATAAAATAAAAAAAAAAAGAAGAAACAGGGTCCTTCCAACAGTAAACTTCTCAGGAAAGGAACTGCAAACCACCAGGAGCCTGTGTGTGTGTGTGTGTGTGTGTGTGTGTGTGTGTGTGTGTGTCTGTATCTGTGTCTCTGTGTCTCTGTGTCTCTGTGTGTGTGTGTCTGTGTGTTATGTGTATGTTTATGTTAAGTGTATGTGTGAATACATAAATGTGTGTATATGTGTGAGTGGATGTGTGAGTGTTGCATGTGTGTATATGTGTAAACATGTAAATGCATGTTTAAGTGTATATGTATATTTGTGAATATATGAATGAATGAATGTGTGTGTTATGTGTATATGTGTGAATGTGTGAGTGAATGAGTGTGTGTGTGTGTGTGTGTTACAAACTTATGGGAACACTTAGATTCTATTAAACGAAATGAAAGGGGAGTTTTGAGCAGCACAAAATCACAGTTTAGGGAAAGATTTTAAAATGGAAAATTGGGGGCTGGAGAGATAGCCTAGCGGTTAAGAGCACTGACTGCTCTTGCAGAGGACCCGGGTTCGATCCCCAGCACCCACATGGCGTCTGAGAACCGTCTGTAACTCCAAATCCAGGAGAACTCCAGTTCCAGGGGAATCCAAGACCCGTCTTCTGACCTCCACGGCATTGCACGACACGGGTGCACAAACCTGCATGCAGACAGTACATTCATACACATACAAAAATAAATAAAAATAAAAAAATTTAAAAAAATGGAAAATTGATGCTCAAATTTTTAACTTCTCTACTGATATATTTTGTAAATATATGTCTTTAATATTTAACTCTGTTACTGCTAAGGAAAATACAATATTAGTGTTGTTTTTGGAAAAGGCATTAAGAGATTTTTAGAGAAGTCTTACAGATAGCTGGTGGGTTTTACTCAGTGGCTTAAATTAAAAAAGGTCAGCATTAGCCGGGCATGGTGGTGCATGCCTTTAATCCTAGCACTGGGGAGACAGAGGCAGGCGGATCTTTATGAGTTCAAGGCCAGCCTGGTCTACAGAGTGAGTTCCAGGACAGCTGAGGCTACAGGGAGACCCTGTCTCAAAAGACCAAAAATAAAATTTAAAAAAAGGTCATCATTATAATTTATTCATTAATCTGCCTCACTGTGACCAAGCACCCACAGAAACCACATAAGAGGAGGGAACTGTGTTTGGGCTCCTGGCTTCAACAGATTTATTTAGCTCATCACAGCATGGTAGAGAAGCCGAGTGTGTGGCCCAGACCTCACTGTGGATCTGGAAGCAGAGGCTGGCAAAATGTCTGAATATTCAGTGCTAGAGTCCTGCAAGTCAGGCCACCCTCTTTTTTATTTTCTTTTATTGAATTTTTGTGTATTTCACACATAACATCTCAATCAGTCTTAATTTTCTTTACACCACCTTCTGCATTGGGACCCTCCCACACTCCCCTTCTGGAGTTCACGCATTCTATCATTTGTGTTGGTGCCTATTGTGCCAAATTATTCTCTCTGGCCGTTCCTCAGTGCCAGTTCATCCACTGAGTAGAGCTCAGCCTATCTGGTATCCCTTGCTCAAGGACAGCCAGTTCTTCCTCATCTAAACGTAATAAACTGCCCATATTTCCTCAGCCAGGGTTGGGCTCTGCTACACATTTCTGCAGTTCCGTGCTGGGTTTTATCTGATTGAGCTTGCGTGGGTCTTGTGCCTGTCGACATCAATGCTATAGGTTCACACGAGCTGGGTCCTAAGAGGTCATAGGATTCTCTTTCCCTATGGCCGTGCATCTCCTCCCTGTCTCTTACAATCTTTCTGCCCCCTCTTCCACAATGGTCCCTGAACCCTGGATGCGTGAAGCTTAATATAGGTGACCTGTTTATGGACCTGTACTCTGCAGACTCCTTATCTCCACACTTTGGCCATTCATGAACTTTTGAGTTCCTGGCCCCCTGTTTCATGAGGGAGCTTCCTTAATGAGTTAAGAGGTTAATTAGTGTCCTCTTGGCCCCTTATTCTGTGTTGCCTGAGCCTTATATGTGGAGGTTACATTGTAAATGTGTTGCTTAGGCTTGGGCAATTCATGGACAGTGTCCGTGTGTGTCCAGTTGTGGGTCTGTACTATTCTTCATCTGGTGCAAAAGAAGCTTCTTTATTGGGCTGTGTCTGAGATATTTGTCTGTAAATATAAGGATACCTATTCTGCAGTTAGTAAGATGTTACCTTGGCCTAGGGATGTGACAAACTTGGAAATTTCTTTAAGATCTATGACCTCTCCAGTTGTGTTTATCTGGCTATGTTTACAATGCAGTACCACACACGACTTTCCACCCATTGAGTGAGCTTTAAGTCCTTCGTTAGCCATGGATTGCCCCAAAGATGTAGGTGCCACTACTGTACAATGTTGTATGTTATGCTGGACATTGATGTAGATATTTGGTCTTTTTTTTTTTTTCTTGGTCTTTTTGAGACAGGGTCTCCCTTTAATCCCAGCTGGCCTGGAGCTTGCTATGTAGACCTGGCCTTGAACTCACAGAAATCTGCCTGCCTCTGCCTCCCGAGTGCTGTGATTAAAGGTGTGTGCCGCTAAACCCAGCTCAGATATTTGGTCTTAAAACTGGTGTTGGACCATCCATTGCTGTTCTCCCTTAGTAGCTCGAATAGTGCTCTCCAAAGCGGTGAGAGCGAGCCTTGAGGGGAGGGGGCTTCCTGGTCAGTTCCAGCTCCATCGCTCCTACCCTCTTAAGGCTCCAAAGATAGCACCTTACAACATGAACCTGAAAGGACCATTCCAGACCCATCCATGATACTTTTGGTCTAATCCTCTGATTCATTCTGTCTTCATGAACTGGCAAATAAGGAACTGTAGGGAAGGCAGCAGATAAACTAGATTTTAGTTTTCCCTGAGTCTGCCTTAACTAAACATTTGTTTAAGGAGACTAGCCAACATGAACTAGTGTTGGGTTAAGAGCTGACCTCTAATGTTCCTGTCTTCAAACAAGGGCCCAGAGTATGATTTAATGTCTCCATGCCCAAAATAGTGTCATGAATAAGGGATTTGAAGTGTGTGTTAACATTTTTCAAAACATACTTGGGAAATAAAAATCAAAGGAACTTCAGACCACTGGATTAAATTCTCCTTCTTTGTAAATGTACTAGCTTGGGTTACTATACCAAAACACTTTTGACAGGATGGTTTAAACCACAAGAATGTACTACTTATCCTTCTGCAGGCTGTAAGGTGGAGATCAAGAGGCTGGCAGGGTCAGTGTCTGAGGAAGACGGCATACAGCAACCCCCCCTCCCTGCTTTATCATCACACGACAGAATCGAGAGTCTCTCTCTCTCTCTCTCTCTCTCTCTGTCTCTCTCTCTGTCTTTTTGAGACAGAGTCTCCCTGTAACTTCAACTGGCCTAGAACTTAGTAGTATCTAGAGCAGACTGGCTTTGAACTCACTCTCTTGCCCTTTTTTTTTGTTTGTTCTTTTTTTGAGACAGGGTCTCCCTGTAGCTCTGGCTGTCCTGGAACTCACTCTGTAGACCAGGCTGGCCTCGAACTCACAGAGATCCGCGTGCCTCTGCCTCCCAAGTGCTAGGATTAAAGGCGTGTGCCACCACGCCTGGCATTTATTTATTTCTGTATGTGTATCAATGTACTGCCTGCATGCAAGTTTGTGCACCTGTGTCATGCAATGCCGCAGAGGTCAGAAGAGGGTGTCGGATTCCCCTGGAACTGGAGTTCTCCTGGAATTGGAGTTTCAGACGGTTCTCGGCCGCCATGTGGGTGCTGGGGATCGAACCCGGGTCCTCTGCAAGAGCGGTCGGCGCTCTTAACCGCTAGGCCATCTCTCCAGCCCCTCTTGCCCTTCTTATAAGGACGCTAATTCTATTCTGCGGACTTCTCATAACTTCCCCTCACCCCAATTACCTCCCAAAGGCCCCATGCCAAATTCCATCACATTGAGAAGTACGGCTTCTTCCACATATAAATGGAAGGGGATCCAATCCAAAACACCAACAGATATTAACTCAAAATGTATTTCCCTGGACTTAGAGAAGAGATTAACAATCTAAAGCTACTTGATGCTCAAAGGTGATTGGAGTGGTTGTCCAAGATCATTTTCATGAAGTTTCACACCATTTGAATGGGATTTTTTTTCTATTGAACTTTGAAGTCAGTTTATATTTGATCAATCATGACAGCCATGTGAAATAGGATGGTGTCAGAGTGGTGGCTGGCAGGCAAGGTACATGTGCAGAGTACTGTGACTGTTTTTTACTTTCCCTTTTCCTATATAATTTCTGATTCCAGGGACCAAATTAATAAATTCTTAGGAAATGAGCACGTCCTGTACACCCACATGCACATAGCTTTACAGAGTTAAATTGTTCTATCAACAGCAACGAATAAGGAGAAAACGCCACCTTGCTAGGATCCAGCTGATCATGGAGCAGGCAGGTCTGTTTCTGTCATCAGCTGTCTCTTTTTCATCTTGATTAGGTGGCATCGCCCTCTGAATGACCTTGACTTCATCAGAATCTCATATTGGACCCATCCTTTCTTGAAATCAGGGCTGCCGATTAATTGCAGACTTCTCAGTCTTTCTAGCTATAACCTCCATGGCTTCCTCCCACAATTTCTGTTTGTTGATTTATAAATCCACATCATGTCAGATTCTAGAGAAAAATATCTTCTTCTGGAAGAAAGGTGTCTGTTCATTCTTTCTACAAGTCCCTCTGTGAAGGGACACTACTGTGGAGAATGGTGTTTTATAGACTTCTCTGCTGCTTGGTGGGAAAAAGACTACAACTACAGTCGGAAAGACACCTCCATTACTCAGGATTCCTTCCCTGGGGCTCTTTCCTGTCTGGCTCCCTCCATCAGACATCCTCCTGCAGCAGCTGGAGTCAACCTTTCCTGCTCACTGCCTTGCCTGGGGATTTCTTTTTAACCCTCTCATGTCTACAGACATGTTTTTAGTTCTAACTGTAATGGGCTAAAATCATGAGACAACACAAGCCTAGCCTATAACTCTAAGTCAGCAGACAGGACCACAACAGCTCTGAGGTAAATGACTTCTTGGTGCAGAAAATGTATATATTATATATTATATATTATATATTATGGCCAACATGGCATAGCATAGTTTGTTCTTATGTTGGGTTTATCATTTCCAGGGGATAGTCAATTATGTTGAATGCAAAGGAAAATGTTCCCAAGGCATAATAAATCAATGGATAAGTGAAATCTTTGTAGACACTTATATGTGGATTTAAATCTGAATCATAACACTTGTTAGCTTCATGAATGTGACAAGTCACTTAATAGTTTTATGCCTTAATCACCACATCTCTAAACAAGAATAGGAATGCATTCTGTCCAGGCCCTGCAGGAAGATCAAGGATATATATATATATATATATATTTTTTTTTTTTTTTCACTTAGCAGAGACAGTCATGATTAGTCCCTTGATAGCTGGTAGCTAAAGTCAAGGTGAGGTGGCACACACCTTTAGTTCTACCACTTAAAGGGTGGAGCCAGGAAGATTATGAGTTTGAAGGCATACAGAACATGCAGAAATCCTGTCTCAAAAACACAGAGGGGAAACATAAAGGGTATTTGTTTATTTATTTATTGGGGTGGGTGGGTGTGTTCACAGGTGCTGGTGTGAAGGTCAGAGGACAATTTGAGTGTTGGCCCCTGCCTTCAATCTGGTTTGAGACAGGGTCTCTTTTCTCTTGTTGCTGTTTCTCCTCTTGTGACACATATGATGTATTTCTTAGGCCAGGTACAGCTGTTTGAAAGACAGACTAGAGAGCCGTTATTTAGTCATACCTCCACCCAAAGGGTACTGTTCAACAAGCTATAGCAACAGTAGCTCGGAGAACCTTGAACTTCTTGAAGCTTCAGGTTTCCCATTTCAATAGACTCCCCATGGGCAATACTTAAGGAGATTAGCAATCTTATCTTAAGAGGCCTATGGGAACTAGCTAGCAGGTAACCCAAAGACTCCCTAGTCTTCTCCCAGCACCCCTCCCACTTGGCACAATGTAAAAAGAGAAAACCAATAAAGAATTTTCTTTGCAAGAATTCCTATTTGATATATAGCCTTGACCTGCACCTAACAGTTCGAATCATGAAAATAAGAATCTTTTATGGTTACCGGAAAAATTCATAGTTTATCATATTTTGTCGGCTGCAGAGGAAAAGACTTGGCCAGGTTCCTGAGGGAAAGATAGCCTGTCATATTTGCTGAGATTTATTTATGAAAAAGCACTCATGATGATACGTTTGTGCAACATATCCCACTCCTGCTCGGAGCTCCATCAGTGCAGCCTGAACAGGAGGGGCTTCCAGAACCATCCAGAAGTGAAAACGAAGGAGGGACAGAGTAGGGAACCGGGGATGCGAGACTGCACTTGGCCGCCATCATTTAAACCTCTTGATTATTTAAACTTCTGCAGAATAATGATTGCATATTTGAAGGTAATACATCTGTTCCTTTCCCTCCCCACCCCCATGTGGTTTTCTAATCCCGAGGTAATTATGTTTTGACAAAAATTTATTGGGACATCTGTTTTTTTCCTCAGATCTGCAGGTCACTGTGTGATGCTAGCAGCAGCCCAGCACAAAGCTGTTCTGGAGAAACCTGTGCACAATGTCTGGTCAGGCCCAGGCCATGGTGTCTGGGTTGCAGCAGGCTTGTGGAGCACAGCAAGGGGGGCCCTCAGCTTCCTGCACCACCTTGCTTGGTTCTTGGCATCACTCTGTGCGAGATTCTGGTCCAGGAGGATGGAAGGGTGGACGATATGGCAGAGAGGGGACGGACAAAGGATGCCTGGTAGCAGGCTGGCAGTGTGCATCAGGAGTTGTGCATTGCCTAGGTTGGCACCAGATATAAAAATAATTCATGGAGAGAAGGGAATGGGGGTACAATACACAGGCCATATGTTTGAAACCCCTGCCCATAATGGCTGGCTGTGGTTACCAGCGTCTGGTGCCACTAACTAGATTAAATTGTGGTACCCTACAGAGGCACAGGAATCAGAGAGATCTCTTTAAATTCCAGCATTTGATAAACCATGAAACAGTACAGGAACTTTTTACACAAAACTTTTTTTAATTTTGTAATAATAGAATCACTTGGATCTACTTTTTTTTTTTTTTTTGCCAATATCTGTTAAACTGTCTTGTTTGCTTTTTTGTTTTAACCGATCTTGGCTCCTGTGGGAAATGCTTATATCAGAATTCCACAGGGAAGACTTCTCTATATTTTTTCACCTTTGAGTCCTTCTCCCAAGGAAGTTTATTTTTTGAGTTGTCTAACCCAATATCTTGACTAAATGTTTGAAAAAGGGTCTGATTTACTTGCTTTTGTGCCAAATGAAACTGGAACATTCTGAGGTGTTTCTGCTATTAAGAATCTAATTGGGAATTTCAATAGCTAAATAGAATCTTGCCTTCTCCTCTGGCTTATTGGTTTAAACAGGAAAAAAGGAGCCATAACCAAGACATTTTACTGTAAAATACACACCAAGCAACCCTAACTCATTTCTTCTTCCTGATAAGAGTTTCAAAGGAATATTACAGATGCATCGAAGTACATTTCAAAGTGTACCTCTCACAACCAAACTTAGGAAGCTGAGATGCTGTGGGAAGAATTGAGCATTTCGACCACAAACAGTTAGAGGTATGCCATTTTCTAATTTCCTTATGAAAGAATGAGTCAGAGAGAACTCCCAGTTTTCAAATGGAAACACTGAGAGGGTGAGGCAAGTGACTGAAGAAGGTCATTAAGAAATGTTCCAGCTCTGAAGCCGGGCGTGGCGCTCCAGGCACTGGGCCTCAGTTCTAGACTTCATGCTCTTGATTATCAAACATTCACATGCTAGTCATCTAATGGGCTCTGCAGAAACCAGGAGTCCTGTGACATGATCAGTAGTCTGCAAAGTGGTGGAGGGGCAAGGGGAAGAGTTTTCTCAAAAATGAGTTTGGAAATTCCTGAGAGAGAGAGAGAAAGAGAGAGAGAGAGAGAGAGAGAGAGGAGTTTCCTTATGGCTTGGCGTCTTATATATAAAGCGGTGTGAGGATGTCTCAGAGTAGACTGACATGCAAATGCCACAAATCCAGTGCCTTATTCCTCACAGTTGTAGAGATTGGAAGCCTAAGATCACAGTCACAGTCTGGCTGGGTTCTGGTGAGAGTTATCATTGTGGCTTGTAGTCACAGTCTGGCTGGGTTCTGGTGAGGGCTATCACTGTGGCTTGTAGATGGCTATCTTCTCACTGTGTCCTAACATAGCCTAGACAGGAAACTCTGGTCTCTCTTCCTCTCTTTGTGAGGTCACAAGTTCACCCAGTAGGACTCATCATCATGTTGTCATCTAAACTTTTCACTTCCCTAAGGCCCCATCTCCTAATAGCATCACATTGGAATCCAGACATAGGTGTCTGCATCTTGTCGGAACACAGAGACTCCATCCATTATATTGCTCAAGTCTTCTGAGTGCAGAACTATGTGTAACAAACAGTAGACCACTCTTCACTCTCACACACTGATGCACTATGAACACCCTGAATGACTTGTGCCACAAGGCACATAGAGGGGATGCAAATACTTTTGAAGTGAATTTGTTTTTTTCTTTTCTCACTATTATTTTGAGTTACTAACCATGGTTGGAAATCTACCAAGGTAGGTGTGTGGGGTTAAAAGCGAGCTCCAATAGAGTTATGAGGAAGGAAGCAGACATAGTCACAGCTTTAACACTGGAAAAATAATCCCCATGGTGCTCTATTGTAGACACTGTGCTCTCAGAGCCAGTCCACAACTCTGTGTGTGTGTGTGCGTGTGTGTGTGTGTGTGTGTGTGTGTGCGTGTGTGTGTGTGTGTGTGTGTGTGTGTGTGTGTTATTTGTGGGGGTTAGGTGGAGTAGGATACTAGTTTCTCTTCTCTTTCTCTTCTGAGTAAGTAATGTTACAAAAACCTCAAAATAAAACTTTCTAACTATTCTTTTTTATTTTACTGCTTCAGCCTCCTTTGTTTTTAAACTGTTTTCTTGCTTATGATTGCTTTCTTATATTCTTGCATTTTACATTGATTGTTCACGAACACATACAAAGTCTATTTTCCTGTGATTTTTTTTATTCGAATCCCCACCCCAAGGTGGAGCAATAAATGGAACAAGCAAACTAAACTTCCAGGATGATAAATTCTGACTTTGGGGGGGTGGGTAGAGTTAAATCTTGATAAAGTTCTTGGAAAGAGAGCAGACTTGGAATTTTCAAGAAAACTGATTCAAATACAAATATTTCTTAATGTGGGCTTCCAGAATTGATGGTGCTCCTCACACTCTATGCACAGTGAAGTTTCCTTATAGATCTTCCCATCAAAGGCCTACTTAGCTTCTAGGAAATGGTACAAACATTGCAGAACCCAACATGTCAGTGCCTGTGTTCTCTCTCTCTCTCTCTCTCTCTCTCTCTCTCTCTCTCTCTCTCTCTGTGTGTGTGTGAATGTGTGTGGTACACACCTGCGTATGGGAGACCAGAGGTTGGGATCAGATATCTTCCTCAACTGTTCTCTGCCTGGAACTCACTGAGTGGCTAGGCCAGCGGGCAGTAAGCACCTGATCACTGAGGTCTTAATGTGCCACGGGCCATGTAGGGCTCTTGTGTGTATTCTGGGGGAAGGAAACTCAGGTCCTCAGTCTTGTGTGGAAGTTTCTTTATCGCCCAAACCATCTCCCCAGCCCATCTATTTCATCTTCCATTGCACAAGAGGACTAGAAATATTTCTCAAGCAATAAATAGGTTTACATCAAAGTCTCCTATGCCAGACTCCCAACTTCCCTGTTAAGACACAGAAAGGTTCAAAGCACCATGGTAGACAATAAGAAACAAAGGTTTACTTGACTTTTATGGGATGTAATCATGGAGTTTAACTGGCCAGACAGCCCCCATTGGAAGTGGCAGGGATCAGTGTTCATCCTCATCTTGGAAACCCTCTGGAGCCCAGGGAGGCCAGGATGGGAATGAGAAAGGCCAAGTTCTCACTGCTTCCCCTCCTACATGCTTGGCTGGGAAACTCTCTCTACTTTTCCGTACCTTCCTGGCCTCATCTTTGAGACGACAGGGTTGGGTGGGTCCTGGGCTGCAACACCATAGGACTGACTGACTGATAATCAAAATGCATGACCATTTCTCTCCCAGAGGCAATGTGGCAGTCTGTCTTGCTATCGGCTCTTGCTCTTCCTCAGAGAGTTACCACAGCAGCCCAGGGGAGCTTGACACACACGCTCCACATTGAAATTTAGGCAAATTACAGAGGAAAATCCCTCAATCCCAGAAAAAGCAATTTGCTCCTTCTGTGGCCATTTTCCTGTCACTGATATATTTACAAGTCCAATTTCCATTTTCCCCTGTTGGATGTCATGGGCATCCTTTAACAAACACAAGATGCGGCCCCAGAACCAGCCAGGCTGCTTGGAAGCGCTTTGCTCAGATGTGCTCATTAGAGAGTCGGGCTGTGTATGTCTGCAATGTCTGTCACACAAGCTCGGGCGCACAAAGAATGGCAGCTGGATGGACGGCCTGCAGAGGGTTCAGCAAAGGGCCCTCTGCCAAGTCCTGTTCCCTTAATTCACCTAAACGCTGACCTTGAAAAATTGCCCTTTATGGGATGTGATGAGGTGTTAGTTCAATCTCCATCCTCACTTGGGTTTTGTCATTTTCTGGGCTGTGACTGCCAGTTGTGCCAGACAACATCAACTGGACCAGCAGAGGACCCGTGAGACTGACAAGCTCCTCTGGGGAAAGCTGTCACCAAACACCCCTTGCAAACTCATTTCAGCCATAGACTCTCTGGGCATTGTTCTTCTGGTTGCAGTGGAAGCAGTGAATACTGGCACTGGCTTGGTATAACCAGGCACAGCTTAGATATGCAGCCCTCGACTAGGGAGCAGAAAAGGTACTGAGCTGAGATGAAGCTTTGAAATGTTCCCTTTTCTTTAATTTTTTTCTATTTATTTATTTATTTTACTTTATGTATATCAATGTTTTGCCTACATGTGTGTAAGTGCACTCATGTTCATCGTGGAACAGGTGGAAGTCAGAAGAGGGTGTCAGTAACTCCTGGAACTGGAGTTACAGACAGTTGTTAAGCCACCATGTGCGTTCTGGGAACAGAACCCAGGTCCCCTGCAAGAGCAGCCGGTGTTCTTCACTGCTGAGCCATCTCTCCAGCCCTTTGCTTCCTTTTCTTCTCAAGCATTAGGGCTCATGGCTCAAATCAAATCAAGTCACCCTGAATTTACCATGCATTCTCAAAAGAAGGGCAAGAGAGGGGGAACAGGCATTCTGCAATTTTTCTGGGGCTCAAAGAATCAAATGCAGCCGATTTAACTTCATCAAATCACTGACAAGCAGTGCTGATACAGAGGATGAAAATATGCAAGGCCACAAAAGAGCCAAAATCCTACAGTTTCTATCAGTATTAAAGCCAGATGTTCCACTGACTATACACATTTGATAAAAAAAAAAAAAACCCACAGTGATAAAGGCTTCCTTCTCCCTGGGATCAGTGGACCCCAGGTTCCATTCATCAGCACGTGGCCCCTGTGTCTGTACCCCAGGCCAACTGGGTAGCATTTAATGCAACATGGGGGCTTCTATGGAGGCAACTGCACGTCTTTGTGTGTGAGCTTCTTCTATATGTTGTTGTGGCTTGAACAGATCTGTTTATACTACACTTGCTATGGCAATGTTTATCTGATATGGACAAAAGGGATTTTGATTCCTGAATTAATAACACTTGACTCAAGCCTAGGATTCAACAAAAGGTGTTCAAAGAGTTTAAGTGAAAGCAATATTTTCTCTGAAGCCAACTAATACAAAAAACAAACCTTTGTTGAAGTCATCCAAATGTGCTCAGGAAAATATTGCCATGCTCGCAAAGCCATCAAGCGTTCTCTGCAGTGAGTAAAATGGAGGAAAAGAAGAAGTGTACTTCCCGGGGGCACGCACCTCAAATCACAGTCCAGATGACTGCATGGTTTCAGTGAGGTGTGCAGGGGTGGCTTTTGTTCATCCTAACATGTTTGACCACAGCTGTGACATATGAGAGGGCCCTGAAGAGAAATGACTGCGAACTCGCCCCCAGGCTTCCGGTCACCCCCTTGAGGACTGAGGGGTGAATCAGGCAGAGTCCTCCTTTACCTGTTCCTGAGCGGGCCCCCTACAGGGACAATGACTTGATTTGACTCTGGGATCTTTTCTGGAAAGCAGATGTAGCCCCAGGGGCACAGGTAAATGGCTTTCCCCACCCCCTGTCTACAGATTCCAGAACAGAGGTTTCCTTTTCTTTCCTCCATTGAAAAATTGCCAAAATCCACTCCATACTGTACAGCTAACCTCCAAACAGGCAATGGAGAATGATGTTAATTTAAACTTCTGCCTTATTAAGTAACAAAACCCAGAAATAATGTGATCAAAGCCAAAAGACACAAACTTCTGCCATCTTTTTTGAGATAAAAGAAGTGAAACACCCGTTAAATGAAGGAGGCTTGGACACTTAATAAAACTAGCTAATTAAGTGTTGGAATAACTTCGATTTTTGCCTCAAGAGCAGCGCAGTACCTCACGGCTAGCCGGTGCCCCTCCTCTCTCCACCCCCCCCCCCACCACCGCCCGCACCCCCCCCCCAACCCCCCCCCGTGGATCAGGCAGTCACATCATTCCTTGTTCATTCCCTTCATTAGTTGCCAGGGCCTATTGTGTGCTGAGAGTGCAGCCGTGAACATTTGACCAGGGCCAGGCATGCAAGGAGCTTAAACTACTGATGGGCTAGTGAGGAGGACAGGACCCACAGGTGTGAAGTTTTTCAACAAAATAATGAGCAGAAGATTGAATAGCAGTGCTGGGAGACGGGCTACATCCTGCCTCCCTTCTCATTGTAATCCTGAAATGCCCACGAAAGCATCTTCTTTGGAATGGCACCCTCCTCTTTTTGTGGGTCCTTTTACGGAGGCTGTTCTTCTAGCGGTCTGAGTAAAGTTCAGGCTTTAGTTCAGCCTAAGTTGTTTTTCTCTCTCCTTTTTCTTTTTCCTTTTCACTTTGAATCTGCAAATATTTTTTCAAAGCACCTTTCATATGCCAAGTATACTCAAAACAAAAAAGGCATAGTACCCAAGCAGTCAGGGTCTACCATCTGATTAGAAGGCAGACACATGCATTACTCTGATCAGAATGAAGCTGAGGTTTCCTAACTGTGCTGGATGACAGAGCCATCAAACCCACAACCATAAAGTACAGATGTCACAAATCTATGCCAGATCTGGCAAGTGGAAATCTCTGGAACCTAGAATGGGAGTGTGAGCAGATTGGATGAAGTTCAATTATCTCCCCAGGTTGTCTTTACTGAGAAACACCGAGAGCTGTTGGTACCAAGAAAAAAATATATTGGACTTCAGAAGGAAAAGTGGCTGACACTCCCGGGGCAGGACCAAGCTCTGCTGGGCATGTGATCTGAGTTTTTCCCAGGGCGCCTAGCCCCAGGTGGTCAGTCTTCGAGGACAGGAATGTTAGGAAGAAAACCTCAAGTCTAGCACAGACTTGCTCCTGGTTCTTGTATGATGTTTCCTCTGATGAATGTTGGGTACTTTAAACAAAATAAAATGTGATGGGATAATAATCATAGTGCTTTGCAGATCACTGAGGCTCTGGAAGTCTCTACCCTTTCTGCTTCTTTCTATGAAGATCACTGTGATAAAGGTGGCAATGCAATTTGAATTCCACTGTGCTTTTCATTCAGCTTTTTTGTTTTCCTTTGAGTAGGAAAATATTTAAGAAAAATCATCTGACTTTACAGTTTTCTACATACATTAATGACTTGGATTTTGTTTCCGATTTATCTTGTGATATTTTGTTTTGTGTTTTTTTTGGCTTTTGACTATTTGGGTGAAGGAAGACTCAATAATAATCACTGCTAGAGGCTTATCATGTACACGTTAGTAACTAGGGCATCCTAGAAACATGAGTTAGACAGACTTATCAGGATCTAGTCCAACCCTCTGTCTTCCCCCACAGAAACCTAGTTCCCAGAAAAGTAACTTGCTCAAAATGACAAATCAGCTTGTGGCATAGCTAAGGCAAAGTCTAATGAAACTGTGGTTTCAACTTTTCTTCCTGTAATTCCATGCAAGTTTTCCACGAATCATGATAGAGACAGAGTGGGGAAAAGGGAGAATCAGCCTGGCCTTTATCTCTTTTATACCATCCTCAGTACAATTTCACTTGAAAGAACAAAAGATAAACGAAAAGCCTGTACTGCACCAAGCCTCAGTTTTCATTACAGTCTGTATCATTTCCTTTCCACCACTCTCTGTGACCACTGTCACAAAGCCATGAAACCATTTTCATCATTGTGTTGAGCCTGGACTTTGCCATGGTATTCTCTCAACGGAAGTATCTTCTCCCTTGAAATAAGATAAAAACATCATGACCTTTTCATTGAACAACTGCACATGAGCAAATGAATACAGTGACTCCCCTTTGATTTGTGATTACAAGTATTTAGTGAAACCAAGTAAAGACCAATATGAGTCTTTTCAAATGTGCTGTTGTAGAACTGAATATAATTATTTGAAAAATATGTTAAGACTGCTTATAGTTAGAAAGTTAACTAACATTTATAATTTCCCCCATAAAACTTTTATTTATTTATTAATATTTTCTGTGTATGTGTGTTTTGACCTGCATGTATACAACTGCATGCAATTGCATACAGTACCCATGGAGGTCAGAAGTTATCAGGTACTTAGGAACTGGAGTTATAGATGGTTGTTAGCCACCATGTAGGTGAGAGGAACCAAACCTGGGTCCTCTGAAAGAGCAGTCAGTCCTCTTAACTGCTGAGGCATCTCTCTATCCCCATCCCATAAAACTTTCAATAAATACAATATCTAGTCAGGATGAACAGTAGATGTGTTGGGGACTGACCCAATAGTAATTCTCTCTTTACAAACAAACAACAATTCTGTCAAAGAGAAATTGGTCCCACTCAAATATATAATCCTCTTTCTTGCAGTTCAGAGATGCTGTGCAAGAGTTTTATGATTGATAGGCTGTGAGCAGGACTACTTAGAGACTCCCTTAAACAAGTGCAGCCACATTGATTTTGCTCTTTGCTCATCGATTGTTCTGATCTGAACATAGACATTGTTGGGGCATTCCAGGACTCATCCTTAGAGACAGGGGATATCTTCTATGGATGGTGGAGCACAAAACTAGAAAAGCCCCAGGGGCTATTACATCATGAATCTGCCATGGCCAGCCTGAAAGCCCCTCTCTAAATGTAATTCAGACCATCAAAAACCACCCCCTAATGCATCATAACTATTTGTTATTGAGGTCGCTGTTTGGTTTGCTTTTTAATATCTGTTACAGCAACCAAGCAAAATTCATTGCTTAGACTTTAGGCAAGCCAAAGTACTATAAATGAAGCTAAGCTCAAAAGCATTTCCTATGTAACAGGAAACATTATCTGCCAGAAATCTGCCCAAGAAAGCTTGCTCAGGAGAGATTTCCTGGCTTTTTAATGTTTTTCCAGCCCTGAATGTTTGGAAAGTACATATGAACAGTAAAGTACACAGGCAGTTATCCAAAAAGAATCATTTATTTTTGCTGCTCCACACTGTACAAGAAACAGTGATGGATATATGTTGTCAATGATTCTATATTCCCGAGTCCATTCAATTAAAGAAAGTTCAAATTCAAAGCATTTTCAAGAGGGACTTAGAGTATATGAGAAAGCCTATTTGAGGCACACAGCTAACTGTGAGCTCATTTTGGGGCCTGCCATACAATTGCAACATTAACTGACATCCATACCTATCACCTCTTTGCTCAGCTTTTGTATCAGTTCCCTTAGGCAGTCTAGACTAAAAGGCATTAAACCACTAGGTCTCCATTAGGGCTTCTCAAAGCCATACAGAACCATAGGAAGCGCATATTGAACATATTGGTATATGTGTCAGTTATAGAAAACAGCAAACTTGAACAGAGCGTGGCTTTTGAAGTCCTGAAGTTGACTAATGAGCTGGGTGGGAAATAATACTGACAGTGTTTCCCTCTGTGCTCCAAAAGTTAGAGACAGGCAGCTAGCCTTAGAAAATCTACCCAATGAGGTACTGGCAAAAAAGAGGAGACTGAGGTCTCAGAAGTTCCAAAACAAAGCCCTTGACAAACAAAGTGTCAAGCCGTTGTTAGAAGTATTCATGTACCCTTCATGGGGATCCCCATTAGGAAGAACCAGGAATGGCTTGTGATGCTGATGGACTAATTTCTTCTACAATATATTTCCTCTACTGTATATAAAATAACTAAAGCAAAGGACCCTCCCTGTGCTTTGGTGCGAAGTTCAGTTCTAGCCTCATAGCCAATACATAATTTATTTGAACCTATTCTACCCGCACAGACCTACTAAGAATTTAAAGACAACTTGGAAAATAGTGGGACTGAAGAACTGCATAGGACACAGGAGAGGAAGAAATGGCTTTCATGGTGACAGGCAAACTTTGAAGATACACTGTGCTATGTGACTCTTGTGCTTATCTAAATTATGACTCTTTTCTGTTCTCTAAAAGCAATATTCTTTATTTCCTGTGATATAAAGTTAAAATTACAGTATGGAATAATGAACCATTTTTAAAGCCAATTTTTTAAAAACTTAAAAAAATTTTTTTAAATTTATTTCTGTATGTGTATGAATGTACTTTCTGCATGTAGGTCTGTGCACCCGTGTCGTGCAATGCCGCGGAGGTCAGAAGAGGGTGTTGGATTCCCCTGGAACTGGAGTTCTCCTGGAACTGGAGTTTCAGACGGTTCTTAGCCGCCATGTGAGTGCTGGGGATTGAACCCGAGTCCTCTGTAAGAGTGGTCGGCGCTCTTAACCGCTAGGCCATCTCTCCAGCCCTTAAAGCCAATTTTTATGGAAGCTTTGTGCACTTCATACAAAATTTCCAATCGAATCCAGACCCGTTCCCCTTCCTTGCCCCCCACCCCACCAGAGCTCATGCATTCTGCCATGCATGCCTTTCATCTTTTTCTGTCTCTTTAAACATTTTTGATGCAGAAGTTTCCTGCTCTGAGCAGAAGCTCTCCTTTTCAGTCAGTTCTTTGACCCAGTCTTTTTGTTGTTGTTATTCCTTCCAATCTGCATCACTCCAAAATATGCATATATGCATGCCACATATATCATTTAGCATCTTCAGCTTATGATTTCTTTTTTTTTTTCTTATTAGGCTGAAAGATGTCATGTTTGAAGGCTCCTCCTTGGCAAGCCCAAATAACCATCAGTCCTGCCCTTGTGCTCCACACTGGGGTTTTCCCTTCCCATGGTCACCTAATGAGGTCCAGTAAGCACCACATCCTGACTTGACCCTCCTGTACTTGTCTCTGTGATACATCCTGGGTAGCCCAACAGTGGCAATCAATACTCTGAAGAGGCTGAAACCCCAGTAGTAGCTCAGTCCACAAGCTGGATGTCTCAGCAGTCCCCCTCTGGCACTGAAGGTTTGGAGGATTCTTGGAGAGACATGAGTCTTCAGTCCATATTGGAAGGTTGAAAAGCTGTGTCTCATGTCTTTGAAGGATGGCAAAAGCAGTGGCAGCCACAGAGTAGCAACACTTGCCAGTAAGACAGGCAAAACAACTGTGCTCTTTTTTTTTTTTTACTTTTTGTTTTTTTACTAAGATCTCAAGTTTTATAGCTAAAGTACAATTTCTCAGGCCTTACTAATTATTTATTTCTGGTTATACTTTCCTTTTGGACACTTAAGGCCACACAGTTAGCCTAGATTAACCAAGGCTTTTGTATTCTCAAGGTCAGTTGAGGATCTGGTCCTCATGTTCTAGGGTGGGGAAGGAGCCCCTGGCTCCTTTTGGCTTTTCAATCACCAGTTCCATCCAGTAGAGGACAAAGTCAGGTCTTTACAGACTAGGTTTCCCTTTTAGAAGCATGAGCAGACTTTCCTCTTTATAGACTGGACACTGGCTGAAGTCCCATTGGTGGATCTCCAAGACCTCCCTGCACGGGAAGACTGGTGACCCACATTCGCAGGACATTTCAAGAGATGCCCCCATGCATAGTCCCCTGGGGCTTAGTTGACCTCTGAGGGCAAGGAACAAAGTTATCTCTTAAGTCCCTTGGCCAAATTGGTATGGGCCTTAAGTATGGTGGTTAAGCATCCAGAAAGGCTGTTACACCAGCCTGATACTTTTACCTACTGTGTAATATTTTAGAAAAGACTTGGACAAAAGCTCAAGCAGCCTTGTGTAAGAAATACTAAGAAGCACTCCCATAAAATAAATACTGTGGTTAGACACAATGTTATGACAAACTAGTTTTTCCCTCATTCTCTTGATTTTGTGCATACATACCCTCCACCCATATACCAAAACTGCCTAAGTCTGAAAATAAATGGTGGCTTAATTCTAGAACCCGTTAAGAGATTAACAACATAAGAGCACAGTTGTTTTCAAATCATGAGGAATATAACATTAACATTGCTTAATTTGCCTTACAACTAGGTACTTGGTGCTAGCATCCACCAATGAGGGATACCACAACAAACACTTAAAAAATTCTATTGAAACACCTTGATTAGAGTCTAAATGGTTGCAACCCCCCCCAACCATCCATATACTTTATGTGTACATGATCTTCCCAGAGCGCAAGGACACTCTCATCCTCCACAGTGTGCATCACTTTCTACCACTACTGGAAAGGTTTTTGCCTTCTTTCCCACATGGCAAGATATTGCCTCTTCTTTTTTTTCTTTAATTTATTTATTTTTATTGATGCTTTGTGTATTTCATACATCATTTTCCAATTCAGTTCAGGCATATTTCCCCTTCCCTTCCCCCCACCCCACCCCACCCCATCCCAGATCACGCATTCTGCCATAACTGTCCTGCATCTTTCTCTGTTGTTTTTTTTTTTTTCATTTTTTAGCAATAAGTGATAATTTATGAGTACAAGCATCCTTCATGTAAAACTAATTTGCAATCAGTTGTGTCCAAACCCACACAGCCCCTTGGTCCCACCATCCAGTGGGGGGCTGGGGGGGCTTGTATGTTCAATCAAGTTGATCAAATGAATGTCCAGTCTATATTGCTGTAGTTTCACCATTCACCCCAGTCGCAGCCCTTACATTCTACCATGCCCCTCTTCCTGAGAACCGTCTGAAACTCCAATTCCAGGAGAACTCCAGTTCCAGGGGAATCCGGACCCTCTTCTGACCTCCGTGGCATTGCACGACACGGGTGCACAAACTTGCATGCAGACAGTACATTGATACACATATAGAAATAAAAAAAAAAAAAGAAAAGGGGCACAGGTAGATGAGAAGCAAAACAGTCTACTTTCTCTGGAGCTGTTGTCTTGGACTCTGGTCAATTCTGGCTGTTTCCTTTCATGGGCTGACAGATATTGCCTCTTCTTAAAGGCCAATTCAAATACCAGTGCTCCCTCTAGACACTTTCCTCAGACCAGATGCCCTTACTTCATTTCTGCATTGTCTAATCTTGGTTTTCTTAAGAGAACTTTTGCCTTACCAATTTTACTTAGGTCCTGGTTAACACTGTAATGCTGTTTACTCATTTTACCTAACTGTGTCTATGAGTGAAGCCCTATAGCTTACCCAGATAGGAATCTCCAGAATCATGAGGTTGCTGACATACAGTGGACGGTCTGTGAAGGTGAGATTCGTGGAAAAATTGTTGCAGTGGTTTCAATGGGAATCAGACAAGCTTTTAGCTCAAAGTAATTGCAATGCTCTCCCTTGTAGGAAGATCCAGTTTGAACTGGGGGCTAGTTCTCAGCTAGCACCCCTCAGGGCACCACGTGGATGGGAGTCAGGGGATTTCTCTGACCCAGCCCCAAGGAGGAGCAGACAACATGGCCTAGGTTCCTGGTGCTGGGTGGGGCAAAAGTGCACAGTGGCGTGCCATTGGGGGGGGGGCTGTGATTGGCTCTGGGAACTGACATCATTTGGCTTATAAAAGTAGGCTGTAGTGGGCAATAAATCGAATTATCCATTACCATCATCACAGAATTCCCAGCTGTTATCTTTATTTTTTGTGGGCATCAGGCCAAAGCAGGCCTGCATTTCGTCCGGGTGGCCAGTGGGTTGGAAAGAGGTCCCGTGCAGACCACCAACCTGGATTGCTAGTGTGGTGAAGTGAATTGTGAGTGGACATAGGGTGAAGATAGGCCATCAGCCATCAGCCTGAAATTCCTGTCCAGGGGTCAGCAGTCCCTGGGCAGGTGGGAAGTCACAGCCAAGAGTGGGAAATGTGTCTCATCGTCCCAGGCTGAGGCCTGAGGTGGAGGTGCCTCTCAGGTGGGGCTAGAAAGTAGCCGGCTGGGCTCTGTGCTGAGAGGCCAGCTCCCTACAGTAGCTGCTGGCAGGTACTGTGTTCCCCTCCCCTTAGCAGGGCCATGTGGTACCTGCTCGGTACAAAGAAAGCTTCCTACACTCCTTTTTCTGAGACCATCACAAAAGAAAACATTATTTAAAAGTCAAATGATAAAAAAAGTCAAATGGTAGAATTCAAAAAATCAGAAGGCAATTCTACATGCACACAAACAAAACACAGAAAAGTACCCTGAATTCCACTTCCTGCTGGCTCCCCTTGCTCAATAGTCTCCTCTCCTCTAATTATATATTTTTTCTGTGAATTTTGGGGCCTGTGGTTGTTCAGAAATCTTCATTATCTACAGTTGCAGGTAACTGAATACTCATAAATTTAGTATTTTCAATTTGGGACATTTTTAAACAGGAATTTGGGACAAAATTTCAGAATCCTGAAATATTCTTACATCTACCATAATCAGTATTCCCTGCTCACTTGTGACTGCTGATGCTTCTCTAAGTACTGCCCATGCATTAATTTACTTCACTTGTAGAGGCGAAGGCAAAGTCCATGTCTAGAAATGAATCTGGTGTGCTGGGAAGACAGGGGTAGGGCCTGGAGCACAGGAAACAACACATCATACTGAATTAGCTCCAAAGCCCCCAATGCATCTACTAACTAGCCTCGTCGCTTAGAAATAGGCACTGAAATGTTAACAGACAATGATAGGATGACTATGATGTCTAAGAAAATAATCCAGACATAGGAGGATTCGGAGACAGAAGAGGATATCAACAAAACGTGGTAAAGTTGTTGGTCATTATACCTGAGTGATAGTATAGACATCACTCTTTAATTTGCATCTTTGAAAATATTTGCCAGCTGGGCATGGTGGCGCACGCCTTTAATCCTAGCACTCGGGAGGCAGAGGCAGGCGGATTTTTGTGAGTTCAAAGCCAGCCTGGTCTACAGAGTGAGTTCCAGGACACCTGGGACTACAGGGAGACCTGTAGACTTGAAAAAACCAAAAAATAAAAACAAAATAAAATATTTGCCTATAAAAAGCTATTTTTGACATTGAATATGTTTAATAAAAAAGCTATGTTAAAAAGCAAAAGAACCCACAAATACCATAATGATAAAAATAATATAATTACCAATACCGACTCTGGTCCCTGTGTCTAGCACTGGGGCCCCAGGTGGTGCCTTCTGTTACTCATTATGGCACTTTCCCTCTTTATTTACTTGCTTCTATTCTAGCTGCCATTAAACTTTATCTCTAAGGTAAGGAGAGGAAAAACAAAGTGCAGGCAGTTGACTTGTGCTGTCTCCCTTCAAGGACATCCACACGGGGAAAAGCTGCTTCTGTACTAGAGACTCACGCATGACTGGTCCTAGGTCTAGGTCTTTAGATGAGAAGGGAGCCCCTGCCCCCATGGTGTTACTGGCTGTGTGGTGTTCACTGGTCACTAGCACCTTAGCTCATACAAGTGAGGATTTGAATTAGAACTTAGCAAGGTGCTCATTTGAAAGTGGAAGTGCTATGTTTATTTTCTTTCTTTCTTTCTTTCTTTCTTTCTTTCTTTCTTTCTTTCTTTCTTTCTTTCTTTTTTATGTATACGAATGTACTGTCTGCATGTAGGTTGGTGCACCCGTGTTGTGCAATGCCGCAGAGTTCAGAAGAGGGTGTCAGATTCCCCTGGAACTGGAGTTAAAGACTGTTCTTAGCTGCCATGTGGGTGCTGGGAATCGAACCTGGGTCCTCTGCAAGAGCAGTGGGAGCTCTTAACCACTGAGCGATCTCTCCAGCCATGAAGTGCTATGTTTAAATAAGTCCTTTATTGAGTTATCTTTAACAAATTCCTTAGCTTATTTTCTGAAGTTGTTGCAGTTCTTCCTTCTCTCTTTTTAGCTAGGAAGGTAGGAATACATTACTTGAGCAATATACCACATTAGACTATGATTATTAGAATAAGCTTTATAACAAATAAATAATAAGTAAATAAATAATTTTGAAGTACAGTACGTATGAATCATCACAGACGATTCCATTAAGTTCCAGCAATCACTTGGGATCCATGCAGACAAAATGGTGCCCCTAAATTCAGGCTTAGTAACAGGAGAACGCTTCCACAGAGCTTGAATGGCAGACATTCTCAACTCTGACTGCACATTGGCCTCACCCATACCATTATACTCACCACACCACTCCTGAGATTCTAATGTAAGCCCTAGCTGGGTGTCCATGACATGGAAAGAAAATGGTGATCTGTGAAGAACGGGGGCGTGGGAACCCCTTGACAAGGGAGTCACGAACATCAGCAGGGAACGGACAATTCTGCTCATTTTTCAAGAGCCTCCCCAGCCCTAAGTTTCTAGGCCCTGGTGACAGGCCAGCCACCCCTGGTACTGAGTGCAAGTAAGGGACCATCCCATTGCCTGTGTTCCTTTCTTTCTCTTCAGAATCAGTCTTAGGACTCAGAACTGATGGGAGCCAAAGGCAACTGTGGTAGTGACAGCATCTGGCCTGCTGGGCCTCCTAACCATGTGTCCATCCTGGAACTGCCATTTGGTATGGCTCACCCAGGCCAATGACAGCACTCAGCAATGTGTGGCATCATGCTGGATGCTTTCCATATAACATGCCTAGAACTTGCATTATCTCTTCTCTGTCGATTGAAACTCAAAGCAATTGGATAACTTGTCCCAAATATGCAAGGCCCAAAAGCAATCTGTCTGGTTTCTAAGTTATGATGTACATCATTAATTTTTAATGTTCTTCTCTCATCTTGAAATTAAATGAAGCCCAACTTAGGAGGAAAATCTGAGAATGTGAAGAAGAGGCAGAGATTGATGACTAGCTGGCCATTCATACTTCAGCGCGTGCAGGATTGCTAACTTCTTCCACTGACAAGAACAAGGAAACAGGCAGAAATGGCTGGGAAACTCGAGACTCTGAAGCTACTTGGCACCAATTACTAAGGAGGAGAGTACAGTCAAAGTGTGGCTTCTCCCGTCCCACTCCCTTCAGGATTTGTGTTGTGTCTTTGTTCTTGCTGAGTCAAATACTTTCAACTCTTCTAAGACTACAGAAAAATCGAGCAAGTCAAAAGCAGTCAACTGACTTCTGGTTTCATTTCACAGTATCAAGTTCAAAAACCGAGTCAGGAAGTTGGTGAGGACAGTGGGGTATGCATTGAAGACAAAAGTATAATAATAAGAAAAAAGTGAAAGATAAACAGAAGTTAAATTTTGCTCGGTGCTGTCCTGGATTTTGCTCTTTGTCCCCACAGCTAGAGCATAGGCCTATGTCCTCTGCCAGCCCACTGCAGGGTCAGCTATGTTGCTCAAGTTCAATTAAGAAAGAGTAAGCTTGACTTTCAGTCTGGACTTGCAGCATTCCTGAGATTGGCTTAAGCCTTGTTTTTCTTTTCTCTTATCCAAACAAGGAGAAGTTGGTCTCTTGATGACAGAGGGCCTCTCTAGAGACCAGGTCTGCACATCAAGTCTCAGGCTCCCCCTTGGGTATAATCAGACACCCAAGTGCAGGAAGCCACTGGTCAGACAGCTTTCCCACAATACCTAGTTAGCTCTCTGTGCCATCACTGGAGTTCTCTGAAAGCCAGTACAAACTGAGCCAGGCACATATTCCCTGGGGGCATCTCTTTTAATGGCCAATGGGATGGCTGGATTGATCCTCAGTTTGGCAACTGTACACATCTATCCTGGTGAACCAAACCCTGGAGTAGGTTTTGGAAACTCCGAAAGGTAATGACAACCCATTCCCCCAGTAGAGACTTGAGAAAACGGCCATCTTGGGAATCAGAGGAGGGAATGCCCCTCCTAAACCTTCTGGGCCCTTGTTGGGCAAAGACACAGAAATGCAATTCATGAAGTTTAAACACTGCCTGAGGAAGGTGTCCCAAGGGAGGAAAGGCCAGAATGTGTTGCTACACAGAGAGTCTGAGAACTTAATAGACAAGCATCTTAAATTTTGTATACTTTGAAATTTCAAAGTTCTTTGGAGGCAGTAAGTATGGCCTTAGCTCATGAGCTCTATCCATAAATTCATCAATGGAAAGAGAGACAAAATGATTGTTGAATACAGAGCAATGACTAGCACACTTTCTGGTTTATTATGTATCAGGTACTGTGGTTCTGGAGTGTACAAAGTCCAATCTCATTTTATCCCACATATTAAGCCCTTAATGAGGCTTGATTGCCCCCACTTTAATGGATTCTGAGGCCTCATGGGTGACTTAGCCACAAAGCTTGGCGTTCTGCTACCATGAATCATATGTGCTTCCTTCACTTCTACTGAACTAGAGTTGCTGTTAAGAGTCAAGTCAGCTGGGCGTGGTGGTGCATGCCTTTAATCCTAGCACTTGGGAGGCAGAGGCAGGTTGATCTTTGTGAGTTCAAGGCCAGCCTGGTCTACAGAGCGAGTTC
Source organism: Rhizomys pruinosus (assembly GCA_009823505.1). Lineage (NCBI taxonomy): Eukaryota > Metazoa > Chordata > Mammalia > Rodentia > Spalacidae > Rhizomys > Rhizomys pruinosus. Next base: position 540,198 of record VZQC01009916.1, read on the forward strand.
CAGGATAGCTGGGGCTACAGGGAGACCCTGTCTCGAAAAGAAAGAAAATGAAATTGGTCATATCCCCGGTTTAAGATGAATTATCTTACTATTTTCTGTAAAGTTGGAAACAAAGCCTGAAAACCCAATGTTCAGGAATTCAAAATGTGTGGCACCAGGTTTCATACAGTTCACCGCTGTTTCATAGGTGAAGACAAATAAATTAGTAATGTTTCTCCCGAAAATGTTTCAAAGCCCTCTTTGGCTTGATTTTTTTCCCCATGTATTTCTATATCTGTGGCCACTGTTTACACAATTTTGGATTGCAAAAGTTATCCCTAATGAAAAAGCCTAGCCATAAGAAATCAGGCACTTAGTAATTCCCTGGAGAAATCACAGCGGGACATTTTTTAATCTCATGATATATTTTACCCTCTTGACTATATTTCCTCCAGAAAGAAAAACAAAAAAATATTAAGATGGATCAAGTTTCTTAAGATTCCTCTTTCCCAATTCTTCAGGAGTAGCTTCTTCCAAGCGGAATTTGTATAATTTACCATAGTCAAGACTTAAAAGAGTTCTTCACTAGTGGAAGATGTAGAAAATGAATGCGTCTGGCATAGCAGTAGAGCTGTAGAGCTAAAGTGATGGCTGTACTCAAAGCTCAGTTTTGAAGTATTATAAACCGTTTGCTTTCTGGCCTGGCCTTGAGAATTTTGTCAACATAAGGAGGCCATTTTGATCTGAACCCCACCTGGCAATGCCTCACTACTGACTTCCGTACCTGCCCTCAGCAATATGCGTTGGCTTTGGCAAGTGTAGGACCAGGTACCATCACAATGAGGTCCATTGTTTCCTGCCAGGCACCTGCATGCAAGCTTAAACAATAAGGCCAATCCAAGAACCCTCCTTTCTCCTCAGGGCACTCACTGAAAATGGAAACTTGTTGAGGCCTGGAAGCCCACTTTCATCATAATTAGGCTACTTGGCCAACACTTAATCACCAACGTCTCGGTGAACATGTGAAGTTACTTCCAAATCTTGGGTACCCACAAAGCCACTGCAAGCAGAGTTAGTGTTGGCTCTGTCACCCCCTTAGTGCTTAATGGTTAGCTTGCAAGAATGCAGAGTGCTACAAGGTGCCAAATTTCTGCCCTAAGACCTCTGGATTCTTTTGTTTTTCACAAGGGCCCAAAATACCCTCGAGGCCTCCTCAGAACTATGAAATCATTATAAATGACATTTGATAACCTACCTAGACCAGGTCTTAGCCAGAGCCACAAGACAGAACTCTATGCAGAAAGCCTTCTTTGAAGAGCTGTTAGTGCTATTATGACAACAAAAGTGATTCCATTTCTCTTTTTAGTAACTTTTATTGGTTGAAATTTTTAAATGTTAAAAACAAAACCCAGAGGCTCCAATCACGGATCTCCCATTTCAGCGTAACTGCTTTCTCTTCTCCTTGGTCACTGGTAGACCACATCAGCAATGCATGAAGTTTCAGTTTGCTGAATTTCTGACTCTCTCCTTTCTCATTTGGAAGAGCTAGATCATGTTTTTAAAATATTTAGCACCTGCTCTAATTCATAATAAGTCCTTAATAAATCATAGCTATTACTCCATTGACCAACATAAGCCCAATGGCGAACTACTTTAAAAATTGTGATAGAATAACTAATGATCTAGTCAGTTTGAATGTCTCCTTCCACTAAAACATATTGGGATTTATAATTCTGAATTGAAATTGGTGACCAAATTATGACACTTTCCACAAATCCTGGAAGACTGGGATCAATTGTTGCTTTTTAGTTTTTGGTTTAGTGTTGAGAACTCTAAAACTTTTAAGTTCTTTAATGCTGAAAAAAGGACAAACAGGTTACTTCATTGGGCCTAATTTGAAGACACGTTACGCAGTTCCTGCCTGCTGATCAGAAGCTGCTGAGACTTATTTCCCACTGTTTACTTTCCAAGTCTGCTGGAGCCTCTGTGTCTCTGTACTTACCTTTCTTAGGGTAAGGGTTGTGTGGCACACTAGGTGTCTCAGCGTAGCTCATACCCTCCTGAAGTTCTACATACTCTCTACACCCACTTCCACAGCTGCCAGCAATGCCATCTCACTGCCACCGCAGTGTTCCCTACCACCACTATCCTTTTTTGGTGCCATCCTCTTTTGGGTAACTTTGTTTATCTTTTTTTTTTTTTTTGGTCTTTTCGAGACAGGGTCTCCCTGTAGCCCCAGCTGTCCTGACCAGGCTGGCCTTGAAGTCGCAAAGATCCGCCTGCCTCTGCCTGTGCCAGGATCAAAGGCGTGCAACTTTGTTTATCTTAATACGAACTTCTAGATGTTAGAAGCTCGCTGGTGTATAACATGTGCTATTAATTTGACTCATTTTCCCATATCGACATCTTTTAAGGTGGGGGGGCATGCACTGAGACCTCTCAGCACAGGAGTAGCCTGAGGGGATGGCGTTGCAGAATCAAGGCAAATAGGGAAAAGGCAGAAAGGCCACAGAGACCCATGAGGCTTCCCCAGACCAGGTAACACACTTGTAGTGTAATAAGTATTCCCAGTGAGGACAGGAGCTGGTGCTGAAACCAGTTTGCTCCCAGGCTGCTCAGGCAAAAGGCACTACGAACATGAGTGGTCTCCAACGGGTTTCTGTTCTCGTGGAGGCAGGGCCATTCCTAAATGCTCTGGACTCCGTAGTTCATCTTTTATTACCTCAAAACAAATCTGGGTCCTTTACTGAGCAAAGAATTGACTTCTTTGTTGTTTTATGTGGATACATGTCTAGTCAGTGAGCTAAGTGCTTTCTCTGGCACTGGTGGAACAAGATCTAAAATGTAAAATTCAGACATTTATGGTAAAATGTCTTGATGATCTTTCTTCTACTATTTTTCAGAGATATTTTTAAACTTCTCTGTTTTATCTTTAGTTTTTTTTTTTTTCTAATTGAATGATTCTTGATTTCCCCAGGCTTTGTCACATGCAGTGTTTGAGTCCATTTAAAAGTGGTTACTTTCTAGTCTGTAGTTTCTTCCACATAAAGAAAGCTAAGAGATTTATACTAAGTTCTCCATGAAACAGGAGTCAGCTCTTCTTGATACAGAAATATCATTTCTTACTCTTGATTCAAACAGTATCGTCTGCTTAATGAGTCAAGCAAAACTTACACTAAGAAAAGGGGTTATTAATAGCAGGGCATAGTGGCGCACACCTTTAATTCCAGCACTCAGGAGGCAAAGGCAGGTAGATCTCTGAGATGGAGACCAGCCTGGTCTACATAGCAAGTTCCAGGCCAGTAGGGGTTACAGGGAGATCTGGAGAGGGAGGGGGAGGGGAAGAGGGAAAGGGAGAGGGAGAGTGGAGAGGGAGGGGAAGAGGGAGATTTTTTCCTAGGGAGAGGGAGCTGTCTTGGAAATACCAGAATCTTGATGTTTTCTTTTCCACAAAGAAAGATGAAGAAATAAATTTAAATGGATATTGGACTAAAGTTTTGTTTTTAATTGTTATTTTAACTAAGATTCTTATGATAAGGTCCCATTATTATCATTTCTCTTATTTCCTTTTCTGGACAGGTATAAAAGCACTTTAGTTTTAAACTACCAGAGTATTATGACCCTAGAATATTTGGTAAAAATATTGAGCCATTGAGAACAACATACATGATAAATACAGGATAGATTTGATGCAGGGTTCTAGCACCTTCTGAGAAGATGCTTTAGTCTCTCCACTCTGGGGCCAGGGCTGCTGGTACAGGTTGTGGGGTTCAAGGGTGCCCTGGGAGCTAACATGATACATATCTTTGCCAGTGACCACACTACTGTGGTGGGGCACTTCCCTAGAGATCTACACCTCATAAAGACTACACTCCCGGACTGGAGACAGCCCGGACTGTACACAACCCCGACTGCACACAGCTCCTGGATGCTGCCAGCTATGTGGCACTCCTTTCCCGGCCACTGTAGGCCCCATGCCTCCTATCTGTGAACTCTGCTTGCTTACCCCAGCTTTGCTATCTGCCCTGTCCATGCCTGAATCCATTTGC
>VZQC01009916.1:549225-619441 GCA_009823505.1 Rhizomys pruinosus
CTCTAAACAAGGAATATTCTTGTTTACTTTAAAAATGGAAACAACATACGGTTCCATTATAATTGTTAAAAAGTTAGCTTTACAAACATGGGAATTTTAATTTAAAAAAAAATTCTTAACAAAACTATACAGTGTACAAATTACTGTCTACAAGGCAGGCGGTTCATTAAGAAGCCCTCTCCTCTTGCTTTTCGCAGCTTCACAGACCCATTCACATACTTTTTAATGGAGCTGCCCACCCGAACATTACCCGATAACTATATTGCTATAATTAAGGTTTTGCCATGTCTTTATGTACAGTCTCCTTCACCGCCTCTCAGGTTGTTTTCCTTAGGCAAGCCTCAACTGTTCCCATGACTCCAGGGAAACACGCTTCAGAGGCACTGTGAGTGGTGGGCTGCAAAGCAATGCAAAAAAAAAAGGCTGGACAGTGCTGTGAGCTCGTGGCCAGAGGCACCCCCACACCTGCAGGGACAGGTGCCCTTGGGTGACCTTCATCATCCTGAAGCTCTGCAGCGCTGGGTAAGGAAGGGGCGTGCAAGACCTGCAAAAAGTGGGGCCCCTCATCAGAGTATACTTCCTGGTTTAAAAAAAAAGAGGAGGCTAAAAAAATGGATTTGAGATTATATATAGTAGTACTTTCAAGAGATTTAACTCAAAAGGAAAGAAGAAAAGTCGATTAGAAAAAATAAAAAAGGCAATACTTGTACTAGGCCTTTGTATCCAAGAGGCAGGCAGGAATACCCACAGCGTGTCATTTAATTTAGCTAGAAATCCTCATTCACTGGCAAAAAGGAGAGCGAGTCTGCCGAGACAGAATACTGTGTGTCCTGTGGGGTTGTGTTAGTCACCTAACAGGCCAAAGATACGTGCAGAGCCTGGCTAAGAGGGTCTGCTGTCTGCAGGGTGTCACAGACATGGTGGCACTTCCTTGGGAACCTGTGCCCTAGGATCCCAGTGTGCTATCCAGCATTTGGGCCATCAAACTGAGTGGGTGAGTCAGAAACAATTCTCAGGCCTATTAGCATTGTTCTAAAGTATTCATCATTAAATGATCTGCTGTGAGGACAACTGATAGTGTATCTTACTAGGCCATGGTCAGGGGGCGGGATCATGGCTCCTCTATGCAGCCTACTGTGTGTCCCTAATTCAGAAAGATTCTCCCTCTAGCAATAATTCACTACACAGGACTGGGTGCGGGTGAGGGGAGGACAAAATAAAATCAGCCTCCATTCACCTCTAGCCCTCAGGGGAAAATAACTCAAATATATATTTGAAGTACCATCCCTTAAAAACAAATCTCATTATCTAATAGGCTTAATTCATCCACAGGAAAATTAATTTCTTAAAATTCTATATTTCTCTCTGTTCTAGTTTTCAGTTTATAAGGGCGGGTAAAATAAAGACAAGATTTAATTACGTTTGTTCCTTAAAAAAACTGAACTTTGATTTTAATCTATCAGTCCAAATACATTCAATAATAGCAACCCTCTCTCTATTCAATCTTCTGGATATTAAAAAAAAAAAAAGTCCCAAGTGCACTGCGATCCATTTGAAGTAGTAAGTCACAGGTAAATCATATCCTGTCATGAACAAAATGAAGTGGGGCTGGGAAAGAATATGGGCGTACTCCCTCCAGCTGGCTGAACGTGTTTGGTAGGAGAAAGCATATTCCTGTGTTAAACCTCAAAACTCTGAAACAGCCAACATCTGCTATGTGGGCATTTGAAGCAATGTCTTTGCCAAATATGAGACAGGCTCACTTTCCACTGTGGATTTGGAACTTTCGAGAAAAACTATCAACAACAACTAAAATAAGATAAGACAGCTCTTCTAAGCCAAGTCTGCCTCTAGGAGGATTTACTGTGTTCGCTCGCTCCTCCTAATTTGTTGTCTTGAAAACCAGAAATGAGTTCAGCTTGCACCCCAGGTGGGAAAGTAGAGAGAGGAAACCTGTGTAAATTGAAGCTTGTCACAGTAGGCAGAACAGTTGCTTTGCAGCCCAGGCCCACCTCAGGTTGCACTGCTTCACAGCTACACTGTAAAGTGTTAAAAATCCTCCCACCCACCCCAGAATATATATATATGTATATTAAAAAAAATCCCCTGTCCATCTCTCAGTACACAAAACGACCTCATCACACTGCAAAAATAGCAGTACCCACTTTGGTCAATTAAAACAAACAAACAAACAAACAAACAAAAAAAGCATACATTATTTTTTTAAATCTGTGTACTTACCTATAATAACCAATACAGCTAAAAGCACTACCTACATAGGCAAAACTTGGTATTGCATAATTCGTATAAATTTGAAACCCCTCCCCCCAAATATTAATTGGAAGATGAAAAACATGAAAGGTTAATAGAAAAAACACCAAAATACTGAAAATATTGCTGGTCGATTACAATTTTTAAGCGGCAACTATACACAGCCATGATATGCTTTATAAATGTGAGATAAAGGTATAACTGTCTAAAAAATCCATGATGTCACACATTTTTCTTCGTCTGGAGTACAAAATATTTTGTCATAAAAATGGTAAAGATTTAAAATGATAATAAATGCAGCAAAACAAGTGTAGTGATGTCACTTTTTGTGTTTTTTTGTGTTTTTTTTCTTTTGTTTTTTAGATTTCAAGGCAAGGCACGTAATGTGGACATTATATCTTCGTGCAAATTAGGATTACTGGAAAGAGTATTTTTAATTAAAATTTTAAGAGACATAGAGGCAACATGTGTCTGCCCATGCACACTATGGATCTGTCAATACAAGAAATTTGTTGAACAAGGCTAATGTCTGTAAGCACCATGCAAGTTTCCAGCACCCTGACGATGTTTGTTTCCTCAAGAGTGCGTGTTTATATCCTACACCCTGGCGTTCCCAGTTTGTAAACTGTAAGCTTTACCCTTGTGACATGGATTTGCCTGCCTCTTGTCTCTATAATGAAGATTTTATAGAACCTTTTGTACACCCTATGGGTTCTTGATGCAACCAGTAATTTTAAATAAATAACTCGACCTCCAAGGAGGCTGCAGCTAAACCAACATAAGTGCTGTGTTTTCATTCATTTTTTTTTCTCAAGCACATGATTTGTCTTGATTTAATGCCTTTTTAAATGCCCTCAAAAACTGAGGGGAAAATAAATTCGCTCAAAATTATTTTAAATTCTTTTTAATCCCCTCAATTTAGAGTCCAAGGGCTAAAGGACTTTAATCATGATTCCCCTTTAGATATAAATTTATAAATTGCACTTGCCTCTGTTAAGTGTTTCTTTTGTGGGGAAAATATTATATTAATTTTTACTGTTGCATGCAGAGATAACACTTTACCTACATAGAGGCATTTCTTCCATAGAGCCTTTGAGTTCAAACTGTTTTTTTTTCTATTTTTCTTTTTTTTTTTCATTTTTTTTTTCTTTTTTAAGATTCCAAACTGGGTTACACACTGGAAAAGGCTGGGTTAAGGGCCAAAATTCAATAAATCTGTACTGATAACTAAAGGCTACAGAGATTTTATATATCTTTTAACTTTTAGAAATCAGAGTGCTTCTAAAATGGCTGGCTCACGGCTCTCCCCGCACCTCCGATGCTGCCTCCTAGCCTTCGTTGGTGAGATAACCGGAATAGTGATTCCATGCGTAAACAACAAGAATACTAAACCAAGAAAACTAGCTTATCATGCAAATATTAAGGCATCTAGAAAGTCAGTTAAAATATATTGTCATAGAGACAGAACATCTATTTCCCAGCGGACTTCATGTAACAAAGGCTACGTTGCAGGGGCTGCGATCTACCATCAGTGAAATATCATCGACCCTTTAATGTCATTAGAATTTCAACCTTAAGGGAATTAGTGATTGTAAGTGCTGCAGTTGCTGGTCTATCATCTTCTTTCTTCATTTTCTTTCCTTTCTCCCTTTGTTTTCTCCAGTCTTCGTCTTTTCCTTTTTTTTTCGTTTTTTGTTTTGATTTTCCCCCTAAATTCCTTATCCTATTGTTGTATCTCTTTTCCCTCAGTTGCTTGTTTCTGCTTGAAGGAAAGGTTCTCCAATTATGTTCAAACCATAATTTTGGACATTTGCCGGTAAGATGGGTGTCCTATTTGACACTTGGAAAGGAACCAAGCTAGCCCAGGTACCAGGACTGTTGAGAGGAGAGGGGCAGCAGGGAGGGAGAGAAAAAAAAAGAAAAACACAGTGTTAAAATTTACGGCAATACTTTAAGCATAAACTCTAGATACATCAAATTACGACTATTGCATTTTCAAAATTAATAATGAGATAATTGTATTAAATTATATACACTATATACATATACATACACTTTATGATCTCTTTCATGAAGAGTAAGACCTAATCGACCCGCCGGGTGTGGTGGCGCACGCCTTTAATCCTAGCACTTGGGAGGCAGAGGCAGGTGGATCTTTGTGAGTTCAAGGTCAGCCTGGTCTACAGAGTGTGTTCCAGGACAGCTGGGGCTACAGGGAGACCCTGTCTTGAAAAGACCACAAAAAAAAAACAAAAAAACAACACAATCTTTTGAGTGATAAGTTTACAAATTTAGTTTCAATAATGTTTCTAGGTAATAACTAATACATAAAATAGAACAAACAATATTAAATTCAAGTCATATTNAAAAAAAAAAAAAAAAAAAAAAGACCTAATCAAGATCCAGGAAACACAGAATAGGATACATTCACAGTTCTTGAACTTTAGTGGTCATGTTTATTGTTAGTAAAATACTTGATCCACTTCACTTCAATGTAATAAATGCAATATAATTTTTATTGTCCAAACAAGAAAAAAAAAGCAGCAATTTATAATGATATAACTACTGTAGTTTGCCAGATCTCAATCTTGTTTAACCTTTAATTCACAAGTCATTTAGGGTAAGATAGGCATTATGTGTCTATTAGGTTAAATAACATTTTAAAATGCAATGAAATATATTTATATTTTCTTTTCCCTCATGTGAGGAAATAATACTTTTCAGGAAGGCTCGTGGTATGTAATTTGAAATACCTATTATCAAACATCACTAAAGAATTTTAGAAGACCAAATTAATATTTACCCTAGACCACATGAGCTCGTTTTGCTCTGCTCTACGCAGAAGCCGACTGCGGCAGGATGCAGGCAGGAGGCCGCTAGGGTCTCCTCTTGAGCCTCTGAGTTCCGCTCTCCAGTGTTTTCCTACTTTCCTGTATAATTTCCTCTTAGGTATAAGCAAAGTTTTCCTTTCAATTCATTTTTTCTTACATTGCCTGGCAACAAGGCTGGAGCACTCCCTGTCTTTACCACCAGGAATGACGGCACATCTGAGATGCCCCAAGAGAGCAGAAAGAGGAGAGGTGCTGGCCTGAGCAAGCTCTCCCTAGTCAGCTGGGTTTCAATGGGATGTCGGATTTGAAGCTGTTTAAAAATGAGTTTGAAAAACAGTTCTCTAATTGCTATTGGCATTATTTCTCATAAAAGTACCACATAGAGAAAAGCAGGTCCAGATTCATATTCCCCAAATAACCCCACACCAGATAATTTGGGGTACACCTAATCTGCTTGCATTGTTTGTATCCATAGTCAACTTGGAACTCATGTTCGTTACGGAACAGCTGCGGAAATGATCACTGAACTAGGAAAACATCAAACAGACAAGTCTGTCCCTTATTTCACAGTGGCATGGCAGGCAGGCAGGCATACTTTCAAGTTTTAAATGTATTTAGTGTCCTTTGCCTTACTTCTGAAACTATAGGGTAATATGGCTACTGTTACCGTAGTTGGCAATCTAGATACACTCATCTGTTCATGTTTGAATCCCAAAGGGGGAAAGCATCATGGAAAGTTAACACAGAGGAACGGTTTTGTGTTAATTAAAAAAAAAGATATATAATAATTTTTTATTGAGGATACCTCTGTACAAAACATGGCTCATTTCTACTTGTCTAGGTATGTATTTCTCCAGCAATGTTTCAAAAGAAAAAGAATCACACTGAGATTTTTAGCTCAAGAGATTTTTATAATTCAGTGTCAAACTCCATAATAGCAAAACCCATCTCCTGTCATTTAGTATAGGACTGGGCATATGGTAGATGTTCTACACAATTTTAGACAACCAAATCAATTGTTTGAACTCACACTCAACTATTTTTTTAAAGCATTGACCTTGATTTCATGTCTTTATAAACACACTGTCATTTGGTCCCCTTCAGAGAAAATAGGTATTTCTAAATTTAAAATTAGAGATGCTCTCTGTACCAACAAGTTCATGTAGGAAAAATAGCATTCCAACTTTTATGTTCTCATTATTTGCTAAAAAAAAAAAAAACCCACAATGCTAAAGATTAGGAATACTGTTATTGAAATCTTTTCTAAAAGACTTAACTGTTTTCACATATTTCTCTCTTCCCACACACATCTTCTGTAGTTTTTACCATTGATCAGAACAATGTTACATAATGCACCAAGAAGCTTATTTTCCCCTTAACTGCGCTAGACTGCACTCTGTACACAGTCCCATCACAGCGTTTGTTACTTCATACCACAGTCATCTGCTATCTACAATTATCTCACTGACTGAAAGGTGAACTCCATGGAGAAAATGGCTTACTCTCATCTATCCTTATGGAGTCTAGCCATAAATGATGCTATTTCTTTATTTTTTAGTTTTATTTTATTTATTTATGTGTATGAATGTACTGTCTGCATGCAGGTGTGTGCACCCGTGTCATGCAATGCCGCGGAGGTCAGAAGAGGGTGTTGGATTCCCCTGAACTGGAGTTCTCCTGGAATTGGAGTTACAGACGGTTCTCAGCCACCATGTGGGTGCTGGGGATCGATCCTGGGTCCTCTGCAAGAGCAGTTGGCGCTCTTAACCGCTAGGCCATCTCTCCAGCCCTGATGCTATTTCTTAACATTAAGACAAATTACACAATAGCCACCTATTATTTTTAACCTAAAGTAAGAAGCATGCATCAAAAGCAAAATAACTAGCTCAGCAGATAATCATTGGCAATAAAATGCAACATCAACAACAGGCAAGCAACTCAGCAAAATCGACAAGAATCTGAAAATACATAAGCTCAAGAAAATCATCTAGAAATCATATGTGTTACAACAATAGAGTATATTTTAACAACTGAAAATAGGAGTGGCTCCTAAAATGTCAAGCCTACCAGCTACTGGGAGAAAAGATAAGAATTCAAGGTTTATTTTGCTATTGCTTTTTTACTCAGTTCTTTTGGAGAGATATGTTATCATTCTTAAGAAAATGTCTGATGAAAAGAACTTGATTCTGGTCATAAAGAGGACTATCGCTGTAGAATATGTAACAAATTTAATTTAAATTGTTTAGTTAAACCTTTGAACCTCCTAGCCTATGTTATGGTCATAGTGAAATGGCAGTGTACAATATATTTATCAATACTATTTATGAACCTTTTGGGGAAAGTAAATCTCAAACATGAACAGTAAGCAGACCCCATATCTGAGTTTTACAAGCCTCTCATTGCCAATCTGTAGGTTCAGTTCAGAACTATAAGGTATATTCTTCAGAGCTTTTTTTTGTCAGTTCCCTTAGGGAAAAATTACTGATAAAAGTAACTCAAAGCCAATATAACAATGCAAAGAAAAATATTAAATTAAATAAATGATCTAGATCATTTAGTTAAAAAAAAAACTAACACCTAAAACTGCAAAGTTATTCAAATAAGAATGTATCGATGCTATTACCTATATAACCCTATCTCTAACACAAATGAATGCCAGTAATCACATATTTGGATGAAATAAATACATCTACACTTGCAGATTAGCTATGTGTAAAACATTTCATGATCTTAATTCTTGGTAGAAATAAAATTCTATGAATTATCCCATGTTCAATCCAACAAGCTATACGTTGACTAGAAAGAGTCTGAACATAACTCAAAGGATTTTAAAACAGTCAAGACCAAATACAGACACTTTAACAATGTATCTCCATGGTCGCATTTACTTTGTTACTAAATTTTCCAATGTCATATCACTTTTCTTCAGGCAAACTAAATATGACTCTGACTGACATTTGATAGTGTATCTTTAGAAAACATATACTGTCCATAACCACTAGAAATAAAAGAATACAAATATGAAAAGGCACAGAAACAATAAAAAGATTTTGATAGTATTGTAAAACAAAATGCAACTCACCCTGATGGCACCAAAGCTAAATCAAAATTCCCAAAGCAAAGTGTTCTATATCTTGGCAAAAAGAGTCACTTTACTGTGACCAGTTGTGTGAACTGACACTCCTTGAAAGGAAAGAAGTAAGCCAATGACTTTGACTTTAGGATGTGTTCGTGGTAGGTCCCGGCCCTGATTCACTTACACTAGGGGTACTTCTTTGTTGAAGAAACCAATCAGATCATTTAAGGAATGGTTTGAGGATGACAGGAAGACAACTGAATCAGAAATCATTCAGACTTCTGCAGTGAATAGAATTAGTACAAATCGAGATATTCCCAGACAACAACCAGGCTGATGACCATTAACAGCAAAGCACCATATCTGGTGTTTTATCAGTTCTCGAGCCCCACGGCCATTTCACTATCTACCGCCTTCTTACAAAGTCCATCCTTGGAAAAGAACTTGTGAACAGTGTTTTCTAAAGGCAAATATATTTGTCTCAGGAGACAATGAATATGCCAGGTGCCACACAAGCTGTGTCACAGCCCAGCCAATGTTGCAGAAGAGGCTTGTGCACAGAGGCCAAGCAGTATCAAATATCAAAAAAAAAAAAAAAACAAAACCAAAAACCTATCGTCCCAGGAAATAGACCTAGTTCTGCCAGCCAAGGTGATATTAGGGCGATAGCTCAGTTTCTATATTTCTTCTTCAGAATAAACTGTACACATTAATTAGTCTTTGCACTAAAGGAGTAAATGGGCCAGCTGTTTTTCAATGAAAGAGAAAAAAGTTCCTCTGGACATCAAAGCAACATCTGATGGTCATTTAAAAAAATCTTTTTTCATTCTGTGACCATGCCTTCAAGGCCAAAACAGATTGGTTCCTTAGCTTTTTTCTTTTTTTGGTCTTTTCGAGACAAGGTCTCCCTGTAGTCCCAGCTGTCCTGGAACTCACTCTGTAGACCAGGCTGGCCTTGAACTCACAAAGATCTGCCTACCTCTACCTCCCAAGTGCTAGGATTAAAGGCGTGTGCCACCAGCCAGGCCGTTCCTTAGCTTTTAACTCAATAACCAACCAGAACTACAGGGTGTAAAACAAACATAGATCAAGCCACTAAGTTAAGACGGGACCAAAGTAAAAAATTTCACCTAGGGGCTGAAGAGCTGGCTCAGCAGTTATGAGCACTCACTGCCCCTCGAAGTACCTGGGCTCTCTTCCCATCACTACATGGCAGCTTACACCACCTACAATTCCAGTTCAAGAGGTCTGCCACCCTCTTCTGACCTCTGAGGGTTCCTGTACATACATGGTTCACATAAACTCACTTACGCCCACACAAACACATTAAATAATAAATAAATAAATAAATAAATAAATAAATAAATAAATAAATAAATAAACTCCACCTATTATTTTAGGTCACTGAAACTAGTAATACATGGGTTCTTCCATTTTTCTAATAGCATATAATACTAGCTGGTGTTCATCTGATAATGAATTGGGCTTTCTAATTGTTGGTACATATAGTGTCAAGGTTCTAATATATGAGTATCATTTTTTACTACAGGTGAATTATAGAAAATATTCACTGAATTATGCCCTGTCAGCTGCTCTGGAACTCCCCTGGAAGAATCTCTTGAGTGCAACTTCGGCACAAGTAACTATACTTTCTTTACCCAAAGCCAGTTACTTTTCAGCTGAAAGCAATGTGTGCCTTCATTTCCATATGTACAGCTGTAGGCGTGTGACAGTAATTTGCTTTTGAGCTTCTTTTCATATGAGCCCAGAATGGAAGTGAAATACACAGTGTGCTTTACACAGGTCTTGGGTTTCTTCGATTTATTTTTTCCCATTTTTAATGATCATTATTGCCATCTGAATGATCCTATTTGCATGCAAGATGATTTCTAATGATTATCACTATTTGTAATAATCTGTATCAGAAAGCTCCCTGGCTAGCTCTTACCTGATCTGTAAAGTACCCTTGTGGGCTCTCTGGGAAACACCAAATATCATAAACTGCAGGTGGCTTTTAGAATGATTCTAACTGCAAGCAATAGCACTTCACAATAATGAAAGAGAAACATATTTATTTCTTAACTAAGTAGGTAAATAGCCTCCTTTATTGTTAATCCTTGGGGAGCAACAGTTTTGGAAAATAACATCAAATGCTACACTGTCAAGCCTTCTTGGTTTATATTCAATTGTTTCAGATGGGTCTTGCTCCTGGGGTATGCTAGGTGGTGGGTTAACTGTATCGTGTGGCAGGACGAGCATTTTCCACATCGAAAAATGACACATGCTAGGAAAATGCTCCTCAAAAAACACTATGTTATTTTGATATTAAATGAGCTCCTCAAAAACACTATGTTCTTTTGATATAAAAGTTTTCACAGACCCCCTAGAAGATCCTTCACCAAGGCAATCTATATACTAAAAAGTAACAGAAATTTACCTGCTTAGAACATTTAGTTGAAATAGTAATATGAGGGGCTGGAGGGATAGCCTAGCGGTTAAGAGAATCAACTGCTCTTGCAGAGGACCCAGGTTCGATCCCCAGCACCCACATGGCAGCTAAGAATGGTCTGTAACTCCAATTCCAGGAGAACTCCAGTTCCAGGGGAATCCAAGACCCTCTTCTGACCTCCGCGGCATTGCATGACAAGGGTGCACAAACCTACATGCAGACAGTACATTCATACACATACAAAAATAAAATTAAAAAAATAGTAATATGATTTTTAAAAGCCTTCTTCCCCTCAATCAGCCAAGTTAACAGATGTTTAAAATAATTTGATTCAATCTTGCTCATAGTTTAGAGCCAAAAATGCACAGTGGAAAAGTATGAAGATGACAGGACACACACACACACACACACACACACACACACACACGTACTATATAACAACCTATGAAGCTGTAGAAGGTTGACATCATTTAGAATACATGGAATGATCAGGCTGACTGTACTCACTTTGTCTCCTCCCACACATCAGGCTGCAAAGCCCACATGCCACCATCCACCCTCCCTCTAGTCTGTCTGTGCTCCTCTCCACCCCGTTCCTTTTCAGGGCTATTGTTAAGAGAGCCACAGTGCCTCTTATTTGCATAAGTGATTCTTCAACAGCAGACAAATTCCATACAAAAATGGTGCTCCAAAATAGTGCCTTTCACCAGAGATAGCCAGAGGCATACTAAATTAAGCAGAGATGTAAGTTTTGTGCAAAGACCAAGAGATTATTCCACAAATGATTTTCATTTTAAAACAAGAGTAAGTATTATTTGTACAACTTCACCTCTAAAGGAGAGCACTTGTTTACATCGGAATTCTGAAGCATAAGATTACAAAGGATTAAGAACTGAATCTTTTGATATTGAGCCTTTTACTCTGTTCACGTGTGCAGAGATCTAAGGAAAATGAACCAGGGGGAGAAAAATGGTAACTTTCTGCAATTTCTGATATGCTATACAAGTAGTTTTCAATTTCTTTAAATTCAGTGGACTTTTGTTTTTTTTTCTATAATTTATTGTGGTTACTATAAAATTTGTTCCTTTATAGACTTTGTTCTTTAAATATGACCAAAATTCACAGTATACCTAGTCCCAGCAGCAGCAAGGATGCAGATCTAAAAGGTAAACTAATGAATGGTATGTGGGTCTCCATGGAGCTGATTTCTCTGCACAGAATACATCTGTTTACACGGTGCTTTGCATAAACCATCTTCAAACAAGGTAGGTGTTTAACAACCTTCCTTTCTCTGCAAAGGGTTAATCAGCAAGGTTTACATTTGATAATATCCTGAATCTTGGCTCCTCCCCCTCTAGTCCTGCTGCCAAAAATCATCTGACAGGAAAGGTAAGATTAAGTTTGTCCTACCTAAGCGAACAAAGAGTACTCTGAACAGGCCACTGCTTTACTGCAGAGCAGGGACCGTTCTAATCCTGCTGGAATCCCAATGCTGCTCAGAAAGTATCCCAAAAAAGTTGTTCTCTTTCCTCTAACATCTTGTCCCTGGGTCATCTCATTTTGGTCACACTTCCCAGCCTGCTGCTTCTCCCAGAAAGGTTAACACAAACCTCCAAACAGAATCATGTGGAAAATGGACATTATTGATTCCTATGGCCCATTGTTCCCCCATCCTAAGTCCCTGAAGTTCAAGTTCAATCTGGAATTACATCATGTCTGGTTTCTCCTGGTTACCAGACGGCTTGAGACGTGACCACAGCTACAGAAAAAACAAACAGCCTTCTTCACGCTTCGGCTCCCCTATCGATTCAAACGTAAACTTTTTTTCTTTCTCTCAAGTATGCTTCAAGTATGGGGCATGGTTAATTTAGAGATTAAGTTCCAAATTAGATTATCTAATGGCATCTTAATGGATTGCTGACCCATTTCCTGTGGGATGGCAGCATGCAAGTCTGGCTGGAATACAATTAATTTCTTAGGAAGTGTTCTGAAGAGTTTGTCTAGATAAAAAGGAAACGTCCTGTTGTACAAATCTTTCTTTATAAATCGAGAAAGGTAGGCAAAAAATAAGTCCCAACATATTTTTCAATAGTCAGATCAGAGACACTATGTGTCTATGAAAACCATTTCAGGACATTTTAAACAATGGTAATGTCTTCAGTTTTGATTTCATAACAGGTGCAAATGATATTGATGAGAATGGAAAGTAACTGCTTTCAAGAGAATGTTTAAATGCAAAGAACAACAGCAGTTAGCTGCCCTGTTACCAAACACCAGTCACGTGTAACTTTGGCTTTTGTGATTCTCTGCCTTGAACCAAAGATTCTTCTATGCATCTGTCTTATCAGCATTTCTATCAGAGTCTCAGAGAGCTGCTAGGGGCCCAGAATGGTGTATAAAAATTTGAACAGTCTGAATACACTTTAGAGCTAACAGCTAAAAAGGAGACTCAGCACTCTGAGAATCCAGCTCCCCCCCCCCCCAGGAACTTCAGGAACAACCCAGCTGCTCCACTGCAGTTATGTGTGGAGATAACAAACCCAGAGCAGGAAGTGCTAACCTACTGAATTTGCAGGGCTGGTCTAAGTGTAATGGTGAAGTAAAAGTTAACTCTTCATTCTACCTAAGGTCAGGCCTGAACTTACCACACACATGACACATATCTGTAGATATAAACACACCCATAAACATGCACATGTGTATAGACATACGATTTGCAAACTAGTATTGGAAATTACCTTTAAGTTTTTGTTTTTAAGTCTTTTGGGAGCGTGTATCTTATAAAGAAAACAGTACATACATGGCAGGGAAATGGTAAATGGCTGAGGACAGTATCCACAACAATTACAGGCATTAAATGCATGTTCCACCGTCCCTTCTTTTCAGCCCTCCTCCCAACCAGCCAGATCCAAATAACCTTTACTGGCTGCTAAACTTCTCTTGGGAAATCAAGCAACTCTCCAGAATTGCAGTAATAAACGACAATTTCTTACAAAAACATGTGTAAAGTAACGGCAGGATGAAGTACTCAACTCACAGAAAGGAACTGAGAACACATGCAACATGGAAAGTCGCTGATAAAAAAGTCTCTCTGGTGCCATTCAATTATGGCATAAGCAGAAACAAAAAAATCCTTCCAATTATTTCAGTAAAATCTTCATTTATTCATTATTTCAGAGGCTGAGCAAATGGTTTGTGTAAACATATCCTTCAGTAACACGTACATGTTTATTTTAACCATCTGAAGGCCCCTTCTCTGTTTACATAAGCCATCAGCCACATACAACCACTCACTTGTGGCTTTGCGTTTTCATGAAAGGGATGAAGGGGGAGAAAGAATGAAACCATAAATCCAGTTTCTCTTTTGCATAAAGCACCCCTCCAACATCTTAAAATAACTTATGTTTATATTATTCATAGATTGTCCTTTAGCCTTCCTTTTCATTCAATTATATTGCTCTTTCGTATTTGATAGTGCAGGCAAGAGTCTGGCTATAGTCTCAAGAAAGAAAGCCATTTAGCAAGTAGCTGCTGTTATGTGTTTATCCACGCACAGCTAACTTGTGCACAAACAACATAATTTGTGCACAGAGAAAGACAAAACACAGATACAATAGTACCTGGTTTAAGCAATTTATCACCTATCATCCTCCTGTGGGGTAAATCCAGCCTGACTGAAGCGGAGGTGAGACCTTTAACATTTGAGTCTATTAATTCTAGTAAGTGACCTTCTGCTTAGGCATAAAAGTTCATTTTCTCAAGATGCACATAAGCCCTTAGTAGTGTATATGCGTGCATGCGTGCATGTGCGCGCGCGCACACACACACACACACACAGAGAGAGAGAGAGAGAGAGAGAGAGAGAGAGAGAGAGAGAGAGAGAGAGAGCTCACAAAATGTTAAAGTCAAAGCAACAAGGCATCTCCCAAATGGTATGTGAAAATTTTGGCAGTCAGCTCTGGCTCTTAAGGGTAAGTTTGTGAGTTGGGTTGGTGTGAAGCAGATCTCACAGCTCTGCTCAGTCTGTACACAGATCCCTGACATTTTCAGTCCCCCAAATGAACTACATTTGACATGGAAGCACCTCAGGAAGGCAACTGGCATAAAACAGGAAAAAAAAAAAAGCAACTAAAGACCCAGGGGGACGGCAACAGACGCAATCCAAACAACACGAAGAGAAGCTAGCACCTGCTCCACGGTGTCTGTTCGGCCTACACAGTCTCCACAGATTGGCTTCTATTAGAAACAAAAGCAACAACCATGACCAAAATTACCTGTGATGTATTCTTTATTCCACCATGTCGAAGGTAAATCATTCAATTCTCTGGGTGAACAAATCTACCTTTCTCTGATACTGTCTAATTACTGAGATGACTCTACAGCTTTAGTTGTGCCCTGAAGACTTTAGATGTCTACAACCTGCCTTTAAAGAGACAATGGTGGGGCTAGAGAGATGGCCTAGCGGTTAAGAGCGCCGACTGCTCTTGCAGAGGACCCGGGTTCGATCCCTAGCACCCACATGGCGGCTGAGAACCGTCTATAACTCCAATTCCAGGAGAACTCCAGTTCCAGGGGAATCTGACGCCCTCTTCTGACCTCCGCGGCATTGCACGACACGGGTGCACAAACCTACACGCAGACAATACATTCATACACATAAATAAATAAAATAAAATGTAAAAAAAAAGAAAGAAAGAAAGAGACAATGGTATAGGCAGTTATGATTTCCTTTTACAATACTGTATCTAGAAAAAACAATGAAGTTTTGAAAACAATTTCAGGGTACATGTACTATAGATAGGAAATTGTATTACAAAGTATGAACTATTTCTGTCCATTCTTGAAAATGATAACAGAACAAGGCAAACTGCTGATTTAGACTTATTCTGAACTGTGAGATACATAGACTGAAAGGGCTGTGTCTGTGACTGTCCTGGTGTGTAAGCTAGACCCCCTCCAGAGACTCAGGATATATGAAGATGACTGCATCACTAATTACATGCCTTCTTGAATCATAATAAAAAGAGCAGAAGCAACCCAAATGAACTTAAAGAGCTTCAGGAGTCAGTAAGGACATTTTACATATTATCTACTACTCCAAAGAAATATTAGTATTTTGCAAGAAGAAGGAAAAATCAGAATTTATTGATTTTCCCCCTGATTTACAATGAGCCAAAACCAGTTGACACATCAATTTTCTTGCCAAGAGAAGGATTTTCACCATGTATAGCTAGTCACCACATCCTATCATTCCATACTTCTGTCTTGATTCAGTGGCCACTCACCTCTTCTTATTGGGGCAATACCAAGTATTTATTTCCCAAACCACTAGGACTAGTTGACTTGATATCATAAATCACTGAATTGTACTTCCAAGGTGCCATCTTCTTCTAGATTAAATAAATGCAACCAGTAATTCATAGATTAGGAAGTTCTGACAGCCTGAGTCACATTTATAAACATGAATACCATTTATTTCATTTAATTTCCTTTTTTTTCCCTTAAGAGGTGCAATACAAGCCTCACATGGTGGAGAACGCCTTTAATCCCAATACTCCAGAGGCAGAGGCAGGCAGATCTTTGTGAGTTCAAAGCCAGCTTGGTCTACATAGTGAGTTCCAGGACAGCTAAAACTATAGGGAGACCCTGTCTCAAAAGTACAAAAAAAAAAAAAAAAAAAGTACAGTACTAACTTCTTGAGGAAAAAAATTGCAATTGATAGAAATGCATCCATCTTAAAAGTTCATTGTTTCTACCAATCTTTAAAAAGAGGAAAAAGTTGTAATGATTTTGTTATTAAATTAATAAAATGCCACGAATCCAGGTAACTATCATAGTTTTCAATGAGTAAATGTAGACTTTTGCTCTCTTTCAACCTTATTCTTTGGCAGCTCCTATCAACCAGTACGGAGTCAAGGAGGCCTTTAGTACCTCAGTACATGGCTTCCTGTAGGTACCCTGTAAAGGAAGACTACAGTCAGAGCAAGGATAAAAATTATGTTGGCTCTATTTTAATTAAACTCAAGAGATTATCTTACTCTCTTTTGTATACTTTTATATCTTAATATACATAATTATACCATTAATTAATTCTTTGACCCAACTACTTTAATTAATTCTTTGACACAAGCTACCTTATAATTACTTCTTAAAATCAATACACGAGACAAAAATACTATTTTCAATGCCAACTAAATAAAATCAATCATATCAGTATGAAAACATATTAAAACTACTTATACTAAATTTCTTCTTTAGCTACATATTCTAATAAATCTGCTTACTCCAAAATGTATGGGTGCTGGCAACAATAGTTAACCTGGTTGACCTGAAATTTTCCTTCTAGTTTTCCCTCTGGAAGAGAAAAAATGATACTAAGTGAATAAGACTTAGAGTTAGGATAGAAAAGATTTTCACTGAGAAAATGTATATAATGTGCAAAAACAATGTTTTAGCCTTGCGTAGCTGAAAAATCTTGCCTAAAGCTAGGATTTCATTATCAGGTCCTTAAATCTAAATGTCAAATAACAGTCCTCCTACTCCCACCGAAAATGTTATAAATTGAACCAAACATTTGACAGTACTAAGAAATTCCAATGATCAGTTAGCATATCTCGTAATCCCAAATTAGCTTGATGTTGCATTTAAATAAGAAATAAAGGGAAGGGTAAGGGGGGGGGAGAGGGATGGTATAGCCAAAACAACTGAACTTTTAACTAATTAAAAACAAATACTACAGGTCATGTAATTTTTTAGGTGTAAGTGTAGGGTTGGAAATAATTAAAATGTTACCTTTGCCAAGTAATTCCCAATGTATCCTCACTGGTACTGGGGTATAAATGCCTGCCGTTTTGATTCATGGTCCAGTCACAAATCCTCAGCTGTCAATTGAAACCTAGCAGTCAGATATGGATCGAGCAGTACTACAGTTTTTAGTATTTAAATGAACACATGCAAACTGTATATGGTATTAACCTTACTTTCCCAAGAGGCAACTTAAAGAAAACAAACAAAAATCTTTAAAAAAAAAATAAAGAAAAATTATTACTTTATAAAGCAAAATTCCTAGACGTTTTCTTAGAAAAAAAAAGCAACTGAAATATGCTTCTCTATTAATTAAAGCATACAGAGAAACAAGTGCTTAGAACATAACAATTAGCCATTATTAGAGTATAAATTGAGCTGAAATAAAAGAAAACGTTAATAAGGTTCAATAGAGAGATATATTTTAGAAAGAAAATAAAATTGCGTTTTTTTTCTATGCAACATACCAAATTATCTATACTATGTAAAATAATCAGTAACTTTAAAGCATGCAGTTGGCAAAACAGGAAGACATGCAGTTTGGAGGAGAAAGGCCCGCCCTACAGACATTCACCCTAACATAGGTATAGAAACTTCGAGGCTTTACATGCTTATGAACTGAATTTTACTTAAAGTGGCACTGTTTAGAAAGAGTTGAGAAGGACTTTTACTTTCATGTGAAATTCAGAGTAATGGCATTTGAAATGCTTCACCACATTCGAAGGAAGTGTGGAATGCACTGAACACAAGCTGAGACAGATTCTTCTCAGACTTCTGCATCCTCAGTTCTGCACTTAGAGCTCCTTCCCGTAACTGTATCCAGCTCTGTTTGGTTAACAGCTGCCCTATGTGCTAGAAGATTTATTGAAAAGATATACTGCTTATTTTTATGCTTAAGAAGGTAAACTTATCTGGATTTTGGGGAGGGGGGGACACAGTAGAAAAATAATAGTTTTTAACCTTTTGGGAGCCAGGCTATAAATTAACTGCATCTTGCTTTGAAAAGAGATTGTCTTGCTGAATCTACTAACCTGGATTAACTACTAACTCTGCTCTTCAGTGAGAATTTCTAGATGATGACTGAAGCCAAAATGCATTTAAACTTAAAACAAACTGCTTTACTTTACCCTGAACACGCAGTGATTAAAAAAAGTGTGCTATTAAGAGTTTGTACCCTCGGGGCTGGAGAGATAGCCTAGCGGTTAAGAGCCCCGACTGCTCTTGCAGAGGACCTGGGTTCGATCCCAGCACCCACATGGCGGCTGAGAACCATCTGTAACTCCAATTCCAGGAGAATTCCAGTTCCAGGGGAATCCGACAGCCTCTTCTGACCTCCGCGGCATTGCACAACACGGGTGCACAAACCTACATGCAGACAGTACATTCATACACATAGAAAATAAATAAATAAAAAATTAAAAAGATATATTAAAAAAAAAAGAGTTTGTATGTACCCTCAAGCTCAAGACTCTGAACAGGCTATCAGGCCATTGAAATGGCAGAATAGCTTTCGTTCCAAAAACATAATCTAAAATTTCTAATACAAGCTTAAATTACTTTGATATTTCAAGTAAAAGTACTTTTGTGAAGAAGTGAAAACACTCCCCTAATGTAAACACAGAGGGAGATAAAGATTGATAGATGGGTGGGTTCTGTTCATGTTATATGCTATAAAAGAAGTCATAAATCAGCAAATAAATTAGAGGGAAAATAGACCACCATACTTGTACAAAGGAGAAAGTACATACTTATTCATCTTTAAACAGATGACATATTTCTGCTATTTCAAAGAAGAAAACTTGTTTAGTCTATATTGTGGCAAGATTTTTTTCAGTGTGGGGGAGCAGATATGGCAATATGGCAGGATTTTTTTCAGTGGCAGGGAGAGCAGAATCTTACTATGTAGATCAGACTGGCCTTGAACTTAAGATCCTTAGCCTCTGGAGGGCTGAGACTCTGGGCAAGAGCTTTTCTCTTAGTGTTTTTTTTTTTCTAATAAATAATCCTTTTTTTTTTTTAATACTATCTTTCAACTAATAAACTCCCCAATAAACTGAAAATTTAAAAGCAACAGTATAGGTAAAGAAATAGATAAGTAAAATAAAAATCAGCTCTTCAATAAAGATTGCTCTGATAGGACTTTCCAAGAAAATCAGCTCTTAAGCATCTTATTTAATCAACAGATTCTGTGATGAAACAAATTTCAAACGGACTTTTAGTACCAGAAGACTAAAACTAAGTGTATTTACGCTTCTTTAGGAGAACACATGAAACATTCTGTTATTATAATTCAGTGACCCTAAAGATAATAATTTCACTGAAAGCATTAAATGAATTTAAATTAATAACTAATAATCAGTCCTTATTGGGAATGATGTTAGCAGAACTTCTGTTCTAAGAGAATCACCATAAATTCAACTGTCAATTGTTATTTTTAATCAAAATTTAAAGTTTAATTTTAAGTACCACAGAAACACATGCCTTTCATCTACATGAAATTTTCATAAGTTCAAAACTTCAGTGAGTTTCCTTGGCATTTTCTTTTACAAAATAAGAAATGATCTCCCTCTCCCATTGCAGTCAAGCCTAAAACACCCAGTTTAAGTTCGTTTGGAAACAATGTGTTAGCAGCACGTGTTTGTATGCAGAGGGGTTGATTCTTATTTTTCTTATACTCTAAAAAGTCAGACTTGTTCATATGCATATCCTAACAAAATACACATTTGCATGTCATTTTAATTATTTCATTTATATGCACCTGCCAATATGAAATTAGAGTGTCTAGAAAATTAAAGCCAAAATGCATGTTAAACCTATTCTGCCCAGTATTCTAAGAACAAACAAGAAGTGAAGGAAATGGGATTCTTCCAAAAAGCTCTCAGAAAAGGGGTAAAAATGGTCCAAACAACTAAGAAAGGGGGGAAGATTTCACAGCATCTATTCTTAGATTTGAGTTCCCCCTAAGACTGAGAACCTTGTTCCTGGCACAATTCAAAGGAGATTATATGGGAAAAGCAAGGATGGTAACCATCTAATTTCCTTCATGTATCCAAGTAAGGAGGCTGGAGATGTAGCTCAGTTGGTAGAGTGCTTGGCTGGCTAGCACATGAAAGTCCTTAGTTTGCTCTCCTATCAGAACCACACAAAACCAAGAGTGGTGGTATAAAAGCTTGTGCTCTTTGAAAGTGAAGGGGAGTGGGAGGATCACAAGTTCTAGGTCATCCTCTGCTAGACAGTGAATCAGTCAAAAGTACGCCTGGATTCTGAACTAAGAACTTAATAAAAATCTACATATGTGGACGTATCTACAGTACTACATCAAATACAGAAAGAAAGTAGCCTCAATTCAAGTTTGTTCACTCAGATGAAGGCCCTTCAATTCATGTATCCGGACTTTGTTTTTTAAATGCATAGCAATTTGCTTTGGGGGAAAAATTAAGTAAGCAAGTTGCCCTGCTTTGCCAGAATCAGCAAACAGGCTTAGTACTGACAGCCTTCCGTGACGACCATGACTCGCCACCAAAGCGACAGACAGCAAATGCAAACCACATAATCAACGTGGGCAAATTTACCTTTTCAATTTTTTAAAGCTTATAAGACCTTCAAGAAAATGTCTGGAAATGTGTTTTATGTTCTCTTGAGTTCCTTCATTTTTCCAAGGAAACAGATTTTGGGGGATAAAAGCTCTTTTGTGGGGGGTTAAAAAAGAACACTTCAATATTTATGTTTTCCTCTTACTGCTTATATCAGTAAAATGTAATTACTATCAATTGCTTTCTATGCAGAAATTAAAATGGATTCTGAATGAATGCTATATAAATTTACTGAACAGGGAGAATGATCAGAATGAAATAAAAAAAATCAAGATCACTCTGATACCTTAAAAGTCACTCTGAACGTCAATTTCTGAGGCCATGCTTCTTATACTTATTAACAGAGTAAAGCTAAGTAGCTATGAATGGTTTTTGATGACTAAAATCACTGATTATAATTAATAAATAAGTGTTAGAAAGAAAAATCCCATTTTCTTTCAATGGAAGCTACTCTTTAAGGTTAAATTTAAGATTTCTAGGGATGCTGGAGAACTTGTAATCCAACCTCTTTTCCTTTTTAAAATAAGGGACAGCCGATACAGTTTTTTGCCTGTCCAGGATTAGACATGCCTGCTCCCCTCCAAAGGAAAAGTCCAAACTCCTGATCCCTCACCCATGGTCCTCACAAACACATAGGTCTGCCTGTCATTGTGTCTGCCCTCTTCTCTGCTTCATGCTGAAGTGGGTGTAAATATCACCTTCAGAATTTATTCTACTTCCTTGAGTCAACAGAGCTTTAACCTTATCTCCTTTCAGGAAAGATCGTTTCCTCTTGTGTTTTCTGGTCATGAAATTTAAGGCTGAATTGAACACAATTTTATTTTTACATTAATTAGAAATAGTGTATTTGGAACTCAACCTTCCATCACCAGAAAAGGTAAGCAAAGGAATGAATGACAAAAGACAGGATTTTTAAATTTTAAAATTTGCCCCAAAGCTAAACATTTACATGACCATTATTTTGACTGAAAACTTCCTTTAAATGTGTTTCCTTTTCAAGGAACATATGTGAAAAGTGACCTCTTACCATTTACCTACCTACCCAGAAGTCATGTGATAGGTTTTTGCGTCATGCAGTCGATTATGATAACAGGCACAATAAGAATGGGCAGAGTGTTGATAGCCTGCTTCCTGTCTTTACTGAAAGACTTGTTGATAGTCCACTTGTATCCTTTCAATTGCTTACTTCTAATGACTGCCTTTTAATGGCTTTATGTACTAAGCTTTGGCTTTGTCATTTGCAGGGACAAATATTATGAGAATTTCACTTAATATCTTAGTTTGAAAAGAAATCCTACAGATGCAATTTCTTTAAAAGCTATTTTGTGTACTTTCAAATCCTAATTTGAAATTATATCAAGAGCAGTATTGAAAATATTTCAATATGAACTAGCCCCATAACTGACCTTGAAATAATGGCACTGCATAGTCATGCAAGAGCTGGCACATGCTGAAGGCTCACACACCAAAGAAACCCATGCACTGAGACAGGGAAGCAAGCGATGAGGCCACTCAGTCAGCAGCTTTGTCACAGGTAGCAAGGAGAGTAAGGAGATCATTTTGAGATTGTGAAAGTCTTATTTCCTACACACATGAGCTTACTTAACTGTTTTATTTATGGGTGTCCAAAGTGACCCATTTACCCTACCTAAAATCTCCAGTGCGCCTCAAAAGTAAGTGTGCACTTCAATGGCTAGTTTGAATGGGGTAATCTTTTATGTCTATATAGGAAGTTTCTTAACAGTAAACATTTAGCTACATTTTGGAATTAATTTTGTAAGACAAACAAACAAGAATTATATTGATGTATAATAGTAAAGGTTTATGCTTTCTTTCTTTCTATATATATAAATATATATATATATATATATATATTTATGTGTATGAGTGTACTGTCTGCATGTAGGTTGGTGCACCCGTGTCGTGTAATGCCGTGGAGGTCAGAAGAGGGCGTCAGATTCCCCTGGAACTGGAGTTAAAGACGGTTCTTAGCCACCATGTGGGTGCTGGGCATCGAACCCGGGTCCTCTGCAAGAGCAGTTGGAGCTCTTAACCACTGAGCCATCTCTCCAGCCCCAGGTTTATGCTTTCTAAGTGATCTTCCACTCAACTGTAATGGTGACAAGTTAACTAGATTCTTTTAAATGAGCAAAGTTTCTATGACAACAAATAAAATCCTCAAATTAGTAAACTTATAAAGTTTAGCAGATAAGGAAATAGTGCTAATTTAATTAAGCTGTTTCATACAATTGTTAGACTAGATTATAAAATAATTTCTATTCTTTCTCAGCAATGTCTTATTTTCTAGATAGTCTGCATTTTTCTCAAGGGGATAATGTTCGGAGGACATGCTTCTTTCACTGTTCCTACTAAGGGATGTGCTATGGGCACACACATATACACTGAGTAGCAGATGAGAAAAGAAATACTGTGCTGCATTTAACATCTAGAAAGGCAAGTTAGAGACAATGTCTTCCACAATTCTGAAAATGATGCAGACCAAGACAAGGCATTTTGTAGTATAGACCAGAGTTCAGTTTGTTAAAGCAGGAACCTTCTTCAAGCCACCACACCATCTTCTAACAGAAAAGTTAAGAAAGAATGAAGCTCCAGTTGAAAAGTTCTGGTTTTATGGTTTGTCCTATGCCAATAGTGAATGCTTGAAGCAAGCCAATAATCCCAAAGACAGACTAGTTCCCAGCCTTGAACAATACTCAAGATTGTGATAAGAGATAAAGGCTGATCAGCTAACAGGAACAAATGATTATAAGTAAGGAGGGTTGTTTCTAATGGCAAGTTAGCAAGTGGTTTACATGAATCATTCTGAAATATTTTCCAAAATTATGTGAGTTTATTTTTTAAATTCAAATGAGATATCATATTTGCATTGATAGATAAAGTTCCAGTGTCGGGAAGGAAAAGCCTAGAATTTCGAGGCAGTTAGGAACTTGTCATTAGTCAGAAATAACCATTAAAACAAGGGCACACAAATGAGTAATTGCGCATAAGAACTTCGTGCAACAATTTAGTGAATATAAAGGCATATAATTTCCTATTCAAATTTGCCAATGTGGTTATTTTTGCTGTACTTTTTGTTGTTTATTTTTAATCAGAAAAAATGTATTCATTATACTTATGGTGTGCTCATAATTTGTTTTCGTTCATCTTCTTCCACTCTTTTCCCCATCCTCCATTCCCTCCACTTATACCCTTCCCCTAGTAGTCTTCTGTCCATTTTCATGTCAAATGTATCCTGTTACCTCTCCCTCCTTCTTAATGCCTACCTTTACCCTTTCTAGTTCAGTTGGTGTATACCCACACTCACTGTCACATATATACAATACACACATATTGCATATACACTTATATATCATATATATATATACACATATACAAAAATTTTTAAAGGAGCAGAAAAATGGTTGTAAGGTTAAACCTCTTGAAGAGAGCCCAGGTTCTGTTCCCAGCACCCACATGGTGGCACACAACTGTGAATGTGTCTTAATATTTTACATTTCCATTTAAGAAGGTCAGTATGATTGTGAGTTAGAAATGATTGTATTATTAAAGTCTGTCTTTGATGTCATTTTGTGGAAAGATTATTAGAGATGGTCAAAATTATTCAATAACTTTGGATTTATTACTCACTTTAACTTATGAAAGCTATATTAACATTCTTTTCAAAAGAAAATATAGAATGCCACAATGCACATCAATACTTTCTGTAACCTGAGAAGATAAATCTTTATAAAGTAACCCACATGAACTGAGGAATGTACCTGGTAACAATATTTATTCTTAAGGGGTCATGTATAGGGAATGTTTAAAAGAACTTTCTTAGACCAAGACCATTGCCTTTCTAATTTTGAATTTCTCCTAGCT
Source organism: Rhizomys pruinosus (assembly GCA_009823505.1). Lineage (NCBI taxonomy): Eukaryota > Metazoa > Chordata > Mammalia > Rodentia > Spalacidae > Rhizomys > Rhizomys pruinosus. The sequence continues at coordinate 574,132 of VZQC01009916.1, forward strand.
AATATAAAATGATTGATTGCCTTTATTTCATGTATTCCTTGATTTTCCTTTTCATTCATCACTGAGTGCTTTAAACCAAATGCATTTAGAACCTGCTGTTAGAAGAGTGGTCTCTTTTAAATCTTTGTAAAGTAATGAAAAAGCACAGTAAATCACTCTTATTTCTGCTGTAGGAAAGAATAACCTTTACTGAAGTCATTTAAGCTATTTTTCTATTCCTATATAGTAAATGTAAAATTTCACCTCTACTATTTTTAATTTGAAAGGCTGAAAAATAGTAGGCTTTAAGCTGGAGACTTAGTTTAGTAATATGCAAACATCACTTGACACACATTTATATTTGTTTTCTTCATGCCTCAAAATCATATCTCACTATGAATTTGGCATATTGGATTTCTTCAAATCAAAATGTGGCACTGCCTTTCACTACATAAAAGACAAATTATTTACCTGCCCAGTATGTAAAATTTTTAATTGTGAAGCATATGGCTTTTCTCTTCCAATGATTAATATATATTACATAAATAGCAACTGCATTTAACTGAAGAAAATACATACATATGGTAAGTGGCCCTCACTCAACACTGCCACTTAAATTACAAGTGTCAGTCTTTGCCAAAAAAAAATCTGCACTTTTAGAAGTCATGTATACTTCTCAAATTAAAATATGCCCAGATCTCTGTCCATAGTGAGGCTCCTATTTTCATTGTTCTGAGTTAGCTTGATTTACCTTTAGATAACATTAAAAGAGAAGTAAGTTTTGTAGGTATGAAGGTTTGTAGTCATCATTACAGGAGGCCTTAACATTAATTGCAACTGATAAAATTAAAGCTGCCCTGGGTGAGGGTGAAGGGAGGGAGGTTGCTTCTAAAAGTATGGAACTGGTTACAATATTTTAAATGTGTTGGGGGCTAAAGGTTAAATAATGGAGGCACATTCTGTAAATTAAAAATTAACTGGTAATTAGAGATATGTCATGAAGAATAATGTAAGTCCCATGACACAAATATTTCTGAAGAAATATATGATTTTTTTTAAAGAACAAGTTTCTAAATCTATAAATCATGCATATGTTTAAAAAAAACACAATGAACACATACATTTGTCAACTAGAACCACCGTAATTATAACACATTCATATTACAGCAATTTTAGAAGTGAAAAAAACCCCAACATTCCAGAACTACGTTGAAAAGCTATTGGCTGGCAAAATCACTAATTATTATTTGTTCTTCCATAACTATATACAGATGTTTGCAGTTCTCACTCTCTTGCTTCATTTTATTTTTTAACCTGAAAAATATATCCTAAATAAGTATCCTAAATAAGCTATCATCTTTACAGTCTTCTCTGAACTCTATGCACCTGAGCTTTCCTATACATTCTACCACTGACCTGTGAATGGGAAATCCTGGAGAACAGTAAGCAAAGGCAAGGTAGACAGTTCTAGAACAAAGTGAGCAGAAGTGCCTGTATATACTCACTATGTATATGATATGAAGACTCATTTAAACAGTCAACAGGCAGAAGAGCAAGCTCTTTATTATGTATTATGACTTTTCCCTATGAAATGCTTTGTGCATACTTAAAAATGTTCTGCTATCAAAACTTGAGGACAGTAAACATATGCATCGTAAAATATACTTCAGTTCTGAAGTGCTCAGAATTATTTCTGTGACCCTGTAACTAGAATCATGGGATTTCTATATTGGTATGGTGCATGCTTTTGACTGTGGCTAATTTGTTTATAAACCACCATTAATCCTGGCTGTACTTTTTCACAGTTTGGGTAAACACTTCATTTGCATTAAATTTACAGCATTAATGAGATGTGAAATTTAAAATGCTACTTGAAACATAAATGATGTAAAAAAGCAGATTCTCTTCCCCCCCCAAAAGTGTTTTATCACATCTGAAATCACTAAACCAATTTAAACCTATTAAAATAGGAATGATCTGTCGCCTGAGAGTTTAGCTTCGTAACTCATCCGCCTGGACTAAAATATGATGTGCAGAGTAAAACATCTGGAAAAAATGAAGTTGCTTCAAAACACAAATGATGTAGTGCTTCTACTCTAGCTGGCTCTAAACTGGTTTTTCCACGTCCGCCCTTGAAAGCTATATAGGCTAGTAAGTTCTCCATATCCAGTAAGGAAAAATACTCGCTGGCTGAAACAGCAGTGTTTCTGGATGGTGCCAATATACCCTACAAAGATGGAAGAGGCTGTGAGCCAGTTTCAGAAACCCTCTTCAGATAGGTGAGAAGCAAAGGATGAATGAGAAAAATTTGGGGGAAACAAAATGATCAATTTTGGTCTCAGAAGCCCCATGAGTCCCATCCATGTAGAGAAGCGCCGAAGCAAAGCGTGGCTACCCATTACACCTGGTGAAATGTGCCCACCTGTTGCTGATGTAGGAAGGATGGGTCTCTTGGGCTTAGTCCCACATATCGATTGGCTTGAGATGTGCCTGAGGCTGTGTAGGCTGATTAAGGAAGAACAAAAACAAAGATAAAAATTGTGAACTGTCAGAATGAACACCCTGTCCATGTATAAGAAACCCAGAGAAGTGGGATTTGTAACCAAAAGAGGGTCTCCATTTCTCTTCTCTTGTCTGGGTGAATAGCAAGTAATAGAAAAGAAATGATCGTTGATTTCAGGTGAAATATTCCCCTTAGACTAAATATCCAGTAAGCAGTACCCTGTCCTCTGAAGTGGGTGCCTCTCACTGTCGGCTGTAGCTATGGTGCTGCCTGTTGTTGCAGACTGGCTAAACTGGCATCATTACCTAGAAACCCTTTTCACCTGTGTAGCAGGGGTCTAATGATGGGATCACCAGTGATGGCCTGTGATTCTAAATGTAAAAGCAGACAAAGACTGTCAGAAGGTGACAGCTTTAATGACAGGACTTAAGCAGATGTGCTTAATGAGTATGAGATGGAAAGTGTTTTACTTAAATGTGTCACTAACACATCTAAATACTGTTCTAAAGGAGGAGCCCAACTTGATTATATCACAGAGCGACTTAGCTTGGTGAGTTAATGTTAAAATATGCCCTCAAAAACTATTTTCCACAAGTGTAAAACAATTCTCATTTGGCTGCTACTGGCTGGAAAGGGAGCCGGTCTTTTACACACCTGGTCAGCATGTAGGATGAACACAGGGTAACAGCTCCTTATGTTTCTGTGGTCTGCTTTACAATTGCTTTTGGTATAAGTGCTGTTGGGGGCAGAGAGTGAATTTCCTACAGAAATGGTCTACTTAATTCTGAAATTTTCTTTCGTCTTTTTTACAAAGAAAACAAAAAGTATCAAACCATCTTCCTAGAACTAAGCAAACCCACTGTTCCATGTCAGATTGAGGATAAAACTAAGGTTTAGCCATATGTTATACTAAGAGTTATGAAGAAAGCTACTTGCCTAGTTTCAAACCATCATACTAATTAGGAATTTAGACATTAATTTTGAGGCTTCATTTTTAAATTCAATATATTAATTCTGCATGTTCACTTAAAATGTAGAATTTGAATCTGGAGACATTTTAGGTCAACTATTTATTTGTTTGTTTGTTTGGTGTTTTGAGACAAGGTTTCCCTGTAGCCCCAGCTGGCCTGGAACTTGCTCTGTAGACCAGGCTGGTCTTGAATTCACAGACACCCGCCTGCCTCTGCCTCTGCCTCCCGAGTCCTGGGATTAAAGGCATGTGCCACCAACCCAGCTAAGTCAACTTTTTAAAAGCACTGAGGATGCTCACAGGTCATGTTTTAATTACTGCTGATGAAAGGGCCCAAGACAGAGCAACCATCAGCAACCAGTGCTCTGCACTCAACTCCAATTCTTAAGAATCCAGCACACAGCACACAGACTGGACAAGCAGAGGTGAGCCTTGCCCTTGTCCAGCACCATATGTGGGCTGGTTGGTTTGGTTTTTTCAATATTAAAAAGTGGTTTCCTTGGCCTCTGCATTTAACTTACTGATGTAGCTATTCAACATCCAGTTTCTCATCATCAGTAGACCCTAGGGAGCAGGACTATAAGTTTGTTTACATGGGAAAAAAAAAAAAGCAGTCACAGGTGGAAGGAGTGGAAAATGGGCCAGTGAGGCCATCTTTCTATAAGCAAACTATTCTGTTTGAATATATTATAAAAGCTCTCTTTTTGAACAACCTGTGTATGAATATAAAAATAATTCATTGTCGGACAGGCTGAAGGCAGCACACCCATAAAAGTTCTGTGACGATTTGGGCTGGAGCCTCCCCTGAAATTCATGTATGAGTTTCTGCACAAAGCAGGTACCAAAAGTTTCTAGAGCTTCGGCTTTGATCATTTATTCTGGGATAGTCTTTTAACTATTTCTTTAAAGACAGGGTTTTTTTTTTTTTTTGGTCTTTTCGAGACAGGGTCTCCCTGTAGCCCCAGCTGTCCTGGAACTCACTCTGTAGACCAGGCTGGCCTTGAACTCACAGAGATCCGCCTGCCTCTGCCTCCCGAGTGCTAGGATTAAAGGCATGTGCCACCACACCCGGCTAGACAGGTTTGTGTTTTTTTTTTTTTAATGTGTTTTATTTAAATTACTGCCTTGGCTCGAAGATGCTGTGATACTTTTAAAACTTGCATGTAGTGTTGTAGTGATTCTAATGTACACAGCAAATCTTCAGAAAAAAAAGTCTCAGCCATCTGTGTGCATTCAGGGACATGATCACTAGGACAAGACCCCTTGCCAATGAATCAATTACTAAGCATTAATGATTACTGATGGACATCACAAACCTATCTGGACTTATTAGTTTATAGGCCTCATAAGTTTCGAGAAATAAAGACTGAGTGTTCACTGTGCACTTAAAAGTACTGTCCATTTTTCTTACAAGTTTCTTTTTAGGCTTTCAAAACTCATCACAGGACCCTTTCCAGTGGCTGAAATAGAGTGATAGTGTTATTTCACAAAGATTTCCTTGCTCTTGAAAGAAAATTAGTCTTAAATATAAGATTTGCATCATTGTGATGGAACACGTTAATCACTGCCAACTGAAATCTTACCATTGGCCAACCTATGCATACCATCTCCAGTTTTAAGAAGCTAGTAGTTTGGGTGAAGCCAATTGAACATGTATTCTTTAGATACCTCCGAGTATTTTACATGACGAAGCCAAAGAAGCATATGGCCTACTGATGTATGCTATGTAAGGAACCTACCCGAATCACTGACATTTACAATGCTATGTCATGTTAATAAGCAGAGTATCTAATGTACCATGATAGGAAAACAACCAAAAGGTTTAAAGAAAAAGTTCCAGATAATGAAAGTGTAGGTACCTTACATGTGGCTAACACTAAGCTTCACAATGTTCTTGCAGGCACTGCACACTGTGTGCTTCTAACAATGGCATAGCCTACAGGGAAGTAAACATGCAATTGTCTTACAGAGGCACTGATTTCCTTGGCCTGGTGGAGGGGCTTGATTTGTATACTAATGTTCCAATAAGTAACAATGATCTAATCTATCTTTTGGTGATGTAAAACCCTTGTATACTGTGTTAAGCTAGTCAGTGTAATGTCAATGTATACCTTGAACAAGCAGGCATGGGTTATTGCTTTTGTTATGGCTGTTTACTCAAAAACATATGCTTCTCCCTTTTCAAATTTGATGTACTGATAGAAATTTGAGAAGAGAGAGCACAGGACAGTCAGGGCACATACATGCCTGCTAGTTCCACTTAAATGAGAAATCTCCATCTGGTCAGGTAGCGGGAAAAGTTGCTGTGCTTTCCACCTCGGATCAGATATCCAATGGTGCCTTGGATGGACATTTCTCATTTCCTACAGAAATACTTACTGGTTGCTGTAGGTGAAGCTGCCTCACCTTCAGTGGATGTAGTGATGGGTTTAGTATCTGTCATGGTCAGGGTCACAGGTCGCACTGCACTGGGATGGGGAGAGGGTGCCAAGACAGGAGTGAAATGGCCAGGCACTTTCCCTACTACTTGACCACTGCTGTTAGGCTACAAAACAAAAACAGAATGCTGGGTGAAGCAAACCAAAAGGCAGTCATTTTGTCCAACAACTCCACTCGACACAAGCAGGCACGTGGATTCTGCACAGTGCGGGTAACCACCATCAGGCCCTCTCAAGTTTGTGCTGGGGGTCAATCAACGTTAGTATAATAAGCAGCAGCAACAGTATTTAAAGAAAGGCTTTCATCTTCAAAGCATGGTGCACAGGTGATTTCCTCTTTACACACCCCCAGGAGTTGAGTAGACTTGACCTTCTCATGTAGTAGGCTGGAAAACCCACACAGAGACTGGAATGCTTAGGTGCAGCTTGATTGTAATTCCTTAGTGAATTATCTGTGGTAAGAAACCAGTAATCCCATGATCTGCTCTTCATTTTTATACTGAGTCAGTTGGCCTTTCAATACAATACTTTCCTCCTAAACGATGTCACGGACATGACACAAGAATGTCTAAGAGAGGAAACACATCCAACGCTACAGTTTCCTTTGTTCATAGTCAACAGTCCACTCTTCTGCATGCAGAACTCTAGCTTTCTCTCACACATAGGTATCACAGACACAGGTATCACAGACACAGGTATCAGGCCATTTAGACTCCAGGGTTGTCAAGTCAACTTTGAAGGACTTCCTAATACAATCAGAGAGATGAGATTTAAACCATATAAAACTTCAGATGCACAAAAGATACAAGATATTGAACTGGGCCTGACATTATCCTTAGGAGTAAAACATTCTCAAAGAAATGACTGTAATGCACTGAAGAGGACGCGAGGACAACCAAAGGCCACTGCTACTTGTTACTTTTATTGGAACACTTGGGTATTATGTAGAGCATTCATTATTGACATTTGTGAGAAATAACTGGTTTCAGAAAAGATGTTATCACCTGAGTTTTAGCCCCTTATGGAAAAATGGTTGCTGTGATAGGAGACAAAATCCTAATGATCCACTCTTTGAAGATGTCCTGGAATTTACTACTCTATATAGAGAGTGATATTTTTTTATACTTCATTGCATAGTCTTTCTAACAATTTTCTAGGTTACTCTCCACAAATATAGGCTCTTCATAATCCCAATTTTTAAAATCAAAGAAGGCAATGAAATGGCATATTTAACTCACTTCAAGCTGGATATTTTTTCAGAGAAAGCTAGCTAGTAGTACTTAGATACTGCGACTTAGAGCCATAGACCAAGCCTTTCTTCAGTTACTGAGGATCCACTTAATCTATTTTATAAAGAAAATGGACTTCTTGAATATCCCGACCATTCATCATGGGTAATTTTAGTGTTTAACTTTATGTTCAGAAAATTAACCAGCATTTTCCTCTGTGGAAACCTATGGAAGAGTCCTATCTTTAAACTAATTTTACTCAAAGTGTTTTATGGACTAGCATGACTGTCTGACTATATAATTGGCCCAGCAGTAATGCAATTAGCTTCCAAATTGCTATGGGAATGCAAAGGCATCTCAGTGGCTTAAATATCTGAATAAGTACCATATTGGAGATGGCTAGGACAGGAAGAGGGTGGCCACCAGCTCCCTTCTTCTCATTAGCAGTACTGGGAAAGTGCTTATCAAGAGTTATAGTTTGGCTGGGCGTGGTGGTGCATGCCTTTAATCCTAGCATTTGGGAGGCAGAGGCAGGTGGATCTGTGTGAGTTCAAGGCCATCCTGGTCTTCAGAGTGAGCTCCAGGCCAGCTGGGAGTAAAGGGCGACCCTGTTCAAAAATACCAAAAAAAAAAAAAAAAAAAAAAAAAAAAAAAAAAAAGAGTTACAGTTTGAAATGCAAATGAAATGGTTTTGAGTTGGATTTAAACATCAAAGCATTTCTGTAGTTCCTTATAAAGGCCCATTTTACTTTCAAGGTCAATAGTAGTTTATTTTTAAAGTAGACCATCACCAATTTCTGGTAATAGGAACACAACAAATAATTACTTTTTGTGTAACCTTGGAAAGAAGAAAGCTGTCGTTTTAGCACTGGTCAATGGCAAAAGCGTTTCTGTATAATGGTCACCATAACAGTTTGTGCCTACCTGGAGCAGGAGCCAGATAGCAAGGATTTCAAGGAAATGCTACCACAAACGCCTTAATCTGTGCAGTCTGTACACTTTGTCGACTGGAACTGATGAGCATGAATGGACAGGTGTTCTCCCACTTAATGTAGCAGAGGGGACAAAGAAGAAGCCCTGAGCCCATGGAGACTTTCTAAAAAGTCAAGGTCAGAAGAATTGGAAGGGTTCTCTTGTCAGTTTTATAATAGTTAAAGAAATGAAGCTAGGTTATAAAGCTTCCATCTTTGGGGCTGCTATTAGATAAAAGAGAGAGGTGTCTTATCTGAAGATGAACAGTATTGGTCAAGGATTATCCCACTTACTACACTGCTCTATTATACAGAATACTGAGGGGTTTTCTTTGGCTTTTGTCTTTTTAACTAAGATGAGAGTATGAGCATCTTGAAAGGTGGACCTTGACCTTGACAACATATAGAAACAATTGAGAACAACAGAGGAAAATTATCACCTAATATGCTCTTTGAACCTATGAAGAAATAGAAATATATGTAAAACAAGCACTGAATAATTAAAGAAATGGGTAGCACTGAGGGCCTGATTTTAATTTGCATAATTTTTCCCCTAACAGTGCCTAATTAAGACATCAGTTAAAAAAAAAAAAAACCAATGGAACTCTAAGATTTTCCACACTGAATTAACGTTAAGGACTTTTAATGGATGTCTTAATTAGACTTTGTTATTCATGGAAATTCTACACAAATTAAAATCAGACCTTGTGTGCACTGTTCCCAGCTGAGTCTAGAAAAATACTCTATGGACTGAGACTTTTGAATCCATATAGTAACAGCAAATTTCATTTCTGAGCTGGTACACTAAGATCTTACTCTCTTACGTATCATTAGAATCACTACTATTACACAATTTGGATATTTGTTTTCTAAAGCACAAATAGATGTTTAACTCCAAAATGTCTTACGTAGTTTAGTGTAATAGTCAGTGGAACTAAAAGCAACAGTAACTTCCTAAGTAACACAAAGTGTACCTGTATATGACAGTTTTATGTTGAGACAAAAACATTTTCTTGAACTTTGTAATTGGTATCCATATATTATATACACTAATTTTAGCCTAATTTAGCAGTGATATCATAGAATGTTGTGAAAATCCCCCAAAGCATTAAAAGTGGTACGTGGACAAAAGTCTCTGTGATAAAACCTAGACCATAATATCAAAATTACATTAGCAAAAACTAGACCATAAAATCACAAGTACATTAGTGTCCTGGATGTTATAATTACTGACAGAACCATTTTGAGGGCACCGAAAACAGCCTACTTGACTGTAAAATCCGCCTGTGCCAGAAGCTAGGGATGGGCATCCCTAGAAGAAGCCACACTTCTGGGGAGTGAGAAATGCACGAGTCACTGTACTTACACAATGAATCCCTAAAACCACTGCATAATGTTTGAGAGAGAGAGAGAGAGAGAGAGACAGAGAGAGAGAGAGAGAGAGAGTCAGTCAGTCCTAGAAATGCCACCATTATTAAAGTCTTGTCTCCGCAAAGAATAGTCAAGGAGTTATCAAACGCTGAAACTGTTTACATTACCAAAGCTTATTTTAATGCTGAATAACTGGCCTATAAATACAGCTGTAAGTTCTTTTGTGTGTGTTTACTTTAGCACATACCTTGCTCTTGCCTGAAATAAGCACTTTTTCTCTATGTCAAACCAGGTATTTCAGAGGTGTGAACTCTAGCTCAGGAGTTCTTTTGGCAATGAACATTCAAGTATAAACTTTCCCTTCAATCAAGGAAAATCCAAAACATTAAACAAAAAAAATCTTCACAAATGTACCCCTTTGGGATAACACACTTCCTACCTGCCATTCAGCCACATTTAAATAAACTGAGTCACCACAAAACTTTCTGTTAAGGCTTGCTGTTCTGCCAGACACACAGTCTGACTAACCGCCACACCTTAGAGTTAGACCTGTCCCATGTCCCTTAGATTCTATGTCTATTTTATCTCTTATTTTTACCTGGCTGGTCTGAGGACTGGATGGGTCATAAGAAGGTACATAGTTCTTCAGAGTATCCTGAGGATTCAGGTGGGGAGGATATCTGATTGTTGGATGAGAAAAGTAGCTGGATGGGGCTGGAGGAAGGATAGCTTGTGTTGGAAATGGCAACGGTGAAGGTGGAGGTGGAGTTCGAGTTGAGATGACTGCAGAACACACAAAAAAGAGAGATTAACTCGTCAGCTGGTGGCCTCATTGTATTCCTACCCGAATGAACTGCTGTGGAACTACAGAACCCACGTCTGTTTACTTGCTCCCATAAAAACAAAACAAAACAAAACAAAACTGCCCTCCACCTGATCTGTTCTCAAAGCTAACACTGTGGAAGATACCAACACAAACTCCACCCAACATAACTGACTCATCTTGCTTTCTAGATCCATGGAAGATTAAAAACTTATCTTGTACAGATTATGATAGTACTAAATAAAATGCCTGAATAAGTTACTTCCCATCAAAGACATATTCTTTGATTATAAAGTCTTTGTCTCCCTTATTCCAGGCCAAGCATTCATTAGAGGGCAAGAGATCCACATGCTTTCTACTAAAACTCAAAATAGAAGTATAATTCAATTGCAAATAAACCATCTCCCTATATATCCTAGATAACAATCATTTAAAAGGAAAGCCAATAATTAACAGAAAAAGTGTCATGTCAGGAATAAAAACCAGGTCACTCCGTAAGTACTTCTGAATATTAGCGTGTGATACCTGCACTCTTCTTCTTACTGAAGATTTTTCCTTTCAAAGCCAAAACAGCTTTATTCTTTGAGTATCTTAAAATTATTTATTTATTCTTATATATGTGTTTTGCCTGCATGTATGTAAGTGAACCACCTCTGTCCAAACTGGTGGAAACCAGATGGAGGCATCAGATCCCCTGGAACTGGAATTACAGATGGTTGTTAGCCACCATATGGGTGTTGAGAACCAAACCAAGGTTATCTGGAAGAGCAGCCATTGCTCTTAACTGCTGAGCCATCTGTCTAGCCCATTCTGCAACTATTTTTATTACTACTTTAGCTGTTATCACAGGTTCAAAGGTTTTTGCTGACCAAAATAAAAGACCAAAAATAAAACCCACAAAAAATATTCATTTAAATTTTTTTGTAGTTACGTAGGTAGGGATATGAAATAAACCATGTATTACAATAATAAATGTTTTTGTTTTGCTACATATGCAATGTGCATAATGTTCAATTGTAATTTTTCAACATTAGCATGATCATAATATTTAATTCTGAAATACAATCCTTAAATTTGAAAAATGGAGAAATATTTTAGTCTATATCTCTATAGACCTGATGGAAATAACAAAGTATTATATCATATATTATACAATAAGTAATTCTTAAATTTGAAAAATGGAGAAGGAATATTTTAGTCATTATCTCTGAGAATTGATGGGAATAATAATAATAATAATAATAATAATGTACTATGACATAGTAGTACTAACAATTACTAAGGAAGGCAATAAGTTAATGTATGTAGAACTAAAGGTTAAATGTCTATTTCTTTAATATTTTGATCTGTCATAAGAAATTAAAAATTTTGTTTAATGTTTTATGTCACAACTTAGCATAACAATATGAAAACTGAATTCTTTTCATGACTATAAATGAAAAATTGATAACGATTACCTCCAACCTTGTAATTATAAAAAGAGAATTTTAAGAAATATTCTTATCTGTTTCCCCCCAAAAAAACTTTCGGGACATACAAAAATTTTAGAGATGTATACCACAGAACCAGAAATTTAGTTTAACACTCCAACTTTGCTACCATAATTTCCAGGCGACTGTCCTACACCCAGCAGATGAGGACCAGCAGGGACTACGGAACAGAACATATGGCTTGAATGTATACTCTGTGTAATCTTGAATATACAGATTCCATCAAAGGATGCAGTTGTAGAAATCAACTACTTTTTAAAACAAAAATGCTATTGAAATATTACTTTATTTCAGATGATACCCATTTGAAAGATAATTTAAGAGAAATATTTATTAAAAATTGGTCATCTTTTTTTGTTTGGTGGGTAAGTATTCTTAATCTAAGCTCATTTTAACTACATACTTTGTTCACGTGTATATAAACCCTGGGAAATGCATATATTGTTCTATCTTGGCCCTCTGTGCCTGAGGACTACCTTTGTCTCAGCAGTTCCAGAAAATACCTTCTTCTAATTGAACTGGTACAACCCAAGTCTGAACTCAAATCATCCAGGGACCTGTAGCTGGCCTGATTCAACTGGAAAGAGTTTTATATTTCAAATGAAAGTAAAATTGGCTACCTTATCAAAAAAGCCATTTGAGCCCTTTGAAAACAAAAGCAAAGCAAGATAAAAGACCAAAAATATTTTACTTCATTTCAAAAGCAAACACACACACACACACACACACACACACACACACACACACACACACACTCTTTGTTCTTTAGCTTCCACTACTGAAATTTCTTCCAGGTTGTTTTTCCTCTTCTAGTCTTGCTCCTTCTAGTAACCTTTAGAGTTCTATGTGAATGACTATGTAAAATACCATTGCAGCTGTGTTAACTGCTCTGGTCCTTGGCCAAATGGCAGCTTCTGCTGCAGTGACCACACTGCACTGGCCCCTGATGGCTTATCTTCCTAGCTGGCTTGCTGCTCATTCTGGGGGTAAACTGACCCTTCCAACTTAGATTAGGATGTCAATCTTTTAGGTATCGAAGCTTTCTCCAAATACTTGGTCCTATTTAGATTAGATTTTCAGCCAGTGATGGTCCTCTGGTCCCTACAATATCATAAGTACTTTGAGGACAAAAACTTTGTCACATGACTGAGGTTCCTACCTCCAGTGGATAATTCCGTAAATACTAACTACATATATATTACCTAGTATGTTAGATACTTAAGTATTTAGTAAAACACCAAAGTGTAAAGCTTATTCTAGAGCTTTCAAATTTCATTATATAAAAATATCATTTAAATTTTTTCAAATGTGTAAGTATGAATTTTCTTGGGTTTTTTTTTTTTTTATCTTTTTGAAGCAGGGTCTCCCATTTTAGGGAGACCAGGCTGGCCTTGAACTCATAGAGATCCTCAGATCCTCATGTCTCTGCCTCCTGCGTGCTGGGATTAAGGCATGTATCACCATGCCTGGCTTCAAATGTGCAATGTGTTTTGGCCAAATATGCAACATATATGAAATAACTACTGATTTTTCATCAATCTCAGTAGCCCAAATACTTAATGTAAAGATGCTTATGTACTATCATTTGTATATTCCTATCTAAATTTCATAATTTCCTAAGTGATAATAAAATAAAGATCATGCATTTTAAACATAGCAACAAGTGGCAACATACACTTAAAATCCTCATGAACCTCATGCCACAGCTTGTGAGTAAATATTAAAACACTGATTCAATTAGGATAAAGGTTGTGTACCTACAAGTTAAGAATAATAAGAGTATCATAAACATTTATATATAAAACTTATAGGATACTACACTCTAGTACTTAAAAGTGACAGGTGATAGTATATAGTATTGCTTGTTAATTCCATATAAATTTCCAATTTTGAATATTTTTTATTGTTTCATTAAAATATAAATGTGAAAGACTGAATGTTCCTAAATTATGAGGTATATCATGGATGCTAGACAAAAATATGTGTGCATACGGAAGAGCTAACATATTTTCTCATTGATTTTACTCCCAAATAAGTAATTACTGATTTTTGTACAATAAACACTATCTACAGACACAGTGTCTCTACATATTAATGTCTTTAAAAAAAACCCTCTAAACTCAGTGATGTACTTGAAAATCTATCTTTTTCTAACAGAATATACAGCATTAAGACTAATCTTTGAGTTAAATTCAAGATAAATATATTCTTCTAAGTTCTTATGATTAAAAATTTTAAAGTCTGCCAGGTGTGGTGGTACATGCCTTTCATCCCAGCACACTTGGGAGGCAGAGGCAGGTGGATTTCTGTGAGTTCAAGGCCAGCCTGGTCTACATAGTGTGTTCCAGTCCAGCTGGAGCTACATGGAGATCCTGTCTCAAACAAAAAGACCAAAAAATTTTTAAATCCAAATTTTAAATCCAAATGTAAATATTATTAAATTATATAATCTTAAAATATTTTAACAGTTAAATTTTTTATTTTTAAGACTATCATACATGACTACTGTATTTATATCATTTCTACCTTCCCTCTGCCCCTTCCTACAGTCCCCCACGCTTTCTTGGCAGTCTGACCCCTTCTTTAATTCTTATTGTTACATACCTATACATGTGTGCACACATATAAACAACCACTGATTCCATTTCGTGGTGCTTGTATGTAGATGTGTTTGGGGGCTGATCACTTAGGACTGGGCGACCTACGGGGAGTTCATCCCCAGAGAAAATGGATTCTTCCTCTCTCAGAAACTATGCATTGCCTAATCTTAAAGTCTTTTCTCATAAATTGCTAAGAAAAATATTTTTTCAGTTAGAAACCCTCCCCTTTTGGATGGAGAAAATATTATCACCATAGCAACAAACATAAACCTCTACCCCACCCTTAACTGAGAGCTGTGTGGACAAGAGGAAGGCCTTTCCTCTACGCTTGAAACTCCTCACCACTGTGTGCAACTCCAGGTATTCCGGGATGGTGGTGCTGGGGGAAAGTGCTCAGTCTTGGGGAAGAATCCTGTGGAGATGTAGGGCTGAACAATGGCTTTTCAGGCTTCTTCATTGTAGTTGGAGAAGACATATCTACAAAGGAAAAGGCAAGCATTCAAGCTTCATGACCTGCTTAAGCAATGAGGGGCATGTCAACATAACAGATTGCATTTCTCAACATTTTAGTATTTTTGTGCTTTCTCCCGTTTACAAAATCTATACAGAAGGTCAAAGACCCAGCTATGTTAGAGCTGTAAAATATCTGTCAGAAACATCCTCCACTGAAGCTAAATTATGAGAATTACTCCCATTAGTAAAGAATCTTGAAGATCTAAAAATCCAAACTCTACAAATTTGAAGGTCTTCTTTAGCTTACCATGTGATTCTTTAATTTACATGATCGAGGGGTTTTTTTTTGACCTGCTGACTAAACTGTGAAAACAAATGGGACAAATTGGTGTGGATGTGAAAAACAACCTTTGATGTAATACCTTTTATGGAAAACTGATTTACTTGCTTAGCCAAAAAAAAGTCCTTAATTGTTAACTCTATAAGTATTTATTGGGGGTCCTCTATTTGCCAGATAAAGTGAGGATGTTAAGAAAAATAAAAATAATTCCTGCCTTAGCATCATACACAGTAAAGAGGAAAATGCTAAGGAAAGGTTGTCACCACTGGAAGAAAGTACACGGGTTGAGCAGCGATGCTGCTGTATCTGCTGTTGCTTCCTAGCCTCCGTGTGGAGTGCACACCTCTACCTTCCAAGATGAGGAAGGCATTCCCCTGTACAGCCATTTTCAAAATGTATATGGGGATAGGATGTACTCCAAAGGGGGGTGCATAATATATGCAATTAGTCCAGGTGGTCTGTGAAGCACAGAGATGAAGAAGGGGAACAAGTGGCTGGCAGGACCACAGGAGGAGTCTGAATGCTTCCTCCAATGAGGCAGACATTATGGAGAGGCAAAATAGGTCACAGTAACAGCTTAGACCACACTGTCCAGAAGCTATGCTGAGGATGGAATAAAGAAAATGGGTCCAGAAATTATGGAGGCCACTTTAAAAACATACATTATTCGTATATTCATAACACAAGTATGTATCAGAGGCCTAATGTATACAAATATTGCCCTAGTTTCTAGGGATACAAGGGTAAACTGGACTCACTTTCTGCTTGCATAAAGCTAAAAAAAGAATAGATAGAAGGAAATGTAAAATGTACTGATAGAAGTGTCCAGGGCCCTATCTATCCATTCTGTGAATATTTAACATTGTCAAAATATACATGCTGAGAGACAGAAATAAAAATGGTGACAGAACTAATGCAACAGACAATTAAACAAAATTAATTCCACCAAATCAGAAACTGCTGTGGAAGGTCGTCATTCCAGGTGACCATGGGATTGCATCACAGAGCATGTCTGGTCCGAACATTCAGCCTACTTCTCTGGCAAAGCAGATGACTCTGAACTGAGTATCTCAGATAATGTTGATTTTTTTCATGGAAGCTTATGAATATACACTAAAACATTCTAACAACAACATGAGCTATTTAATTATTTAATACAAAAGTTTAAAGTATGTGTAGATGGAATAATAATGAGTTTTATGAACCTGTCAGCCAACTTCAGATATTATCAACTCCAAGACTCACCTACACTTCTATTCCCTGTACTATTTTGAAACAGATCCAATAACATCATAGACTTTCACCTCTAAATATTTTTGTGGTCATATTTAAAAGAAAAGGACTCTTTACTAAAAGAAAAACACTATGGGCTAGAGAGATGGCTCAGTGGTTAAGAGCACTGGCTGCTCTTACAGAGGATTCGGGTTTGATTTCCAGCACCCACATGGTGGCTAAGAACCATCTTTAACTCCAGTTCCAGGGGAATCTGACACCTTCTTCCAATCTCTGCAGCACTGCATGACATGGGCGCACCTACCTACATGCAGGCAGCACACACATATAAGAAGTAAAAATTTTTTTAATTTAAAAATTAAAAAAGAAAAAGAAAAACACTAAGACCTGAGGACTACATCATAAAATATGATCGATGTATATCTTAATTGAAATGCTCTTCCAAAATAAGAAAAAGACCTCACGTTGCTATTGATGTGAGAAATTAGTTCTTATTTTGGTTTTTGCCATCTGAAAAATTACCTAAGTTTTGGTAAAGGCACTCTATATAAAAGTACGTGTTTTGAGCATGCTGACACTTGCTGAATGAACTAGACAGGAGATGCCACAATTGGCACAGTGTGACAGGTGTATTTAGCCATAAGCTACACTTTGACTGGCTGTCACTGACTTATTGGATTTCAACCAATTTTCTTATATATTTTTCAAAAAGACAAAGCAAAAGAAAAATTGTTCATGAAGTCACAATTAATGCCACTATGAAAGGAGGGGGAGGAAGAGGGGGAGAAGGAGAAAAAATTAAATCTAAGGTTTTAAAAACAAGGAAAAGGAAGCTTATTTCAGCTAAGTTATCTTCATAGTGCCACAAAACAATACTGGATTTCACCTAATTATGTGATCTTAAAAAGTAATGATACAAATCTTGGGTTTGCCTACTGGAAGTTGCATTCAAACGGACTGCTGGGAGTGGAGACAGCTTCCATTTTACTACTTATGGTGCAGATAGTACAGCAGATTTTCATTAAAAATTTTTAAGTTAAAATTATTAAAGTCTAGGAAAAGAAGGCAGTAACTTGTTATTGGTTTAAGGCTTGTAACTTACACATAAATTTAAAATAAAATAAAGCTATGTAAATCTGTTTCAACAATCTCCTTAAAGAAGTATAACACATACAGTAGAAAAAAGTAAAGTGCAGTGAGAATTCAAGAATAGAGCAGAGTCTTATGGCTACATCATTTCTGAAAATCAAAAACAGCACCTGTAACTGTTAGAATGCTCATTAAGGGCACCAAGCCCATGGGAGTCTGAGAGTCTCTTTTTGTAAAAGACCAGCAAGTCAAATGTATGAATATGGGTGATTTTGTCAATTTTAACATTTTTTTTTTGGTGAAAATAATACATTTATCTTTAGTGAGTAATTTCTGTGCCCACTTATTTTTCTGGTCCTCTTTTAGACATGTACTTAATATAAATAGTATCTTCATGGGCAGAATACATTCACTGCTCATGATGTCAAAGGGACCACAAACTGTCTGCCATTTTAAACAACAAAAGTAACTCAGAATAGTGAAAATAAGGCAGTGCACAAGCCAAAGTGAAAGGTTTTACTTTAGTAGGAGCGCAGAAGTATTAGAATGCAGAGTCTTTGCTTTTGTTTTCCCATTAAATGAAATTCATTCTGGGCCCATTAATCAATAAAGAAATACTGCTTCATGGTATGTAAAGGGCACTAGCTAAGTACTCAGAGAGACACAAAAGTGAATTCCTCTCAGAAGAAAACACAACTCTCTGGACTAAAGGGGGAATAAAAGGTCAATTATGCAGAGAAGTCAGGGTTGGGTTTCTAGCCATTACATTTAACCACCAACCAAACTAGTATTGTTTAGATCTTAATTTTATTTTGAAAGTCTGCAGTCTAATAAACTTCAATCTAAAAATGATATCATTTCTATTTTTAATCCACTCATATGTTACAGAAAAAAAATCTGAGGAATGAAGATATGGGAGAGATGGTTTTCAGTGGCCTTTCTGTGAAGAAAAGATGTGCTGTTTTTCACGACCTACTGTCCCTAAAGTAGAAAAAATAATACCTAAAAAGATCAAATTGAAAACAGCTGAATAACAAGGCTGGGTAATGTGTAAATATATAATAGGTTGAATGAGAATACATACATAATAAAGGGTAAGTTGAATAATACACAAGATAAGAACACCGAAGAGAGGGGCAGAGAAGAGGTAACTGATGTTTCTTATGTAGAAAAAGGGCAGGAATTGCTCACGACTAATGAGAAACAAAAGCGAAGGTGGGTTGAATATTAGCCAAAAATTTAAGTTCTGTCTATAAAGAAGCAATGTCATAATGGAAAGACTTGCCTGGAATTAGATATGTTTTCCATTTTATTTTTAATTTTCTTACAGATAAGGTCTCATAGGGTAGCCCAGGCTAGACTTGAACTCACAGTCCTGCTGCCTCAGCCTCCCCCATACTGAGATTCCATGCATATGCCACCACCACATCTGCCATGAAGCCTTTTTACTTGTCTCTGCCTGAATCAAGACTTTCCTTCTCCAGGACTTCCTCATTATCACACATTGTAAAAGACAGTAGTAGGGACCAGATCCTTTCAACAAGGTCTCCTTAAATTACTGTCTACTGTGCCACATTTACATAGTTTTCCCTTTTTAATCTACCTTATTTATTTAAACTTTAGTTAAGCTAATTTGCTAACAGTCTAGTCCAGAGCCAAAGAAACATGTTTCCACACCTCTGCCATTCCTAGTGTGCTACATTTCTTCGACTTATTACACTAGGCTTCTCCACTCTCTAATTCCACCAAAAGAACAACTGCTTGGCCATGGAACCAATTTAGGCAATCCACAATCCCACCTGAGAAATGCTGAGGTCCTAGGGCCACTAAGATGGCTCAGAGGATATAGGTGCTTGCCATTAAGCCTGATGACCTGAGTTTGATCCCTAGAACTCACATTGTGGGAGGAGAGGATTGACTTTCACAGGCACACATTGCATGCACATACACTAAATACACTAGTAAATGTAAGGAACTGTGAGGTCTAGATTTCATCAACTCACACTAAAACCTTACATTATTTGATGGTTTATTAATTGTTTTTTACTTGTTCCATCCAGTCTATGTAATTTTTAAAAATTTTTTATTTATTTTTGTATGTGTATGAATGTACTGTCTGCATGTAGGTTTGTGCACCCCTGTTGTGCAATGCCATGGAGGTCAGAAGAGGGTGTCGGATTCCCCTGGAACTGGAGTTAAAGATGGTTCTCAGCCACCATGTGGGTGCTGGTGATCAAACCCAGGTCCTCTGCAAGAGCAGTCGGCAGGTGCTCTTAACCGCTCTAGGCCATCTCTCCAGCCCCAGTCTATGTAATTTTTTAAAAAGCTGGCTAGTGGCTTACCTTCTACAGAAGATAGTTTTTATTGACGCAGAAAGACGTAGAAGTTGGAAATCATGCTGCTTAAAGAAAAATATTTTAAAAAAATATGTAGGATTCAAAGAAAAATTAAGGAGGTAAAACGGGTACCAGTCCAGGTAGCTTGTTTTACAATCTCCTTTATGTGAAGGAAGCAGTATAATGGAATGTTAACAGAGGCTTAGAGTGAGCAGGGTAAGATCAACACTACAGCTTAGAACACATCTCCACCAGAGTAACAACTCTTCAAATCTCCAGAGTAACAACTGAGTGGGAAGCAGAGAAAAATCAAAACCAATCTCCGTAAGTGTGATGAACATCATCTGCACACGAGGTTCAAGGTGCTGACTAAGACCACCTGGCCCTGCACTGGTAAGGCTTACAATTCAGCCAACAGGGCAGATGCTTAAGACACACGCTCATCAAACAACTGCAACTGTGATACTGCTAGACTGGAGAAAGGATTCTCCTTAATGGCAGAAGTTTTTCAAAGAGAAAGGTCCCCTCGTGCTGTCCTTGCTGTCCAGGAAAAAAAAAAGTTCAAGTAGTAAGAGATAGATTAGGCTCACCTAAATTTAAGCCTATCTTTAAACAAGTATTTTGCAAAACAAGTTATAATTTTTATTAGCTATCCTGTAATTTTTGGCACTGCAGTGTATATACATTCTAAACCCTGATGTGTCACTCATTTCGCAGCATCACTTCAAAGGAATAAAGGCTTAAGCAAATAAGGAAATAGATCAACTCATCTCCCAACAAGGTAATTTCAGCTACAAAAGGAAAGAGCTGCAGAGAAACACAGCGCAGCATTATGTACTCTGCTCGGTGGCAGCTTGCACAAATGGTGCTCCAGATGTATATCTGTTCAAGTCAGCCCAAGGCAACAATTTTGATCGATTCTAATGTGATAAAATGCTGCAGGGAAAGTGTGCAGAAATGTGTTTACGTCAGCCCTTAATTAAACGGTTGTTCACTTCCAAAGAACCTTAGGAAACACTAATGAGACATGAGTTTTGGCAATTTCTTCATCAAAGCAAAGACCCCTTCCTCAGTCTGTAGCAGCCTGTCATGTAAGTTGCTCCTGGGATAAATGTCACATGGCACTCCAATCACAAAGCCACCTGTTAGCAGAACTTCACTGAAGTCAACCTGTGATCTACAGCAAGCTTGAACAGCTACCTTAACACCTGCCTGTCCGGGACACCTGCTCCTCTTTCTTGTATAGTAGAGCAATATGTTACCTTTTCCAATATGATCAAGTGCATTAAGGTTACCAAGCAGATTTCTATAGCCTGCCTAGAAAACACGCCATCTCCTTTTCTAAACATTTTCTATTGGTCTTCCCTATAACACTTTGGATTTCTTTTTTATTATTTCAAACCAATTATATAAGAGCACAAAAGAATTCCTAAATGTTTGGAAGCTGCTATTTTTAGTATACCATAAAATTAATTAAAATATATTAACTGTGCCAGTCCTATGATTTTGAAAAATACATTTCTATATGGTTATCAGAGAACTGCATCAAATGTTGAAAAGTACAATTATTTTATATTTTTCCTAAGTCATCTTGCTTACATGTCATATTTGCAAATAAGTTTAAATGAATTTTATAGATATAAGTCAACACTGGCTGGCTTCTCTAATTTACTAATATTTAATGTTAATATATGTTTTATTGTGATCTGCTTAGACAAGCTATAATTATGATTAAAAATATCTCTGTTTTTGACATTACCAAGATGTCAAAAATATTAAGATACCCTACCTCTATTTGTTCCTACCCTCCAAAACAAAATAAACAAACAAAAATAAAACAAAACAACAACAAAAAGTACAGTGAACTAAAACAGCTAAGAAACTTCTCTTTAACTGTGACCCCTGATGTGATGCAGACCAGAGAAAGCATGCTCATCTGTGGAACATTTGGTTTAAAGAGTGCAATGCCTGGGGCATGACAATATTATATTAGACTGGCAAGTCTTCCTAAGTTGTTATCCCTCATAATTCTCCACTTTTCTTTATATTTTGGATTTTATAGGTTTTAGACTTTTGTACATTTTTAAAAAAAGTTTTATAGGTTTATACAGACTCTGGTGGACATTGCAAATATCTTCCAAGACCAAACTCACTGTTGGAAAATGCAAAAATGGTCAATACATCCATTACTTCATTGAAACTGTCAAGCAATATACGACACTAAAAGTAAAAAATGAGCTTCAAGCTAAACTGGGACGCTTCTGCTTTCCATTAAAATGCTGCGTGGAAGCTGAAAGACAATATAAAAAAGATGAACTCTCTGCATAAAATAATAATGTTATTTAGAATAGACAGATAATAAATGAGAGGCTACCAAATTGAGTGTGTGGGGGGAGTTCTGGAGTTGGAATCTGATATTTTTACTTCAGGCCACAAATCCAGAGTCAACTTTGAGACAAGGAAATGGCTTGGGCTCTGTGCCCAGAGGATAAGGTGAAAGGCAGAGAACATGGCCTGCCAACTAAATGCTGAGAGACCATAGTTTCTCCTCTTGTGTGTTTGCCTTGGGGAAGATAAAGTTGAGGAGAGAATGGTTTACCTGTTATTTACAATGCTATAAATGTTATGTAAAATTTCACAGTCACCAAAGTGAGGTTCATACACCCAGCTTATTCTTTCAGAGCCCACCCCAAATCTCATATGTACTTATTTATTTCTATTGTTTCCTTTTTTCTATTGTTTTCTCTGTAGAGACTGACAAAGATTTACTTTAATAAAGTTTACCTATTGGTCATGAATTGATTTTGGGAATCTTGCCCTGGAGGATGAAGAAAGGACAGGGAGAGGGAACGAGCAATGGTGCTGCCTATTTTAAAACTGCACTGTCCCTTGGTGCTCTTTCAATCTCTCCATTTCCTTCAATATAAAATAGAGTTGGCCAAGCTCATAGGAAGAAAGGACTTTCAGTAATCTCTGACACTTGACATGAAATACAAATGACAATAAAAGAGGTGCATGGGTGGAGTCACAAGGCCATAGAAACTGTTTCACAAATACAACTTAGAGGACAAACTTCAGAATCGCTTACAGAGCCACATGCTCCACTTTCTCCTGTGATGACGGACACTAGCTATTTACTCACTGCCATATGAAGTTAACCAGTAAGATCTTTCTGGATTCTATGCCAATATTTGCCAAAAACACTTGGAAATGGACAAAGGACTTAACTCAGTAATTTTATAGTAAGACTTCTCTATTCCTTTATTGAGCTTTTACTTGGTGACTTGATGTTGGAAAATACTAGGGTCTGAAGACAGTGAAAAAAAACAGGAATGAATTCATAGAGGTACAAAGATCTATGTTTAATGGTGTTCATTTTGATAACTCAGGAAATAACTAAAAACACATGAGCAAAGTTTATGACATAAACTGGGTATTGTAGCAAACACCTCTAATCCCATCACTTAGGATGTACAGATAAGAGTATTAGAGGTTCGGGTCATCCTTAGCTGCATAATGTGTTCTAGGCTAACCTGGGCAACAGGAGATCCTGAGACAAGCAAAGAAAGAAACAAAGGAAAAAAAAAAAAGATATAGCCATAGAGTACATATAGAGTATTTATCACACTGACATCTTAAAACAGAAACTGAATAATATAGTAACATGTCAATGTATTAAAAGTGAATATCAAGAAAAAGTTGACAAACCAGCATTTCAAGAAGCCCAATATAGTATAAATATATATGAATCTGGGCTGGAGAGATGGCTCCATGGTTAAGAGCACCAACTATTCTTTCAGAGGACAAGGGTTTGATTCCCAGCACCCACATGGCAGCTAACAACCATCTGTAACTCCAGTTCCAAGGAGTGTCTGATGCCCTCTGTTGACCTCCATGAACACTGGACTGCAGGGGTGTACTTACACACATGCAGGCAACACATTCATACATATAAAATAAAAATATGGACTGAACTGAGAAGTGATATATGAAATACACAAAACTTCAATAAAAGATTTAAAAAATAAAAAATAAAATATTTAAAAATATATATGAATTCAGAAGGAAGAAAAGCCTCAGATTGCTACAAACATCAAACCCCTCTGTGGATCCTACTTATAACAACTATGTATAATGAGTCCTAACGAAACTTACCTTCTAGGAGCCGCAAAGGTTTTAATACGAGAGACTTTCTTACCCCCCCCACAGAACAAGGAGAAATATGATGATGATGTCGTTCTCCAACTGTAAATTGGAGACAACTATTATAGAGGTAATCTCTTATAAAACTGGTAAAACTGCCTTCTTGAATTGACTAATAGACATAAGAACTGTGAAAAGGATTATTCTCTATTCAGAACCAAAGATAATACTAAAGTCTCCTTAATCTATGCACTTAAGCGAAATATATTAATGCAGGAGCTCTGACATCAGCAATGGATTATTTCACCAAGGAGATGTTGGCCAGGGGATCCAAGCCCCCACAAAAGGTAAAGGCTCCTTGCCTCTAAACTGGGATACCTGCAAGAAGAGAGGCGATAAGGCCCTGCTGTCGAAGTCCTGATGTTAACATGGGAAAGATCTATCGAGACCACACATGCAAGTGTACAGATGGTCTCTGGAACACCAGAGAGTGTTACCAAAGACCACTATACCAATAAAGCAAATATGGGTCTCCTTGAGTCAAGCAAGACTCCTCCATCAGCACCAGCTACACCTCACCTGCCTGGAAATACTGTGCAGCAGAGGTAGCCATATGCCTGTATATCCCAAATCTAATTGGCTATTGGCTCTCTCCTTGGAGGAATAACCCACGGCTGATGCCACAAGCTTACATCCTCTAATGGTTAGGAGATGTTATAAACCACACGAAGACCCTGTCATACTTAACAGAAGAAAATGTAGTTCATGGATTAACATACCATCCAAACATCTGTGTCTATACCAAAGTAACCTACCATAACAATTAGTACTGTTTAAATACCTATATATCTAATTGCGTGTGCTTCATTAGTAGGATCGAAAGGCCATATATTATACTATATATCTAATTGCATGTTCTTCATTAGTAGGATCTAAAGGCTATATATTATACTGTTTAAATACCTATATATCTAATTGCGTGTGCTTCATTAGTAGGATCGAAAGGTTATGCCTGGACAGGCTGTTGGCCCATGAAAGAAAATAGCCAGAATTGACTAGAGACCAAGACAACAGCTCCAGAGAAAGTAGACTGTTTTGCTTCTCATCCACCTGTGCCCCTTTTCTAAGCCTAGGGAACAATCTACGGAAGAGGGGGCGTGGTAGAATGTAAGGGCTGCGATTGGGGTGAATGGTGAAACTACAACAATATAGACTGGACNATGGCAGAATGCATGATCTGGGATGGGGTGGGGTGGGATGGGGGGAAGGGAAGGGGAAAAATGCCTGAACTGAATTGGAAAATGATGTATGAAATACACAAAGCATCAATTAAAAAAAATTAAAAAAAATAAAGATAGAATAAATTTAAAATTCAAAAAAAATAAAAATAAAATAAAAATTGAATAGTTTTTGAAATATATATATATATATATACATGAATTCAAATAAAACATCGAAAATGCAGTGAAAAATACTTAGAAACCAGACTAGCATATGATCAGTCAAATATAACAGGAGTCAACAGGATTTATTTCTGTGTGTTAAAGGTAATTTTTTCATCTGTATTTTATAGTTTGTTTTTCCAAATTTCCTGCAAAATTCTATTTTACCCAAAATATGAGAAATGTACTTATTTGGAAAAATGGTACCCATACCTCCATAATTCGAATATTATAAATCATTCTGAACACTGAGTTGACAATAGGGGCCTTGTTATCCAACATCACATCATATGAAGGACATGCCTTATGTTACAAATCATATGATGGAATCCATAAATGAAACACTGGTAATTAAGTTAGATTAAAGACAGAGCATTGTCTGTGAAAATACAGTAAAGACACAGTATCTGAGTATGTATTTCTTTTTTTTTTTTATTAATTTTATTTATTTCTGTATGTGTATGAATGTACTGTCTGCATGCAAGTCTGTGCACCCGTGTCATGCAACGCCGCGGAGTTCAGAAGAGGGTCTCGGATTCCCCTGGAACTGGAGTTCTCCTGGAATTGGAGCTTCAGACGATTCTCAGCCGCCATGTGGGTGCTGGGGATCGAACCCGGGTCCTCTGTAAGAGCGGTCGGCGCTCTTAACCGCTAGGCCATCTCTCCAGCCCTGAGTATGTATTTCTAAGGACTCTTGTACACATAAAATTCTACGACTATGTGGCCTGCATGAATGAGTCCTTCCCACTCTCTAAGTTACCAAAATACTCTCAATGCTCTGACAAGACATATGGACTTAATCCCACTACAGTAGTTTGATGATGATGCCAGATGATTCAAAGAATAATTATCTGTCATGTTCAGAAAGCAGCTCCATATCTGCGTGCGTATGTCGATCACACCCTGACACAGCTCTAAAAGAATGGCAGCTGCATCAAGAGAGAAGATACCTTCTTCGACCAGAGTTCTCAACCTTTTTTAAAAACAAAATCTGTTCTTTTTCAAGAGAAAAAGGATGGCAACCTTTGTGTTAAATAAGAAATTCTTCTGTTAATTATTGGGTCAATTATTGGGTTATTTAATCCTAATTACATGACCATAGTCCTGTATCTTCAGCAACTTGAAACACTTTGTGATGGTTGAAGAAATTCTTGAATATTTTAGCTCAAGCATAGTTGAGTAGCACGTTACTACAAGTCTCTATTTTATCACATCTCTATAAAAAAAAAAAACACAGGTCTTTAGGCTATACCCATATCCAATACAAAATTAAAGCTAAATTTGCTTTGAAGTTCAAAAACACTTTCCTGAGACAGCTAAAAAAAATTCTTTGAATAATGAAGAGCAGTGCTGAAGAATGAATAATGGATAAACGAGACTGCTTTTTATAAACACTTTAATCCATTTGTCTCTTTGCAGTTTCATTTTAGCAGACAATGATAAAGGATCTTGAGTAATGTCGGTAAACACAATTTAAAAGGGGGGAGAAAACACCAGACAACTATGTAGGATTTGAAGCATAGTTTAGTCACTTATTAAACATCAGCATAGGTAAGTAACTGCTATCCAGTATGTCTCTGGGGAAAGCTTTGACCATGGAGTCTTGTTAGTGTTAAGCATCTGAGAGCCATGGACTATAAAATAAAATCAATACTGTAACCTTAACTGTAAAAGTCGAAAAGATACTGGAAGTGTTCT
The DNA here is from genome assembly GCA_009823505.1 of Rhizomys pruinosus. NCBI lineage: Eukaryota > Metazoa > Chordata > Mammalia > Rodentia > Spalacidae > Rhizomys > Rhizomys pruinosus. Next base: position 601,240 of record VZQC01009916.1, read on the forward strand.
AATTTAACAAGATTACAGATGACTTTTTAGAGGAGGACATTTGGGAAAAAGCCACGCATTTAGAAACATTTATGCTATGAGACTCTCAAGGTTTCTGTTGTTACTGACACTGTTGTTTTCCATGCTGGCAAGTTAGGGCCATTTGACTGTTGTGTTATGTTAGCGGATTTACAGGAAGGTTCTAGAAAAGACCTGGAACTTATTTCAAATAAAATCATTAAACCGAGATAGTAAACTAATTGCTTGGGAGCAATTATGATTTGATATGGTTTAGAAAATAGAAAAAAAAGAGAATAAAAAATTTAAAGTCATCTGCTTAACAGCTTAATGTAAATATAATCACCCAGCACAATATTCTGTTTCTTATAGTGGAAAAGTAGTCAGAGCTGTCATAAATTGAAGTATTTTAAGTTCAATCCTAAATCAACATTTTTTTTCCTTCAATAAATGTAAATGAAGAACACTGTGTCAATGAAATTACTATGATGGTATTTTTATTATCCTAATGGTTTTAAAAATCACGTGAAATTGATCAGTAACAAAACCTCTATTTAGTAATGGACCAATTACATTTGCGAGATAATGTCAATGAAACAGAATATTGTCACAGGATAATGGGCTCCTATTGCTAGGCCCCTAGTCATTTAGAGAAAATAAATGCTGCCGTCTGGCTGAGTCATTTGTTTTCAAAGTAGGAGACACTGATCCTGTAACAAGGTTCTGTTATAATAACTCAATCTCTATCAATCATTTGTTGTACCAGGATGAAACAGGACAGGACATGAATTTGTGAGAAACGGGCATTCCTGAAGGGTAAGGCAAAACACTCAGTGCCTCCAAGCATGTAAACAATCAATTATTACGTTATTCTCTGAGAGCACTTAAAGTAAACATTTGAAAGCTAACTTAAGAAATGGAAAACTTTTGTAATTTTCTGAAAGATCCACATTAGTGAAAGCTTAAAGATTCAAGGACAGGTTAAGTGTCTCTCCTATGAGATGCTCAGGGCCAGAAGCTTGGCCTTTTGTTTCTAGAGTATTTGTATTCAGATAGTGAAGTATCTCAGAATGTAATGCAAGTCTAAACAAGAAGTTCACTTATGTTGCATATACACCTTATCCGCATAGCCAGAAGGGAGTTTTATATGATATTTTTAGTATGTGTGTGTTTAGACTGAAACACCAAACATGAAGACAGGTGTGGAATTTTCCACTGTGACATCATACTAGCTCTAAAAGCATTTCAGCTTTTCAAACTAGGGACTACTGAAAACTACCAAATTCTCTGACTCCAACTGATTTAAAAATCTAAAACCTTGCCCACAAAGAAGCCTTAGTACTTAACTTCCTTATTTTACAAATGGGAAAACCCCAGCCATTACCAGTATGGTTAATAATCAATGTTTAAGAGGGCTGCAGAGATGGACCAGCAGTTGGGCACTGGATGATACCAGGACACTTACACACATGTAGGTAATACACTCATACACATAATATAAAAATATTCTTTTAAAAATAAACCTTTAAGATATTCTGGGGATTTACACTTGGAGTGTATATTAGGTATATTGAGAAATTTTATTTATTAAAGTGAAAATGGTACTGTATTTTTAAGAAAAACTTTATTAGGCACAATTGGAAGTATTTATAATCAAATGGTATGATGTGCTTTAAAATATATTTTAATTGGTGGAATAAAGAAAATGCAACAAGAATGGCAAAATATTAACAGTTAACACTGGGCCCATGTGGTTAAACTTCAGGTTTCTCATTTTATATATTTTTCATAGCAGAAAAACTCATCAAACTTGCAACATTTTTAGTTAAAATATATTTAATCGTAGCATTAATATATATTTACATGTATACCTACATTTTACCATAATAAAACTGTGTTTTGAAAATTCCTTCAGAACCCTGAAAACTAATAAATTTACTTCTGTCTTCTTATTCTAGTTCTACAGGGCTTAATGGAATCCACCAAGCTCTCCAGGAAAACTATTCATTTGCCAAGACTTGTGAAGTGGTATTCAAGTTCACCTCGTCCATTTCTCTCTAAATAAATAAGATTTTCTAGGGAAGCTGTGGGGTAACACAAAGAGAAAATACTACTCATTTCTTTTTTTTTTAAGTAAATTTTTTTTATTTTATTTATTTTTGTACGTGTATGAATGTGCTGTCTGCATGTAGGTTTGTGCACCCTTGTCGTGCAATGCCGCAGAGGTCAGGAGAGGGTCTCGGGTTCCCCTGGAACTGGAGTTCTCCTGTAATTGGAGTTACAGATGGTTCTTAGCCACCATGTGAGTGCTGGGGATCAAACCCGGGTCCTCTGCAAGAGCAGTCGGTGCTCTTAACCGCTAGGCTATCTCTCCAGCCCAACTACTCATTTCTTTTTAAAAACAAAACCAAAATCTTAGGCTCTGATATTAGCTGGCTATTTCAGACAAGGTAATGTTGAGCCTTCTATGACTTTAACTGTAAAACAGAGCTTGAATGATGTCTAACTAAGGATTATAAAGGTCTATGATCTATGCCTAGAAATGATTATCAATAGTCCAGTAACTCAAAGTACCCTGGCTTTCAAGCTACTCCAAAATAAGCTTAAACATTAAATTGGTGTGTGAAAGGGTTTGGAAAAAAAGCATTTTATTATGCTAAGGAATGTTGCACAGTGTGCTAAGACGTCCTGTACTGGAGGATTCATGCTTCCTATTTTAATCTGTTTCATTCAGTTATCAACTAGGAAGTTATTATTTAAAACTATGCATTACAATGGATCTTTTCTGCAAAATAGGCATTTTTAAATCATTAAAACTCCACAGCCCGGAAATAGGAGTTCACCTTTCCACACTGACTAGCTCAGGCCTTACCCAAAACATTTTTCTTGATTCCAACACATGAAAGGCAGACATATATTTGTTAATTAGCAGGAATAAGAGGAATTCTAATAAAACCCTTTACCAACAATGTGTCCTTTTCCTTTAGTTTTGAAGCAGTGATTTTTTTTTCCCACCTCTGAAGGCACTAATACCAAGTGGTCAAGGGTCTCTGAAACTGGCTTCTGTTATCATAGTACCAAGACTCAGTTACACATCTTGACTGCTAATGCTTTTTGTAAGTTGAAGACAGAAAAATTTAAAACAAGCAATGCTTATGAGCTGGAGGTGTGGCTCAGTGCTTGAGAGCATTTGCTGCTCTGCCAAACAACCCCGCTTTAGTTCCCAGCACCCCGCTGGGTGGCTCACAGAGCCTGCAGCTCCAGCATTGGAGGCTCCAACACCCTTTGGCCTCCATGGGCACCTGCAAGCATGTGGTACACATAAACTCACACAGACACACACATACACATAATAAAAACAAACCTAAAAAACTACGCTTATACATTAAATTCAAGCCAGCTCCTCTACACATTTATCCCACCAAAGGATTTTTGTTTCTGTTTTTATTTTTCAGGTTCAACAATTTGGTATTTGAACATTTGCTATTTGAGCCATATGATATGAACTCTAAGTATATACAGAATCAGTGGTCAATGGGTTCCCAAAAGCAGCTGTAAAGTTCCTTCTCTGAGGTCATGCTGCTACTGGCCCTTCTTTCTCTAAGACTCCATTTAAAGTTAATGACTCCCAGATAGCAGCTACCCAGCCAGGCATGAACACTGCTGGTTCACTTGGCTCCCACAGCCCCACAGAAACTTGGGCAATTCTATCCTTTGTGAAAGAGGAGTTTGGGCTCCACCATTTTCCTAATACTTTCTCTGGCTCCTTCCACTGGGGAAAAGACTGCATTCACACACACAGCATAGCATGTTATTCCAGTCAGCAGTCTCTCCTGGATGCTCCCCGCTCCCAGCAGTATATTAACATTCTATATATTCATTTAAAAATGAAAAAAATTAAATTTTAGTTAAAATAGAATTTCCCAAACTCAGGTGACCATTTACATCTGGCAGATCTAGGAGCATTCCTTAAACTTGTATTTCCACGTGCTGGTCTCTGAGCACACTCCCTCACTCTGTGTCTTGATGATTACTGACTTCCTGATTGAGCTCAAGGCAGTGAACTGGCATCCCCTCTCTAGCTCCCGCTGCCTCTGTTTAAACTCATTTGATAGTTTACTACTACATCCTTACATAACTCTATGAAGTATAAAAAAGTTTAGTACATTGAGGACTATTTTATTGAGGAAAGTGTATGAAAAATTAATAAAAGGAACTTACAAATATACCCAAACTTCAGACTTGCTGGAGAGGTTTACTTACATAACAGGACTGTGTTTGTGTGTAAATGGGTATGGTATGGGGAACGGGACTCCAGGGCTTGTGCAAGTACTCTGTCACTGAGCTACATCTTCAGCTGTTGTCCATTTAAATTTATTTATTTATTTATTTATTTATTTATTTATTTATTTATGCATGAGAGTTTTGTCTCCGTGTATGTAAGTATGCCACATACATTCAATGCCTGTGTAGATCAGGTGTCAGATTCTCTGGAACTGGAGTTACAGATGGTTGTTAGCCACCACCGAGGGTCCTGGAAGCTGAACCTGAGTCTTCTGAAAGAGTAGCCAATGCTCTTAACTACTGAGCCATCTCTCCAGTTCCTATACATTTTTAATTAGTAGCTTGATTTTCTAGAATTTACTGTAACCCGAACACAGTGTCTAAGTAGTCTTTAGAATATCGAGTTTAAAATTTTAGTTAATTCTAATTACATACCAATATATAACAATACCAATTTTTCTAATAGGTCAATTTATTGAGTTTGTGTAAAGATTTATGTATCGGGCTGGAGAGATGGCCTAGTGGTTAAGAGCGCCGACCTCTCTTGCAGAGGACCCGGGTTCGATCCCCAGCACCCACATGGCGGCTGAGAACCATCTGAAACTCCAACTCCAGGAGAACTCCAGCTCCAGGGGAATCCGACGCCCACTTCTGACCTCCGCAGCATTGCACGACACGGGTGCACAGATTTGCATGCAGACAGTACATTTGTACACATACAGAAATAAATAAAATTAATAAAAAAAAAAGTAAAAAAAAAAGATTTATGTATCATGGTACTTTAAAAGTAAGTTCACACCAAAGCATAAAGATAATCTCCTTGTTAACTTTTCTGTGTATTTCTTTTCTGTGAAGCCCCCGTTTCATAAATAACAATGAAAACTGAAACTTCATCATATTTGTGTGCCCAATGCCTATAAAAATCCCTGGTATATGATAAGGATCTGATAAATGTTAAATAAGCCAAGTTATCTTGGTCTTAAATGTGTAGACATAAATAACAGTCTTACTGCATAAAAAAAGTCTTTTTGAGTTTCCATTTAATCTAAGATTACCAGTTGTTTTAATATTCACCAGACTGAGAAGCCACTGAGTTTTTCATTTAGAAAGTGTCATGTATATTACAAATACATTTACCATATCTATGCTCCTTATTTGCAGACTTAGGGGAATCAGTGACTATTAAAACAACAAGGCAAAGTGACCTTGATAAATGATTATTCCAAACGTTCAAGTAAATACTTTATTAGCCTGTTGTACTCCTGGGCATTGGTGTACAACTAGATTTGGTCTCATTAAAGTATCTTGAATTAGAAGGAAATCCATAATATATATCCATTTTTAACCTGTATTAAAAGTTACAAAGGATTATTTTAGTGATTTCTTCTAGAAAAGCTAGAGGATCAATTTTCAACTAAGGATCAATTTTCTGAATAATCTTAGGCAGGTAAAATTAAATGTTGACAAGAAATCAAGAGAGATTTTTGTGGGTAAGTGTTGAAATCAAAGAAATATCCAACCTGCATGTTTTATGAACTGAATCATTAAACTCTTAATGATGAAAAAAGCCTTCCCCCAAAGTACTTAGTTTAAAACTATTCTTGTCTAAGTTTACAAAATTACAATATTTCATAATCAGCAAATTGTAACCTTGTTTTCTGAAAATAAAAGGCAATCCATAATTAATTATGTTTGTAATAGAAAATAAAAATATTTTACATTAATAAAAATACATAAACACATGTCACCCGAAAGCTCCATATGGATTGTGAATATTTGCATAATATCTTTTAGAAATAAAATACATATAATAATTTGGTCATACCATATCAGGGGTTTTTTGCCTTAGAATAAATCTCAATGTATGTTTGTGTTTCAGATTTCAAGAGAAAGTATGGTGCAATATTTGTTCATAATTTTATTATATTTGATTCTCATACTTCGAAACTGAGCTTTGTAGGGCTATGGAGAGAGGAGGTTCTAATGATCAGTTAATACAGACTAAGGTAGATACCCCCCAAATAAGAGTAAATTTGTAGTATTTCTGCTACTGTTATAAACAGAAGCACATGAGCATGAACCAGTAAGGGTTATTGAGTACCGATCACTAAAGGGCTTTATGGGAGAAATAACACTGTAAGGCTCTGCAAGCAGTACTCAATAGGTACTTTAGACAATACTTTCACAAGGGACAAGAACAAAGATGGACAAGCACAACTGTGGGGCATTTTTGTTTTGCAAGTTTTAAAAATGTGTTTCTCTAAGAACAAAAGCTCTACATTGGGCTTAGCAAATTTAAGAAGATAATACTGTATTGGCCTCAGTTCTGCATTGTCATTTAAGTCTTCTTCCCACAATGGCTTATTGTGCATATTACAAAGTCTTCAAGGTCTTCAAAATTCAAGTGACAGGTTTTTTTTTTAAGCACACATGAGAATGGAACATTTATCCTTACTCTTAATATAATTTGCTTTTACAGACTTCTCCAATAATTCTAGTTATCTTGACAATAGAAAATCATCAAGACAATGCAATGATTCTACAAAGGAGAAGAATGACAGTTTCCCTTCTACTTTTCAAAAATGTTTTATAATATGATGTGAGATTGGCTTTACTGAATAGGCTGAGAGAGGAATCAATTCTTACACAGTGACACTCTACAATAAAGAACACCTACACTTCCAAACAGCACATCCATCCATCCACATTCACAGTGTTATTATTATTACCATTAGGATCTTTCCCAGAATAATTTCCTGACAGAGAAAATACAGCTTTGTTTAGAATAAAGTGACAATGTCAGTAAAACAAGTAATAAAATATGAAGAGTTGAGGGGTTTGTTTTTATTCATTCTTACTTAGTGCCATTATTTCTTGCCTTCACCAATGAGACTGACTGCACATCACTGGTTGGTTTATACAACAAAATATTTACTGTGCCCCTAACTATGTACCAAGTATTGCACTTAGTACTGGCTACAGCAATGGTCAAAACAGCTGCTCCCATGGTGCAGAAACGTTTAAACAATTTCTCCAATAAATAAATGCAGAACTACATGTTACAAATGCAATGAAGGAACAAGTCTGGTGCCAAGAGACAAAGGCAGGAAGAACTAATGTAGAATGAAATTCCTTAGTGGACTCTGAGCCGATAAAGATATCAAAGAATTTGCCACATGAAGAGGTAAGAAAGAACACTCCAGAGTGTATGGTTTACAAGAAGTTTTTGGGCACCAAATTCCTAAATCCAAACAAAGCAGCATGCTCAGGTATTCTTAGGAATGAAAGCAAAATGGGAGCCCAGAAGGTCAAATGAGGGATTCTGATTTGCTCCTGAGAGTAGTGGGAAGTTGAGGATGGAGCTGAAGCAAGAGCATGGCAAGATGGCATGTACGTTTTATAAAGATAAACTCTGTCTTACTGCCTGAAGGATGGATTGGGAGAGTGCTTCAAAGGCTAAATTCTCCAGCTGATTTTCCAGGCCTTCCACAAAATCGGTCAAGCCACGTCTCCTCACTTCCTGTCCCATCTGCAGTACCAGTCTCACAGCATGCAACGGTTGTTCAGAAACCTGCTCTCCTGCCTCAGCATCTGCCTCTGCTTGGCCTCTTCCCTGCCCCTGTATTTTACTAGTCAAAATCAACACATTAAAGGTAACCCAACTAACTCAGTCCAATTCCTCCACACAGGTCTCTATCTTATAAATCCTATGTCACTCAAAATAAAAATTCTGGGCAGTAAGAAAGAATCCTGAACTGACTTTGTCTGTGTTATGTGCCAGAGCTGCCTGCTAAGATTTCCCAACATATAGCTTTCCAACCCCACAGACACACACATAGGTCGTGGGCTCTGAAGACCATTAGCAAAGAGTTCCTTCTTTTATACTAAAATATAGACTTTGATTTAAAACAAATTTACAAGTACATTTTATGGTGCTGGTATAAAATATTATTTGCATATGTGCTCACAGACCAACAAGAACCATAGCTAGCTAATGTTCCTGCTTTCAATGACCTCCTTATTGTGGGGAAAGATAAGAGTGTGCATGATAGCAACATATTAAATCCAATACACCTCAAGAAAGAAAAAGACTAAGTCAGACCCCCGAAAGCTAATAATACCAGAATTTTAAAGAACTGCAAAAATAAAATTACAAATCAACAAATGAGCTAACAAACGGAATAAATAGTTTCCAGGAAAAGAAATACAAATGACACCAACTATTTTAAGAAATGTTCAACATCCCCAGTCATTAGGGAAATGTACTTAAAACTACTTTGAGATATTACCTCACCCCAGTCAGAGTAACTACTATCATCAAGAAATCTGACAACAATATTAGAGGGAATACAGAGAAAGAAGAACCCTTACTTGCTGCTTGGGGGAAAGGCAACTTACTACAGCCATATGGAAATCGGTTTGGAGGTTCCTCAAAAAGTTAAAAATAAAACTACCATCTGACTCAACTATCTTATTCCAGGGCATATACCCCCCAAATTTCATACCTACTGTGAGATCCTTGTAACCCCATGTTTATTGCTGCTTTATTCACTATAGCAAGAAAATGGAACTACCCAGTCGTCCATCAACAGATGAATGGGTAATAACAATCTCATACATCTATAAAAATGGAATACTATTCAGTTCTAAGCAAAAGCAAAATCCGAAAATTACCAGGATAATGGATGCCACTAGAATATATAATATTAAAGAAAGACATCCAACCTCAGAAAGTTAAAAAAAAACATACATGTTCTACCCCATATGTGGCTCCTAGCCTATAATGTATTCGTGTAACTCTGTAAACAAATGCATATGTGGGTATACTGTAAGATTTAGAAAGAACAAGAAAGGACAATTTTCAAAAAGCCATAGTAATGAGTGCATATATACAACACACCATGTAAGTTCTTTGAATCATATCTCAAGATATAACAGATTTTAATGCAAAGTCCATACGTGACTCTGTAAGAGACTGTTAAAGGAAATCTGAATTTTAAATCAAAGTTTTTTTTCATTATTTGAATACTTCTACTATATGCTGTGGTCTTTTTAAAAAAAATACTTGTAATTTTTTAAATGGCCTAAAAATAAGACCTATTAAAATTCTATTGTTCCTCACAGCTACCCTAGAATGGAGTCAGTTTTTTCTAGGGGTTGACTTAGACATCATTTCTTATATTATACTGTTGTGATTTGTGCTCTACCTACTTCCACAAGAAATCTAGGCTTCCTCTAAATAAGAACTCTCCGTACCTGGCACTTGCTAATGGCCAATGCCTGGAACCTCACAGTGAAGAGCAATCAACTTCACTGAGTCAGAACTTGGGGCTCTGCTGTGATCCAACAACCAGACCCAATACACTCACATAAAGAGCCATGGCTTCCAAAAGCCCATTTTGTGTGAAAATAAAAGTATAAGGCAGGACTTTTGTAATTCTGATAACATTTGACACAGTATCCTAAACTGTTTTCTTCAAGTAATTTTATTGAAAACATTTCAAGTGTAATCTATACTGGCACTTTAGGAAGCACAAACTAAGCAAAATTCAAGCACCAAGCAGCACTGTTCTCTGGTGTCCTGGAAGTGTCTTCCTGTTACCCACCTTGATCTCTTTCATGCCATGTTCGACTTCCAGCAGCTGGTGAATTCGGAGAGGGATAAAAGTCTCCTGTAGGGCTTGGCTCCATATTTTCATCTATGGATATAGTTTTAGGTCTTTTGCTGTTAAAATATGACAATAGTTATGTTAATGGGAATTTTTGGAAGATGTGCAGCATTCAAAGATGACTTGAGAGGATTCTTACTGTGGAAATTTACACAAATACAAGTAAAAGCGGAGCCTTGAAAGCATGGTGAGCATCTACAGCATTTACACAAATAGCAAAGCTTTCTAGCTGTACACACCACTCACACCATTCTAGCCCTATACCCAACAAACCCTCTATTTATTCTATTTTGTCGGAGACTTTTCCAGAGACACTTGTCATTAAAAGTGAACTCTCAATGTGTCTTGTCTGCTAATATTAAAATTTGTTACTAAAATGTACTTGACTCATATTACCATTGTTACCAATGTTAATAATATTCATTTGCACAGCATTTGCACTGACCACATGACCCTTTAATATTCATTCAGAGATAAAGCGATAGAACTGAGCATAAAAACAGCTTCGGAAGTCATAGTATTGACTAAGTCCTTTATTAGTTCCTAAGAGCAAGCTCCTTAACCTTTCTAAACTCAGTTAATCATCTGTAAAATGGAAATAATAAAACCATGTTCAAAGAGTTTGGTTGAGAAGATGAAGTGAGCTAATAACTATAAAGCTCTTAGTTAAATGGCTGGTATTTAGAAGATACTTATTAAATATCATTAGCGTAACCGTATAATTAATATTAAAACCTTTCATAGTACTTTGCTTGTTATAAATTATTTCATGTGTTCTTCTTTACCATTTCCTAAAAACTAAGGCTATTAGTCCTTAATTCTTAATGTCAAACCATGAAAAAAGATTATTGCCAAATTAAATCAAATGGCCTGTTTTTAGAACGTTTTAGATGAAAAAAGTGACATTTATTGTTAAGAAACGTGAGATTAAAGAGTATTTTATAGCATGGTGATAGTGTTGGCTTTCACCAATACTCTTATTAAACAGCTAATATAACTATGAAAGTGAATACTTTTTCAATTTATAAAATTCTTATTTGTGCCAGGCGTGGTGGCACACGCCTTTAATCCTAGCACTTGGGAGGCAGAGGCAGGCGGATCTTTGTGAGTTCAAGGCTAGCCTGGTCTACAGAGTGAGTTNTGCGTACAAGAGTAAACAGAAAATGAATAAGCTGTGGAATTTGGAAAGAAATTTTTAAGCTTGAAATCTCAAGGAGGGGAGCATTAAAGGGCACAGAATCAGGGTAAACAGTTAAGGCAAACATTTTCGACCAAAATAGCCAGGATCTTGCAGCTGAGATCCAGCCTCACTGCTGGTAAAGAGGCTAAAGTGGATTAAATGGACCAAAACTGGGTTTGAGGATAGCAGGGAATTTTATTTTTGCTGTTACTCTTTTCACAATAGATATATGATAGAAGGTTACACTGACAAACATCTTGAAGCTTTTTCTCAGTTGATACTTTTTCTATTCTTTGCATTTGAATTTGGTTGTTGAATGTGTGCATCTCTATATATGTGTGTAACACACACACACACTCAACACACTTCTTTCTTAGTTGAACCATGATAGTAAAAATGATTAGTGGAGTTGAAATCTGTTGCAATGCATGGGGCACTTGCTGCAGTGTTTAGGAGAGCTGAAATATGCAATAATTGATTTTAACATGCGTTGTAATTGGTTCCACATGCATCGCTGTCAACTGTGATACATCATAATTAAACTGACATGTTCAAAAACTGGCCACTGAAATGAGCACTCACTGAATTCTCCAACTGTGCACAGCTTGCTGCATCTCAGCAGCCCTTGGTTTCCAGTCCGGTCCTGCGCTGCCAGGCTTGAGCTTGTTGCTGAGCTCCTCAATGTTTTTTTATCTATTCACCTCTCAAATTTTAAGTGAACTCCTGTAGTAGATCCAGGCTCTTTCCTCATCTTCATTTTCAGATGCTCACATATCTTAACAGTTATAGGTCTATGCACAACTTCCTAAGTCATCATAAATCAGACCTAAAATTGCAAAATGTGGCCAAGAATTTGACATAAAATAAGACAGAGCAGCAGATCTAAAGAAGTCCCATATTTTAGTCTCTCTGCCCCCAGCTAAATCATGCTTGGACTCTAATTGGGCTATGCTTTTGGAGAAAGAAAGCTTAGGGTAGGGCACATCTGCTTCTGGTCCCCATCGGACGGATCACGATCTTCCTACACGCTCTCTGCTTCTTCCTCTGGTCACCAGAATGCTCATGTGCATTCAAGTTTCATTATATGACCAAAAGGAAATCAACACTTCAGGTCTTGAGGCTGCTGGGATTGGCGAATCCCAGCTCTTAACTTTGACATGATATCAGTAAACTATGTGCCCCTAGCTTTCTCCTTGGGTAAAATGGGAATGGCACAGAAATTTGACCATTATCTCACAGCTTTCAACAGAATGGCAGACCAGCATGGTGGAGTGTGTCTCAGCTCCTGACGTTTCCATTCTAAATCAGCATGAGCCGTGTCTGCCTTTGGAGTTTGTGATACCCCACTTTTCTGTTTTAACCAAGTGAAGAACGGCCCTCCTTACCCACCCCTTGCTCTGCTCTTTTCTACACACTCAGACCCTGTGATGGTGAAATGCCCACTATCAAAAGTCAGCTTACCACTCATCCATGGTTGATCAGGATCTTCCGTTGACTGCAAGCCTCCATAAGACCACCCCCATGAAAAAGAACATGGCAGCCATCTCCCCATTTTTTTACCTTTGGGATGTATTCTCTCTCTCTCCTATCCCAATCGTGTGTGAATGGTAGGGATTCCTAATGTCAGTAGCCTATACTTTGCTAGAGGCCTAAGAGGTTTAGCTGGCCAATCATGATGTCTCTTCTGTTTGTCCACAGATCATAATTAAGGCTTGCCCAAATGACCATGCTGGGGCAATGAAGATTGCTCAGAGACAAGCATCTCTCATTTCTTAGGAATAAGCTGTGAAGACATAAGCCTGTTGAGTGACATTGTATCAGAGGAAGAAAGCCCACTCCTCACCATGTGAAAGAAGGAGAGATTGGGGCCCAGGCATGCAAGGAACAGAGTTGAGAAAAAAATGTACTATACAAACCAAAACACACACTCCCAGGTTTCATACAAACCAAAAAAACATTACTCCAGTTCATACAGACCAAAACACACCCCAGTTCATACAAACCAAAACACACTCCAATTCATATAAACCAAAACATACTCCAGTTCATACAAACCAAAACACACTCCAATTCATATAAACCAAAACATACTCCAGTTCATACAAACCAAAACACACTCCAATTCATATAAACCAAAACATACTTCAGTTCATACAAACCAAAACACACTCCAGTTCATACAAACCAAAACATACTCCAGTTCATACAAACCAAAACACACTCCAGTTCATACAGACCAAAACACACTCCAGTTCATACAGACCAAAACACACTCCAGTTCATACAGACCAAAACATACTCCAGTTCATACAGACCAAAACATACTTCAGTTCATACAAACCAAAACACACTCCAGTTCATACAAACCAAAACACACTCCAATTCATATAAACCAAAACATACTCCAGTTCATACAAACCAAAACACACTCCAATTCATATAAACCAAAACATACTCCAGTTCATACAAACCAAAACACACTCCAATTCATATAAACCAAAACATACTCCAGTTCATACAGACCAAAACACACTCCAGTTCATACAAACCAAAACACACTTCAGTTCATACAAACCAAAACACACTCCAGTTCATACAAACCAAAACACACTCCAGTTCATACAGACCAAAAAAACCACTAAAGCTACTCAGTTCATATATACAGTACCAAACACAGAACTCCAGTTTCATAAACAGACCCAAAACACACTCCTAGTTTCAACGCTACAATATATCCAATAACACACTCCAGATTCAGTACAGAACCACAAAACACAACTCAGTATTACCAATACAAGTGACCAAAATACATACTAGCCTATTGATTCCAATTCTATATACAGAGACCACAACAACACTTCACAGTTCATAACAAGACAAAACACACTCCAGTTACATAACAAAGAACCAACCGAAACACATCTCCCCCCACCAAAGTTACATACAGACCCAAAACACACATATCCCAAGTTCATTTCAATCCCAAAGCCATAAACACACCTCAACTAGATCTTCACAAACAAAACCAAACCACACTTTTTCAAGTTTCATACGATACCAAAACACACTCCAAGTTCAGTACAGAACCAAACACCACACCCTCCAAGCTCTCATTAAACGAACCCAATATACACCACATCTCCAGTTCATTCAAAACCCAGTAATACATTACCTCCAGCTCATACGACTCCCAAAACATCCACTACCTAGTCACATATCAGACCCAAAGAACCATACTCAAAGTTCACTACAGATCAAACATACTACAAGTCCATCTCACCTATCAAACCAAAACCACCACCCCCCAGTTCCTTACAAACCCAAAACACATTACCTCAGTTCTCATTACAAACCAAAAACGACGAACTCCGTTCACATACAAATCCAAAACACCACTCCAAAGTCAAACAAACCCAAAACCACACCTTCCAACTCAAAGTCATACAAACAACTCAACAAACACACCTCCAGTTCACAAAATAAAAAATTACAAAAAACTCACAAAACTACAAACTAATCAATCCTAATCAAATAAATAACAACAGAATTAAACAATAACACCAAAAACATTACTTCCAGGACACCAAAGTACTACAACAGAAACTAAATCAATGAACAAACTCAAAAAACCCAACACAAACTCCAACGTTCCCATACCAACAACAACCATCCCAAAGTTAACAATAAAACCAACCACACCAAAAAATAACCCACACTCCCAGTTGTTCCCATTAAAACTAAGAAATAAAACAAACCCACACTACCAAACACCCCCCAAAAAAACACACCATATCCAGTTTCATTTAAACCAAACCAAACAACATTTCCAATTCCATTTACAATTACATTACCAAAACAACACCCCCAGCCAAAAATACACCATTCCAGTTTCATACAAACCAATAAAACACGACTCACCAGTTCATACCAACCCCCCCACAAAAACCACACACTCCAGTTCTATACAAACCAAAACACAAACACTCCAGTGCATAAAACCAAAAAGGGCAGAGTAACTAGAGCGACCACGTCTACCCCCGTAGTTCATATAAAACCAAAACCATTCTCCAGGTTCCTAGCTGGAGTCTGTATTCCTTAGTGAAACTACAAGGAAGCCGAAGCTATCCATAGAGGTAAAATTAAAGAGAAATATGTTAACTGGGAGACATACGCCAAAAAACATACTAACGTCATAACCCCACGCCACCGCCGCACCTCTCCAATGACCGTCGGCCAATGACCCAAGTAGTACACTATTAACTCCTATGGGTCTTTTCATTGATACCCTCTGCCCCATGGGCGCGCTCGGTTTGAAATTTTCTGGACAGAGTCTTAGGTGGATATACGACTCGACACGATTTCGTCCCTGGTGAGGGTTCGCTGCTCCTTTCGTAGTCGTGGTAGTCCATTTTTCCTCAAATAAAGACTGAAGAAGCTATGGCTCACGCATCCTTAATTCTTAGATGTCAAACATGAAAAAGATTATTGCCCAAATTAAATCAAATGGCCTGTTTCTAGAACGGTTTAGATGGAAAACAAAAGTGACATTTATTGTTAAGAGAAAGTGAGATTTAAAGAGTATTTTATAGCATGGTGATAGTGTTGGGCTTTCACCAATACTCTTATTTAAACAGCTAATATAACTATGAAAGTGAATACTTTTTTCAATTTATATTTTTTTTTTTTTAATGTTAATTAATTTTATTTATTTCGTATGTGTATGAATTACTGTCTGCATGTAGGTTTGTGCACCCGTGTCGTGCAAACGCCGCGAGTTCAGAAGAGGGTCTCGGATTCCCCCAACTGGAGTTCTCCTGGAATGGAGCTTTCAGCACGGTTCTCAGCCGCCATGTGGGTGCTGGGGATCGAACCCGGGTCCTCTGTAAGAGCAATCGGCGAAACGTGAGATTAAAGAGTATTTTATAGCATGGTGATAGTGTTGGCTTTCACCAATACTCTTATTAAACAGCTAATATAACTATGAAAGTGAATACTTTTTCAATTTATAAAATTCTTATTTGTGCCAGGCGTGGTGGCACACGCCTTTAATCCTAGCACTTGGGAGGCAGAGGCAGGCGGATCTTTGTGAGTTCAAGGCTAGCCTGGTCTACAGAGTGAGTTCCAGGACAGCTGGGGCTACAGGAGACCCTGTCTCGAAAAGACCAAAAAAAAAAAAAAAATTCTTATTTGTACCTATACTGATCATAACAATAAAAATACCACAAATTAACTCTATGTACTGTTAATAAATATGCTACAGAATTTTGGAACTGGAAATGACCTCTGAAACCACATGCATACCCCAGTCCCCCATTTTTGACAACTAGGGAGTCACATTGGGAGCAATTCAATGAATTGCTCAGGGCAAGTTAACAGAGCAGTCACCCAGGAAGGCCTGTCCTCTGAACAGGGCACTATGCTCCCAAATCTGGAAAGACTGTTTATGGCTCAGTCTATTTGTAGGTAAACTTGCAGTTAATATTTGACTGACAACTCCTGGAGTAGTCACAGAGCTAAGTATGACAATTTCTACTCACGATAAGCACAGAAAAGTGAACATTATTGCTTTACTTTCTTCTAAAGGTATCTAAATTTAGAAATGAATATTTTTCATCCCCTTTGAATCTAATTCTTCCATCTATGAGTCAGCAAAAGTATGAAAAAGTGGAGGAGAAATTATTTTCATAAGAAGCAGCAGAGAAATGTGTTTAAGCCTTGCTGACTCTGAGGGACAGAGGTTCTGCTACAGAGTGGTGTGAGGAAAGAGCTACACTGACATCGCACTGACCCGGAAGATAAAACTTAAAACCATAATTCACACTGCAAATTTAGAAAAATTAAAGCACTTTTAAGACCTCAACACGTCAAAGATAATTTTAGTGCTAATAAACACAATTACCTTGATATATAATCTAATTATAAGAAAATATAGTTGAACCATAAATGCTATAGAATCAACCTTAGTTATAAACACATAAATATGGATATCCCCATAACTAATTCAAACGCAATTAGGTTTCATTGCTGAAAATAGTCTAGAAAAATATTTTTCCACACATCTTTTGGTTTTAAAAACTGACATCAATGCTTTGCTTTAGAATTCACATACTTTTTTATACTAGTCTGTAGACATGTTTAATAATCTGGAAATGAGATAGGCCCACAAACGTGAAAGATACAACTCAAAAATTTAAAAAACACATCTATAATACTTATTTGTCTTGAATGAAAGTTATAATTAGAAGGTTCAGAGAGAAGATGAAAACATCAGCAGAAATATAAGCAGCAAGGAAACCTCATTCTTGATCTTCACTAACTAAGGTGGGATCACCCAGTCTCAGAGCAGGTTAGCTTGCCTTGGTACTCAGGAGAATTGACTGACTTAGAGAGAATCAATTAAATTGAATATTTCGGTCTAGAATAAGACCTTTAATTTTAGGCTGGGTAAATAACACATTTTTTTACATGTTTCTTTATTCTAAGTGTAGATGTGGTATTATAGTAAAAGTTATCAGAATGCCTAGTTATAAACCAGGGTTCAAGGCTGAATAATGCTTTTAAAAATGACCCAACTTGTAGAATTATAATATTTCATAACATAAGATGAAAATCTTACTAATATATTTCCATACTTCTTTTCACCCTCAAAAATATTTTAAGTGATTTGAATCGCAATTACATTCAACTTGAAGATATCCACATAGATAGTAGGGGGTTAGAAGTCTGTGTGTGACTAGCACAACATTGGTTCCCCTCTCCTGTTCAACCACCCGGCTAATCTGCACCAAAGGTGGAAACGGGAGCAAGAACAGTCTCATTACCTGCTTGGTGGAGAAGACAGCGACCTCTGAAGGTTCACACCAGAGTTCATGTCGTGATAATATGGTTGACTCGGGATTTCTCCAATTGGGAAATTGACTCCAGTTCCCTGGGTTATGGGTGCTAAGGCATAAATAAAAAAAAGAAATGTTGGGGCTCACATTCATGCTTATTTCTGTTCAGATATAAAACACTATTTGTCTAAGATTAAGAGCAAGAGTTTTTTTTTTTTTTTTTTTTTTTTTTTTTTTTT